>LPNX010584046.1:369817-427741 GCA_001517045.1 Pseudotsuga menziesii | reverse complement strand
TGACTCAAATACATAATAGAAACATCCCGGAATAACCATCGGGTTACAATAATATAAAATACAAAGAAGAATACATTCCGAAGTTACATATACATCAACAGTCTCGAGTCCCAAGGTCATTCTGGACTAGACATGGCCTCAATAATAGCTTCATCTAAATTAAAAGTTTCATAAAGGAAATCATATCAGAACAAAAAATTAAAAACCCAAGCAAGTGGCACAAGAATATATTCCTCTTTCATTCATGAAGGGGAGAGATACAGGTCTACAGTGACATCAAGTACAACTTGGTGAGAAATTTGGGCTGTAGATAATGGCATGTACACTTTGATGGGAAAACATCCTTCACACAAATAAATCAGAGAAGGAAGAGTCTAACGATCATTCAAATACAAAATACAAAATGGAACTGAACTCAACAACGATGAGGTACCAACGGGATTGGAATCGTTAGCTAATATATGTGCTGAAATTTTAAAAGTTCCCATAAGATAAGGATATACCCTGACACCCACATTCTCAATTTTCAAATGATAATTTTCAATAACTGGGACCGTAGGCCCCGACGATGGGACGAAACTAGAATTAGTAAATGATAATTGATCAACCATCATGATTCTACCTTCATGATGAAATAATATGACATGAAACATAGGTGATATGATTTCCTTCATGGCATAAATCTAGTTTTCAACCAGAAAAAGGTTGTAGTCAAGGGGCGCATAAACCACCTCGACCTCGACCAGCATAGAATTCCATCCCAACTAGGCCTAAGGAGAAGAAATAATACCGTGTGGTCAAAAAGTGCACCCATCGAATGTTTTCAACCTATTCATGGATCGATATAACCGGGAAGACCCAAGACCCTTCCAACAAGACAAAGACATGAATGATCTCGAAGCACCTTCATCAATAACTGTGCATTTGATTGTGTTGTTTAGACATTCCACATCGACTTGAAAATCCACATGGTAAGGCAAGTGAGGTTAGACATAATTTGTCTCAAACTTAATTACACTCAAGATAATTAAATCACGAGCTCCCAAAGAAGCAAACAATGTGTTCTTCTATGCAAGACACATCTGAAGCACCTCTAAATCCAACATCGCACACAGATTTTGAACCATTTACTCCACAATATAATAATTTATGGCGGCTCAAGAATTAGGAATGTGCATCAAGCATTTAAGGACTCCTTTCGACACATGTGGTATTGTCTCAAGCTTATCTATATGCAAAGAGATATCTGAAGGCAGAGGCTCTTTCCCTAAATTGGTTGTGAAGGACCATAATCACATGAACGGGTCACAACATGAATAACTAGCAACATATTAATACAATTGTGACCACCCTCATGGGATTGAGGGTTTTTAATCCCACCAAACCAACTTCTTGTAGCTAAAGCACTCAAAGTCATGTTCTGGTTATGAAGAAGGGGTTTCGTCAGCACAGTTAGGCTCTGTATAATGAACTTTGAGGCCTCGTCGATCTTGAGGCACAAGTGCTAAGGTGGTATACCCCACAAATTTTACAATGGAATTTGACCTTAGTTTTAGGATTCTTGTCCCCACCAGCATTTTCATTGTTCTTGTCACAATTAGCATTATCTTTCTCATTCCCACCCTTCCTATTATTCTTCCCCTTCTTTCTATTATGTTTAGGTTGTTGGTTACCCTTCTGATTCGATGACTACATAGATTTTACATATGTTGATTGAGTGGGGTTTATACATTTTCCCATTGTATCCTAATTAAGTGATAAATTTTTTGTTTGATTTGTAACTTAGTCCACATTTTCTACACTCACAAATCTAGCAATGCCATCGACATGCGGCCTGGGTTTCAAATTGGGATCACGATTCAATCTTGGTGCATCAAGAATGGTCTCATAAAGGATCCCAGACTACGCATAAATCAATTCTAATTGTTGATATCAGAAAATGACATGTTCGTCAGTAGTCACTCCATATGTCAAAATATCCTTCTTGAAATAAGGAAATAGAACCACTCCAATAAGAACTCGGGTGGAATTTTGGCCTTAATTAAACTCTTTTGTCTACACCACTATTGAATATGGTCAGATATGTGAGTAGCCTTGTCTTTCCAAAAGGGCGAGTAGCCTTGTCTTTCCAAAAGGGAGATAATATCTTGGTGATGGCATTGTAACAGACCATCAACTGAAAGTGATTTATAAATACCAAGAGAAAATCATTAAAAGTATGGTATGTGCCCCCATGTAGCTCTATATACCATTTCATGACTAGACATGTAAGGGCGTGTTGAAATAGTCTCAATCAAACAGAATCATGGTTCAAGGAATTCGATGAGCACCAAAGATTAAAAGTAGTGATGTGATCACTAGGATTCTCGCCCTTCTTACCTTTGAACTTCAAGATGTTCGAAGGAATATTAGTGGTGACCAGAGGCCATGCCAGATCATGACACACCAGATCGTTTGTAAGCCTAGACAATTCAAGAAAATTCAATGTGGCTAAGAAAGGGAGATTAGTTTGCAACATTTGATTCCATGCCACTTAGAAATATTGATTTGGATAAGGTGGATTCTAATAAAGGCCATGAACTTTACCAGTCGTATAATAACCTCCTCCCATATCACTCATGTAAGGATGCACAATAATTTGCATGTTGGGCGTTCCTTGGGAAGGGGGATCAACATTACCAAAGTTACACTTTTGATGAGATGGATTTCCCCCATACACATGAGGAGGCATGTATCCCCCCGACAAGGGGACACTTGAAGAGGGTGTACCCAGACCAACAGAAACATTCCCTACCAAGGGACCACTTGAAGTATGAGGAGGATTCATCATAAGGAACATATTTGAAGGAGACGGTGTTGTATACAATGGGAAAAAGGATGTTATGTAATTCATAGACCCAATGTTTACATGTCCACCTCCACCTGTAAAAGGATTAACAATATTGTTAGGGGATGATGAAGGGTGTGGCCACCCCCCAAAAAATGGAGTGGAAGGAGGCATATGACCACCTCCAAACTGATATGTGGTAAAAGGTGATAACATGACCTTGAGTCCGACGCTAGGGTTACTAGTGGGGACCTGGATGGATAATTAAATACTTGTTGATACATTCGGCATGCCAAAATTGAATGGATTTGAGGAAAATGGAATGAATGGAGCCTCAATACCTGACACCCCCCGAGAAAAAGTTTGGTACATGATATAAATACCACGAGAAAGAAAAATGATTCATTCCTATAGGGTAAGAATGACTAGCAGTATGAGGGCCGGTGAAAACCAAAGTCCCTAGGACCCATAGGGTAGACAAAGAAGGAGTACCATGGAATATTCATACTGATGCATATAAAGGGGTTGTAGGTAGATCTCATGTCTTAGAATTAGTACTCATCGTCAAAATTCTAGTAATCCCTCTATGAGAAAGAGGACCGGTATCATGTCTCCACCTCTTGTAAATAGGCTGTAAAGGATTAAAAGGTGGTAATCTTTCTAAGCGATAAGACTGACGGAGAGTTGGAGATCGATCCATGATGACTCTAAAAGGAAATACTCAAGTAAAAACGATCCCTAAATCCAACTAGAGAACACAAAGCACAACCCTAACTAAGCTAAGATAGATGCACACAACCAAGGAGTAAGGGTAAATGAGCTCGCAATATACCAATTATAGTGGCCCTCAACTTCAACACATAAAGAGACTATGTCGTTCAACCCCTACCTGTTTGGGACATTCATAGAATAACCTCTGCAAGTACCCTCTATGGTACCTAGGAAAATCAACTATGGTCACCTCAATATAATCAATGCTAATGTGTACATTCGCAGGCGGGATCCACCGTATGGGAAAGGTAACTAATCCTGAAGCTCAAAATCCCCCAGATACGAATAGGATCCTAGAAATATCTATGACACACACTTAAGCTAGTGGAGTGCTATCTCCTCCACCAATGTGCTCGCTACCTCATAATTGACTCTCGTTTAAGAGGAGCTCCCTGAGAACACCAATTATATCAAGTATTTCTCCTCTCCCTGGAAAGACACCTAATTATTTCATTTTATAGTCTTGGAGAAGTTTACTTACATAATCCTATTCCAAGACGCTAAAACCCAAGCTCTTTGGTGAACCCTATAAAATAAAATATGTTTTAAGTTAAACGTTAATTTTAATGAGTTGTTCTTACTCAAGGTATATGCTTGTGCAACTAGTGATGTTATGACTTAGCAAGAAAAGTAAATATGTACACCTGGAAACATTGTTAAGCACTTGTTTTTTAAATGAAAATATGGTATGCCACTGAATGAAATGCATAAAAATTATCTCCTTCTCTTCAGATGCCATTGTAATCTTTCCTATATGAAGCCTATACTAGGTCCATTCCAAGCAAAACTAATGCAAGTGCTTATTTTAATGCAAAATGAAGATAAACATGCAATGATGAAAATATTTTTGTATTTTCAAAATAAATGAATGAAAATGAAAAATAGAATTACTAAACTCTCAACCCCAACAACAAGTATAAAGACACCAGCCCAACAAGACACTAAGAATTAATGATTCATGCACTAAAAGAAAAACAAAAAGTGGAAAAAAATGACAAGAGCAACTTTCCTAAAATCCTATTAAAAAGGGGGTTTCCAATCATAATAAAAGTCATCAACATATAGTATAGGGACCCTAGAAGACTCAACAATTCTCACACCCAACCAACAATCACTCGAACCAATATACAAGGCAAAAATTGAATTGTAAATTATTGTTCAAGGAACAACAACAACATATGTACGCGACATGCCAAGGGACATCTCGCGTATATACGTGATTGTCAACATTGTCTCCCACATATACAAGATAAAGGGGGGGAGGGGAATCAAGTTTAAAGATAAATCACTCAAGGAAACTGCCAATTGAAGATTGTACAAATAAATGAGACACAAATACTTCAAGAAAAGTAGAGAAATTCAAGCAAAAATGAACCCAAAACCCCAACAAAAAGGAGACATCCCCAGCGAAGTCGCCAATTCTATTACAGAGAAAATATTCCTATGGCTTGGGATGGACCATAAAAAATAGGATGACACTAGAAATGACCTCTAATACCAAATATTCCATAAGAATGCAAACGCTAACAACAAAAATGAATTTCCATACCTCAACCGAAAGTTCGAAGAAGTCCTCCATTGATATTTTGATCCAATGCTTGAAACCTACAACTTGTCCTCAACAAAAAAAAGTATCCAAGCATATAATATATTCATGAAGTGTTAGCACCTACTCTAGAATAATCCATTTTGAACATGTATGAAGCAAATATACCCTTGAAAATAAATATTACATTTGCACATGAAATTTGACAAGAAAATATTATTTCTATTAATTCAAAATAAAAGTACAAAGTGACAACCTCTGTCGGCAACTCGCCATTACCGAGAAACCAAGTTATTCCTCCTATGCCTCCACCACTTCAATCCTCAATGCAAAGGAAATATCACAAAGACAATGGAGAGATTGGGAAATGAACATAAATAGTTCAATCAACAAGAATAAAGGGATGCAGACTCAAGTTTATGGAAATGGGGCAAAATTTTACTACATTTTCCTTACTCTCAAAGTTTCTCCTCCTCCAATGCTTCACAGTGACTCAATATATAGCCCTCGAATGGGAAATGGAGGGTCTAGTTGAAGCATTTTATAGCATAAAGAAGTTCAAGGATCGTATTCATCATGATTTCGCATGGAAAATCTAAAATATTGTTAATTTTGAGCACAAAACCTGATGCACACTGGCTATAATGGTGCAACATGCATATACACGAGTTGCATAATTGTTCACCCACGTGTATCTTCAAAAATCATTTTTTTAGGGTTATACTGAAGCATTGGGAACACACAGCGCAAGAGGGGTATAGTGAGTCTACATAGGGTCAAGGGAATTCCATCAAGACATGATGCATAAGGTGAGGTGAATCATGTTATAACACCACAAACCAATATAATGTGGATCTTTGTAAGAACATATGTATCAAAAAGATCACCAGTATGATGTCCATATTGGAACCTACTCAAAAAATATCCATCACAACCTGGGTAAAGTATATATAAAAACGTCCCAGGGTCTTCAACCCGATCCCAAAATGATACAATTACAGCCATGTGAATAAATGTGTTGAGGTCAAACATGGTAGAAACCACTTTATTACCAGTTAATGTTGTAAATAGTTAACAAGTGTGAGTAAAACCACCAATCATGACAATGACTCCCAAGGTATCATAGTGCATTCCAATGAACGTGAATAAATGAGTTGAAGTCGAACATTCATGGAATAATTAGATTAGAGGTCAATGATGTAAATATACTGTCAAAAGTGAGAAAACCTATCATTGAGGCATGCAAGTTATAAGGTACTAAAAATTTTCTAAGTCTAATTCTTGGATGATGTGTTGGAGTCGACAAAGGAGGGCCATGCTGTATCCCACGTCATCGACATGAAACTGATAGGAAAGTGATGATAAATGGTATATCAAATGGACTCAAACTGACATGGATATGGAGGTTGATCATATTGCATAAAGGATGACTTAGGAAAGTACTTCCCTTGAGCATCGGGCAGCACGACAAGTGACTTGGAATCATTTACTCAACAAGATGGACCAAAACATGGTGCAACAATGACAGAAGCACCCTTCGGATGAGCCGAAGGAGTAAAATTACTCATAAGATTGGTAACTCATAGATAAGAAAATAACCCAACCATACGGCATAAAAGAAGAACATGTTCCATGTTCAAGGGAGACAATAGATAACTGCCACAATGTTTTCCAAAACAACTAACCTGTTTTTCCCAATTTTCCCCTACCATGGTTGGAAAGTACCTCTTTGTTTTTTCATGAGATTGAGAAGGATAACAAATGCTCAGTATAGCTCATCTTTGATGATTCCCTCATCATATATTTAACAAACCTGAAGAAGGAGGGGTTTGGTCCCATATGTGTCCATCGATGCATGGTTTTACGAGTCCAAAGAAGGTAAAGTACTCAATGATATTTTCACATTTAAAGAGTCTAAAAAGAATCCAAAGAAGAATCTAGGGTGATCTTTTTCATAAATTTAGTCTCTTGCTCTTGAAAATCCTAAAACAATATGAGGGGGAACTCTTCTAGTCAAAGTAGACTAGAGCATACATTTTTTGTAATTATTCTATATGGTCTAAAAAAAGGGGTAAACTATCACTAGATAAACGTCCCTTCAAATTATTTTAGGAGCGTGAAAGAAACAAGTTCGCTCGGTAATCGTTTCATGTATAAGGAGTCTAAAAAGATCTTAAAGGAGACTCCAAAGATTTCATTTTCTGTAAATATTCTATCGAGTCTAGATAAATAGATAAACCTACACTTGATAGACACTTCCTCATTATTTTACAAGTACGATAAAAGCATACTAAACTTGACACCTTTTAACTAAATTTTAACAAGAACAACTATGGTATCAAAAGCACTCAGAATATTTTTCATGTCTTAATCCAGAGCATTAAAAAGTAAAAGTATGCTCAAATGGATAGGATCAAAAAAACAACACCAAATCATCCTCCCAATAACCTACCCAAAATAACCAAAACTTGGAAAAGTTATGTTAGAACCATGGACTTGATGAAAAGACTTTAAATTCAACTTAAATAACTTAATTGAAAGGGATGATAATGTGAAAAGGGACTAAAAACTAGTCTTCATTAGTAAAAAAGAGGAGAAAGTAAAAACATAATTAACTTTTGCCTCTCATTTTACTTTCAAGGATAATTTTTGCCCTTTTTGAAGCAAAATTTGGAGAGTTGATTCCAGGAGATCCAGGGAATTATTTGATGAGTCGTTAGTTCCAAGTTGGTATCCACACTATAACCTTTCAATTCATGGTCCCATTATTAATTTTCATGGTGTTTTTTGTTTTATTTGAGCTTGAATAGGGCTTCCATGGCGACATCACATGCCATCGCTCCCTTAGGAAGTTGAGAAGGGAAATGAAGGGGGGATCGTCCCTGCCCTAGAAATGAGTTCCTAAGGTCATCGCCTTGTACTCTTCCTCAATATGGAGATGAGCACTTTCTTGGAAATAAGTTTGCATGGATCTCACTCAATGAGCACATGATCTTGCTCAAAATTGACTATTTGTCCATCTAATGATGTGCATGATATATTTGGGTGTAAAAGACAAGATGATTGAATGAAAGGAGGGTGAGCATGAAGCTAAATATTGGCTTACATCGATGACTCAAATGCCATAAATGCCTTGAGAAATTATGTATTACTGAAATTCTTCAAGACCCAAAGCATGAGAAACAAGTACTCCTATTGAATCATTTTTATCAAGATGTGGGACACAAATGATTAGGCATTTCACATTGGTGCTCATATTCTTGAAATTGAACTAGAAGACATCTACTTCCTAACAAGTCTCTCTAAGTGGGGAGCACCCATTACATTAGTTGGGCATCTAGGTATGAAAATGTCGACTGAAGAGTATATGGCCCAATACTACAGGGCAAGGGCATGAAAGAGCAACACAAATAACCTTATCAAAGATATTACTGACTACCCACTTCGCATGATTTTGTTCACAATCATGAAATTGGTGGTTATCACGGGACCTCATCTTGCCTCAAAATATCATCTAGCGTATTCTATTGAATGTTTGGATCCCAAGATATTCAATTTGTGTGAGGTTGTATTGGTAAACATGAAATATCATATTACTAATTACAACACATTGAGGTAGAAATAATTTGGGTACGGATCCGTTTTAGTGTCATTCATCTTGGAGTGAGTATCTCTGATGCACACGCAGATAAATATTCCTATCCAACCCCACTCAAAGGCGCATATGGAATGATATACAAGCCATGCAACTATACTGTGTGGTCCTCACATCCTCACATTTGACAATGGTTTCTTCACCTAGTGGAAAAACCAAATATTGATGATCGAAGACTATACATATGCTGGGATGGACTTCAAGGGTGACTGTGGCTTAGTGCTACCAAAAGGATCACAATGATACATGACAGGTATGAATCCAAAGGTGTGACCTGAAACATTTCATATTTTTGTATTTTTTAATTCTTTTTTATACAAAGGGATCTAAATCACATTTATTTTTATGTCGCAAATTGAGGAGCAAAACAACTAGCAGGATATTTGCCACTACATTGTCGTGGAGAGGTTCATCATGATCATGTAGGAGAGGTAGAGGTTGAAGGGCTTCATGATGTGGAAATTAAAGTGAGGTAACTCACCATGCATATGCCCCCAATGAGGATGAGAGAGGTTCCTTACCACTTACAGATACATACTGTGGGATTTCCTGAGAGTATTTCTCACTTCCTACGACGAGTGGCTCAGGAAATTATGTGTATCATGAGAACAATTATCCTCATGATGATTATATCTAGATATTTATGGTGGTCTTATTTTTTGTGACATTTATATGTGATGTATGGGTGATATATCCCAATTTCTCCCTTGTGTACTTTTTGGACACTTGATGTGAAATTTTATTTCTATTATATAGATGGATCTTATTTCATCTATCTACCCCTATACATGGTGTTTACATTTGTGCTTTTTGTACATGCCTTATAATGATAGAATGTTCATGTGTGAGTCAAATTCCAGTTCACTACAAAATTATATAATGAATCGGCCACTGTGTAAAATTCCCTTGGTATATGTTGGTATAAGATGAAATTGAATGATCTTTCAAGGAGGCATATTCTTTGATAAAGATGGCATAAAGTAGGATTCAGACAGCGTAGAGATGGTTTAAATATGAAACTACAAGTTGAGAGTCTAGATTAATAGCTATATGGAATATTCCAAGAGATGATGATTCGGTGATAAGATCTATCATAGCATGGTACTCAAAAATGTTATTAGTCATAGGACCAAGACACATTCCTCCCAACTCATTAACTAATCATTCGAGGAATAAATAACCCAAGCTACAGAAGCAAGGTTCTGAGTGTGTTGACTGGAAGTGTCCACAAATACAAGATACACCAACATTTATGCATTGAAGCACAAAGTGTGGAAAAGTGTTGTAGAGGAAACAAGATCTTGTATTCAAAAGAATAAAAATCACACCGAACCAAAAATACCAAACTAATGGTACTTATATACATAGTACAAGAGGAGGAGGATCCTAAGCATAGTAATTATTCAGGAAGAGGCCATTTTGAGGCTCTCCTAAAGAGATTCCATCGTAGTCAACTAGCTCATAGGAACCTTTTTCTAACACTTGTTTTATGTTGTAAGGGTTGTTCCACATGTATTCAAATTTGTGTGCCCCTAGTTTATCATGCATTTGATCATAAGCTAAAACTACTACACCTTAATTAAAATATCAAGGTTGAATAGATTTTTCATATTGGGCCTTGAAACGCTTCTTATATGCTTCATTAGTGAGAGAAACATCATGTTGAGTCACGCTGAGTTTGTTCAAGTACAAAAAATGTTCTTTCTCTAAGGAGGTATTCGGTAGGAGTTCAATAACTAGCTTGAGATATGGAATTTCACATTCGATAGGTAAAATGGATTCTAGACCATAAACCAACTAAAAAGGGGTGAAAATATGAAAAAATAATCAAATGCCAATTGAATTTATGTGTCCCCACCATGTGTTGGATCATTGTTTTCAATACCTTATTGATAATCTCTACTTATCAGTTTTCTTAGGGATGATATGAGATTTCTCATGGTGAAAAATTAATTTGGTGTTTAATTATGCCAGCATATGATTCCTAAGATGGGAACCGTGATCATTAACAATGGCATGTGGGACTCCAAACCTATCAATAATGTGGTTAAACAGAAATAGTGCGGTGGTTTTTCCATCTTCAGCATATGTAGGAATAGTCTCATCCCACTTGGTAAAATATTCAACTATGACAATGACATAACCATGCCCCCCATATGAGGTAGGATTATAGTGCATGAAATCAATGCCATGTTTTTCCCGGGTTCAATCCTGAGCAGAGTTGCCAATTTTTTCATTAGAAATTTCACCTTGCAGAATGGTTGAAATTCTCTTAAACCAAAAAGTGTTTAGGTCTAAGATAGAAAAGAAACAAATGGTGACTAATTTCATCCTATACCTATTTCATACACAAGATAACATGCTATTGAAAAATAAGGGATATAGGTGTCCCACCTCACTTTTTATGATGGTCCTCACTACTCCTTGGTTGATCCGGATCCTAGGTTTGGGATCCAAGCCTTCTAACTTTCACACAAACAAAGAGAAGAACCTTTCCAAAGAAACTAGTGTACTACACAAATATCTAAGTATTAATTGACAAGAATATTCACACATATATTATGGAAAACATGAAATTTAGAGAAATAGGCCAAGTTGATTATTGATTTTTAAACATTTAAATACTTACATTCAACATCCTGATTTGGTTGCAGCTTCTCCAAGTCTTCCTCTCCATCATCTAGGGAATCATATAATCATAATTTTGAAGCTTCTAATATTCCTACTACTTATTTTTCCCAAGGAATTGCCCCAATATATAGAATGTAAATACTCAACCACCATGGAGAGGACTTTGGATCAAAGGAGGATATCAAGGATCTTGAGAAAATTGGCATGCTTAGAATGAAAAGGGAGGAAGGATTTGAATAATGGACCCAACTATCAAAAATGCCACATAAATATTGATCCTAAATCCAAGGAAAGGAGGAGGAACCAAAGCCATCGCTCCCATAAAGGAGGCTATAGAGGAATGAAATGGGCGATCCTACCTCCCGTAGAACTAGAGTTCCAAGTTCATCTCTCCATACACAGGGAAAGGGTGTTGATGATCCTCAAATGCAGGCCAAAACCATGTGAAAAAATATAGGGTTTCAACCCTCAACTATTGGATTTTACTTCCAAGAATGGATAAGGAGTGGAATAAGGATTGAAACTACCCTTTATAAACCATTAAGGAGCAAAATAGCAATGCTTTTCATAAGGATAAAGTGTGACACCAAGGAGTAAAACCAAGGGTGGAAATTCATAGTATAATGCCTTTGGGTCGACAGGGTACTCAATATAATGTTGATTAAATTCACCTATGACATTCAAATTTGTGTGTATATTAATTTTAATTAACAATATACAGTGAAAATAAATACGTATATAATTGCTCATAAAACTAATTTAAAAACTCTACAGGTTATTTCTATGAGAATGCATTCATAAGTGCTATTAATTATGTTCACTTAAATGATATGATAGTTATAATTAATACCAACAAAAATAAATACCAATAATTTATACATAGATGGGTACTTATCTAAAAATATAATCAACTGATTGCAGACCAAGGACATTCCTTCCAGCCATAGGATCTGTCAATCCATATCTTTCTTTGACAGGACACCCCCAAGATAGGGATACCAATCCACAAACATGTACAAAGTTCCTTGCTACAACTATTCCAATATTTTGTTCTCATTATGACTCTGATCTACAGTATGGTGATGGTGGTTCAGCTATGACAACAAAATATTGCTCAATCATCCTAGAATGATGGCAGAATGGACTAGTTCGCAATAATTATATGCATGTTGAGAACTAGCTAAGTGGCATAAAGGATTATAGGAGTTAGACACTTCACATGCATGGGGTTGGGCATCTTTTTACCCTATAATCCCAAGATTAGGATAATTAACCCAATATTATGGTTAATGAATTTTAATAAAGAGGGATTAATAAAACATAGGATATAATGAATAAATAAAGGTAGTGACTTAAATAATAAGTCACTAAGGTCATCTCCCCCTTAAACCCCCTTTTCACTCTCCTTCTTGTGGAATCACATCCCCTCATCTCTTCTGCATCCTTCTTGATCTGCATTAGTCATGATTTTTATATTAAATGTAAAATGTGCATAATTACATCATTTTGGCCATAGTGCACCATCCATGCCTTGCTTCTAGCCATTTCCATCATATTTACTTAATTACATTCTAGGGTAAAAAACAAAGTGTTACATGGATCATGAGCTAACTTTTGAGAATGTTATATTTTGGGAAAAAGTTCATGAAAGATTAAAATCCAGGGGACAAATTTCAAAACAAGATAACGATTCAAAAGATAAACCAAAAATTGACAAGGCTAAATAAAAAACTAAAGAAAAGCAAAGGAAAGAAGTTGATATTTCAAAACAAAATCTTCTAAAAAGTAGCGAAATTTTTAAGGATCCATAGTTATTTAAAAGTTTATAAACCTCGGTCATTTCAACTATAAAATATTTGGCAATATTTTTCTAAAAATATTTCAATTGATATTGTTTTTATATAGTTTATTTAATAATTTCGCGATTTTTAGATTGAAAAAAATTTACCCCATCTAAATTGGGAAAAACATGGCTTCAAAAAATGCAAATTGGTTAATTGTTTTTTGGAAAAAAAACATGGAAAAATAGCCCATGGGATAAATTTCGCCACTAAAATTTTTCTTGCTAAAAAGTGAACAGTTGATGAAGAAAGAGGAAGATGAAAAGATCAAGGCATGAGTATAAATATTAAGGCTAGAGGTAGAGGGAAAAAATATAGTAGACATATAATTGAAGAAGAAAGAGGAAGAAAAGGTTGAATTGGAGAGATAACAAAGAGAATAGAAAGAAAAAATACAGTTGCACAGAAGAAAAGTCCAGAAAAAAATAGAAGTTGAAAGAAGTAGCTAAAATCAATGGAGAAATTAACCCACACTAGAAATAGGGAGAACAAGATACAATAGAAGTTACATTACAACCCACAAATCAACAAATTGTGACTAAAGAACCCCACTTCAATAACTAGATTGATTTTGCCATGGAAGATCTAGTGATTCCAAAACAAACTTTAGCTTCGGAAAAAGGAGAAAAGGGGAAAAGAATTATAGTTGAATAGATAATTACCTCAAGTAATCTAGATAGCATATTATCACGAGTTGATAAACATGTCACTAACCTTGTCGATGATGTGGAAATTATAATTGATTGCTTGTAATAAAACAAAGAATGAAATTGTTAAGAAGACCCATAGAAAACGAAATATTGATTTGGACAAGACCATAGTATGTACAAGTGAAGTAGAACTATTAGATATTAAAAATACAAAATAAATGGAATTATTATCACTTGGTCTTGCTATAAACAAGCCACTTTGGACAAGTCTTAGATAGAGACTACATATATGCAAAATCTTGAGAATAAAATTACATTGTTATAAAATGAAGTAAAGTATGATAAATCAACATGAGGGTTGATAACAACTTTCATAAAGTAAGATTTGTAAGAAGATGAATCAAATGCACAAATTAAAAGAGAGTTTTAGGAAAATAATTTCCAATTACAAAGTATGAGTTTAAAACTTTCAATGTTATATAAGTAATATCTTATTTGGAAAGAGACCCAAGTTAAAACACATGATCAACTAGAGTTTATTAAACATATTGAAAACATCATATGGAAGAATATCCTAACATCAAACTTTTAAGCAAAGAAGAATTTTGGTAAATTGAATAGGATCTAAATTATTGGCAGTAGATATAATCTTCAAGCTCAAAGTCAGGTATAAGACGAGTGGTTGGTATGCATCAAAATCTAGGACTACATTGAAGATGTCATTGAGTTGTTAGTATAATTAATATCACAATCATTCTTAGTACAAGGGAGTTTATGTTTAAATAAATAAATAAGTACGTTAAAGTGTGCATTAAGTTAATAAATAAAGTTAAATAGGAAATGTTATGTAACCTCTTCCCTTCTTCAAATGTATAAATATAAGAAGACGCATTCTACTCATAGAACACAAATATTTTACGGTTCTCTCTCCTATTGTGTAGGATCCTCTTTCTCTTGTATTCTAGTTTATTTTTCCAATATGATATCATAGCCATTTTTAGAAGAAATCAAGGTTGAGAGTGGGTGAAGACCTAGGAACTGGTTTTCTAATGACAATTTGAGGATATGCAATTTCTTTGACTAGAGAGAAGGATGAATGATTAATTTATAGGTTGTATGATTGGTTTTGCATTGTATGTTTTTTTGTAATTGGTAGGCCATGCCATTTGCTAACAGGTTGTACATATAGAATTATATATCATATGAATTAATTTGCACATAGTCAATTTTCTAAGTTGGTGTTCGGTTTGTAGTATGAATTGTATGAATTAATAAAGTGAAACCTAATTTTGATTTGTCAATTATACATGGAATACAAATCAAGTAGTATAGAATCAATCCATATGGATTTGATTTTACAGTTGTATGAATTTTTTTTGCTGTCATGTTTTTTTTTAAGTGGTTGTTTTTAATTATTAGTTGCACATAACACTACGTATCTTTTGGACAACTATTTTCATCCATATGAGTCCATATGAAATATTTATCATCATCCATTTTATGTACACTTTTATTTTCTTCCAGTGGTACAGAGTTGTATGGGTGCAGTACATTACTTTACAACAAGAACATCATTTAATCAATTTTTTTGAAGGCTTTTTGGTTAATTTTTCTATATAGGAAATTTTATTTTATGGGATAATAGATACATTATCAAATATTATGCTTGAAATTAGTAAAAATAATAATGGCTAGAATTTCAAAACATGGAAACATTGAATGCTTGTTGTTTCTTAGTATAAGTATTGGACAAGTTGATTTTTGGAAACGAGATTCAAAGTGAAATTGATGAAGATGCACACAAAAAATACGATGCCAAGAATAGAGAGGCCATCATGCTCAATAAAAATTTTGTCATGGATGTGATTCTTCATGCAATTCAAAATGGGAACAAAGCATTCATCATTTGGCTTACACTACATAATTTGTATGAGACTTTTAATAAAGGTAGAGCCTTTTTTTCTTGAAGAATGATTTTATTCTATTAATATGGAAGAACATGATTCTCTTCCAAATTATTTATTGGAGATTAAAGACATTATAGATCCATTAAAATCTATTGATAGGAAGATGGAAGTGGAAAATCTTGTCATCATAACCTTAAAGAGTTTAACCTCCTCCTTTGAATATTTTATTGAGACATTAAATATCACTTTGAAAGATGAGATAATGTTTGAACAATTCAGAATTAATATTTTGTAGAAAGATAGGTGGAGGAAGCAATTTAGAAATAAAAATGGTCATAATGCTTCAAATATATCCTTATCAATGAATTTTAAAGAAAAAGACAAGGGTAGCAAGACTACAATTGGGTAGAAATAAAGTGAGAAGACCAATGATACAGGTAATTTGAAAACCAGTAATAGTTTTAAATTCTTTTATTGTGGCAAGCTTGGTCATATAAGTGAACTTTGTCAAAAGAAAATACGGAATGAAAACCATAATTTAGGGACCAGTTAAATGGACTATAAACAAGACAATGTAGTAGAACATAATTAAGAAGATGAATGATATGTCTTTACAACTAGGAATAAGGATTATCGTCCAAACAATATTGGTAGGTATATCGATTCTCGAGTCTCTTGACATTTCACTAATAAAAATGATTGGTATATTGATTTTAAGGTAGATAAGATAGGTTCAAGTTCTATGATTTTTGGTGGTGGGGAAGTGTTAGAAAATTTGTCATTGATGTCAAAGGAAAATATCATGGGTGGGTTTCCAAAACAATGGTATTATTAGTTAAAAAATTAAGGAAATGATTTTTTACTAAAAGATCTCTTATACATAATACCATGGGTGGGTTTTCAAAACCATGGGCTTATTAGTAAAAGGGGGAAATTAATTATTTACTTAAAGGTTAACATGTATTTTCAAATAGACACAACTCTTTATGAAGGGTCTCCACTAGCTATACATATTACAGAATATTTGAAGGGAAAGTTTATGAGCAAAAAATTAAAATTGTTCTAAGAGGAACCTCTCAAGAAGAATTATGTATGTGTGAAGAATATGTGAGAAACAATGGCAATGGAGATATAAATAATTTTTCAAAGCGGTATTATTTAAGGAAGCAAGAATTGTAATTATAGGGTTGGTGTTTCTCAAACAAAGAGATTGGTGTCTCTTTTAAGTTGGCGCTTGGCGGTGGGGATTGGTGTCTCTAGTAGGTTGGTTCCCCTGAAGTCCATAATAGTAGGTTGCTTCCAACGAAGATCCATAATAGTAGGTTAGTTTCTACAAGGATTTATTTCAATGGGGATTGGTGTCTCTAGTAGGTTGATTCCTACGGATATTTGTATTAGTAGGTTGATGCCTACGAAGAATTTTAAAAAGGATTTTTTGTGGTTTTCTCCCGAAAGGGTTTCCACATAAATCTTATGTTCCATGTTCTATAATTGATAGATATTATTTGTGATTGTTTTGTGGTAATTGAATTTAAATAAGTGAAAATATATTCTTATATTGAGTCAACCCCCCTCCTCTCAGTATAAGAGTGTGCTCAACAATTGATATCAAGGTGTATTCATTTAAAAACAATCTAACCACTAGAAGGCAGATATCGGTAGCATGCATGGTTAGTCAAGAAGGTTTCTCCACAAATAGAGATCCATTGTTAGATGGAAAAAACTATGCATTCTAGAGTATAAGGATGCAAACATATCTAATGTATCTTAGGTTTTATATTTGGGAATCAATCATGACTTGTTATACAACACCAACAACTCCACCAATGGATGCAGTTGGGAAGAATCCTAATGAAAATAATGCTTAAGCCATGAAAGTCAACTTGTGTAGTCTATCATAATTTGAGTTTGTCAAGGTGATGCATTGTGAATCAACACAAGAAATTTGGTATAAGTTTCAAAATATCTATGAATACGGTGACAAGGTTAAGAAGGAAAAGCTCCAAACTCGTAGAGGAAAGTTTGAGAGTCTAGAAATGAAAGGTGAAGAAAATGTTGCAACCTATCACGTCCGTGTGGATGAAAATTGTCAATACCATCAGAATACTTAGTGAAAAGGTTGGAGATATGATAATCGTACAAAATATCTTAAGTTCACTCCCCTTTAGATTTTATCACAAAGTTTCCATTATTAAACAAATGAAGGATCTTGATAAATGGACAATGGATGAATTGCATGGGATTCTCATTGCATATGAAATGAGGAATGAATAAGAAAATCCATCAAAGAAAGAAGCAACTTTGCATCCAAGAATATGAATACCAGAGATCAAAAATCAAGTGATTATTCCTGCTGTGAGTCAGACGTTGGGCATGCACATTTTGTGAGAAAACTCAAAAATGGATTTAGAAAATACAAAGGTAAGTTACCCTTTAAATTCTTTAAAGGATGAAAGTAGTGACGATGAAGAAGACCATAACATAAAGTAATGGAGAAAACATCATCAACATAAAAGGAACCAAAAATAGGACAAGCATAAAAATAAGAAAAACTCTTATAAGAAAAGGAAGAATCTCTCCTCAAAAGGGGTTAGTGACTTGTCTGAAGAGAGTAGTGAACACAATTTTGATAGTAATAGAGAAGAAAATATCTTTATGGAAATAAAAACAAACATTAATTCTTTGAATAATGAGTACATGGGGGAATAAACAATGGATTTAGATAAAGAACAAAATGCCAAGACATATGGAGATATTGAAGAAGAGTTCATATGTGCCTTAAGCAAAATAAAGAAGCTTAAGAAAAAAAATTGAAATAAAAGGAGAAGTTGCAGAAATATGAAGAGGAGGATCATGATTCAAAATTGAAAATATCATAGTCTTGAATAAATAGAAAAGACCGTTATCAACCTAAAGATTCAACTAGAAGAAGTAAGATTGATAGAAGAACTAGTGAGAATCTAGCTAGAAGAAAATGAAGAAATATGTAAAGAGTTAGAATATGAAATTATTTTGTTAAGAAAGGAATTGGAGAATTCAACAGTTGAGTGGAATAAAACTTTGAAGTTTGTAAAGAGCGTTGAAATCATAGATGATATCATCAATTTTCAAAGGTTGCCATTCATTAAGACTAGCCTCGTTTATGATAAGAATCAAAAGACTCCTAAATTAAATTGAAACTCTGAGGCTACAAAGCCACCAAAGAAGGTCAATGAAGAAGAAAATAAAAGCTATGTTGATGTTCTAAAAAAATCCATAAAAATGAAGGCAATGAGAAGAAGGAGAATGATGTTCTGTAGAAACTTGACCTCCCTTACAAGGACAACAAAGACAAATTCATAACATCCTTTCAACCAAGTTGGCCTCGTAAAACTAGGTACCAATACTCTTTCTTTGGTTATTTTTTTTCTTGCATTTGCTCTAGTCATAAAGAAATATATTATAGTGCATGTAATGATTATGTGTGAAACAAAGACAAAAGTACTTATGGGTCCTCAAATATAAACTAATATTCATTTTCTCATTTATTTGATTATAATGTTATATGTTGTAAGTGTAACTACTATGGGAACATAGCATGTTTTTTGTAGAAGTGACATTGTATAATATCCTAGACAAAATAGGGAAGAATATACCCTTGCCAAAAAAATAAAGAATCCACAAAATTTGGAAAAAAAATGAAAGAGCAAGAAAAGAAAAGAAGGCGAAATCCATGCTTGTACAAACAGCACTTCATGCCCAAAATAAATGAAATCGATGGTACATTGAAATTGGATGCTCAAGCCACATGACGGGGGACCAGACCAAGTTTTTTCACTTTGAAGGAATTAAATGAAGGCAATGTAACATTAGGAGATAATGCTACCGCAAGAATAGTTGGAGAAGGTACTCACTTGATAGTGGAAAGACTAACACAAAGAATATCTTGTAAATTGAAGATTCGTAACATAATCTACTCATTCTTAGTTAAATGTGTGATCAAGAACACTCTTTCACAATGTATTCACAATTCTATGAGATAGGGAAGATAGGCTCAAAACAATTACTGCCACAAGAAATTAGAACTTCAAATAATATATATATATTCTTAATGAAATCAAAGGAGAAAAATGTTATATGGGACAAATAGATGAAATTTGGGTACGACATAGAAGAATGGGTCATATGAACTGTAATAATATAGTGAAAATAAACACACAAAAGATCACAAAACCTTGAAACACTATTTGCAAGCAATGTTAGCATGGAAAGAAAACAAGAGAAAGATTCAAATCAAAGGAATACTCAACATCAAAGTCATTTAGATGGATATTAGAAAGAGGAGAGGTTTACTCATATGATGACTCAAATGTACCAAGACTTGACAAAGAATAAGTAATTATCCAAGTTATAGGAAGTTGTAAAAGAGACCAAGGAATAAAATAAACTTTCCATTCTACTATAGAAGTCCCAACACATCACAAAGATGAGAATGGTAAGCTCACTTTCCACAAACCTTTCTCAAGAGAACTTGGGTGATTTTGAAAAGCATACTAGAGTCATATGTTCCCTATTAAGAAGGATGGATTTTGATGGTCAAGGGCTAGGAAATATAAGTCAAGGAATTGTAAGTCGTATTGTAGCTAAACCAAGGGTCAAGCATGAAGGTGAAATTATTTGGTGGGATAGAGGGAAATGCGATGACCCCTAAGATCACATTTTTTAATAAAAAACATAATAATTGGCCTTCTCGTAAGCAAAAAGACCTATAATGATGAAAATGGAAACACATTACCACTCCTTTCTTCTAGTGGCAAATTGAAAAAGGGAAGTGATGAGAAACATTTACAGACTTAGTCTACACAAACACTTGGAATAAGTAGCAAGTAGATCAAACAAAACAAGATGAAAAAAAATATGCCTCAAGCAATAAATTCCTCTTTTGTTACTATTGCAAGAAGAAAGGCCGTAAAGCTTCTAGTTATTAGTAACTAAGGTATGTTCCTTGTATGGGAAGACGGTTCATTTTAAAGCATATTATTGGGATAAGAAATCCACATGNCAAGAAGAAAGGCCGTAAAGCTTCTAGTTATTAGTAACTAAGGTATGTTCCTTGTATGGGAAGACGGTTCATTTTAAAGCATATTATTGGGATAAGAAACCCACATGCCACAATATTGAATGTTTTTAGACGAGAATGGAAAGAATATTTCCCCAATACAACAAAAAAACTCAGAGGCACATAGAGAAAATAAGTATGTTAAACAATCCATGCAACAAAATTATCGGTTTCCAACAATACAAGTTGAGAGGACATTGGTAATAAAGTGTTAGAGGTTTCATCCCAAGAACCACATATACAAGAGATGAATATGGAGAGTGACAACTGATAATTAAATGAATGAAGATCTCCCTACATCTCAAGCCCAATGAGTAGAAATTGTCCAGGGTTTTATCACAACATACGAGGTCAAATTCACCATTGAAGTGAATAGTAGGTTCAAATTGTATTCAAAAGCAATCATAATCCATTTCCTTCCTTAAATATTGCAATAAATGATCCCCTTCTATTGAGCTCTCAACATACCCTAAAATTTTGAAATTTCAGGTCCCCATTTATATTAATTTTGAATTCTTTCTCAAAAAAATGTATCGTTCATGAGCTAAAGTTTTGATTGATATCCTCTTGAATTTTATTCAAAAGTTTTGATTGATATCCTCTTGAATTTTATTCAAAAATTTTGAGATTGATTACTTTACTTTTCTCCTCAACACTAGAGTTTATTTTCCTTAAAGAAAATTGCAAAAACAATATTTAGTGTTCACGAGATTCAAAATCAAAAGTTTTAAAGTTTAATTTCCTCGAAAAAACAGTGTTTTTTAGATTGATTGCCTTATTTTTGGTCCTCGGCACCTAGAGTTTTTTTGCCTTATAGAAAAATGAAAAAAAAAACTTTACTGTCCACAAGATTGAAAATAAAAAATTCTAAATTTTAATTTCCCTAAAAAAAAACCAATGTTGTGGGGTTAATGTTTCAATTTCATTTGAATAAAGTGTGGAAAATTTTTTAATATTGTTTTGCTTTTCAAACATCCTTTATATTGTTGCTACAAGGTACTAAAATATACTTACTAAGTCACAATTGTGGTTGGTTCTCTACACTTTAATTGGAACTAAAATTATTAAATATCATCGTAGAAAAATCAATTAATTACATTGTAAAAGTGTCAATGCAAAGATTTCAATGCACTTTCTTCATAACTTGAAGTTTTAAGTTTCACAGCAAAGCATAATCTTTATAATCATCACAAAGTTGTAAAGGTTACCCATTAAGTTTTATGGAGGTTAATGTGGAAAACTTTCCCTACAGTAAAATGCGTGGATTCCCCACAGTGTGAAGTTGTGTTGAAACTTGTAGTGGAATAAAATTTTGTCATATGTGTTGATCAAAGTTTTTATGTGATGCATCAAAGATTTTTTTTTACCATCGAGAAATCATTTATTCCTTTTGAAATAGTTTTAGATACTACCAACGCTTAAATATGATATTGCACTCCAAATAATGAATCAACCCCTTAATACTTACTATTTTCCTATCACTTAAATGAAATCTCTTTCAATGCTCTCCATTAAAGACAAATTTTACCTATTAAAGTGATTTTTAAATTTGAAACGCCTCATCAAACATTTATGGTACAAGATTTACGAAATCTAAGCAAATTTTAGTGATTTAAGGTTTGATGATTCTCCATTTTGAATTCATTTGAAGCTAATCTAGAACTGCATAGGAGCTCAATTGGTTTTCTAACAGTTAGTTTGTTTCATTTGTTTCTATATTGTGGATTGAATTGAAGTTTCTCCAATAAGTTTACCAAAACACAAAGTGAGGTTTTAAACCTATATTTTGATTTTGTTATCCTTTCTTGTAGAATAATTCCTTGAAACTATTAAGGTGTGGTTTCTTTAATTTCTTTAAGAGTTGTTAATGTTGTTTTAATCTCAATATAGTGTTATGTTTTAAACACCTCAAAAATAAGCAAACAAAGCAGGATCTATTTGAATGAATTATATTTTTATCAAGAGTAGGATTTTGTGATTTTTGCCCTACTTTTTGAAAATGCAAATATTTTTCCTTCTAAGAAATTAACCTAAAATACCACAAAACAATCACCAAAATATAAGAAGAATATTGAGGCCACTCAAACTATAGAAGAAACAAAATGTGATATGGAAGTCCCAAAGCAGTCATCAAAAGCTAAGAATAATATTGAGGTCACTTAGACTTGGGAAGAAACACTAGCAATGTATGTTCATATCATACAATTAGTTTATATATAGCTAGTTAAAGTAGTATTCGAAGACATTGAGCTCATATTCACCCATGAGAAACTTTTTCTAGATGGGGATAACTATATTGGATATTCAAAGAATAAGATTAAATTGATTTTGTACCTCGTAATGACCCAATAAATATAAATATTGACGATATTGTATTCTCCAACATACAAAGATGTCACTTCCATAACATTGTTGCAAGAATTCTTGTTTTACCCTGTCTAAATTCCATTGAATGGATCGTTAAACACATTGATACAACAAATATAACTACTGTAAATTATAGGTGCCAATGTATTGCTTCCTTCCAACCATTAGATTTAGATAAATATTACAAACTACATGACCTTGTGTTTTATATGATCATTGGAAGGGTAGAGAGATTCCATAAGAATAATGATGTTAATAAAATCTTAACATGATGATTGGTTAAGGGGAAAATATTTTTTCTAAGAATGATGGGATATATACAATTACTAATTTGATGGATCCATATATTGCAATGGATTTAATGTGCATATTGTATGGGGAATCAAATTGCATACACTTTAAGGATGCTTGGTCCCTAGTTTTTCATATTGTGATATCAAGAGGATGTGTGCTCAATAGGGTTGTTTTCTTTCCCATTCAATGAAAAAAGATATAGGGAGAACCAAGAAGCTAAATAATTAATCATTCCCTACTTTCTCTATGACTTTTTATTTCCATAATAGTCTATGTGCAAACAACCCTTTTATAGGTTTAAATTGGCGTTGGAAGATATTAGGGAGTCCTATTCATCTAGATTATCAGAGCTTATGGGAGAATAGGAGTGAAAGGAACAATGCACAACTTTGCAATCATTTTTATGCTCAATTATACAAATTGTTGTTTTGCAAGAAATGCCCCAAGTTTATAGATGAATCTATCTTATTGTTAAGAAGCATTGGAAGTTGGTATTTACAAGAACAACTCTAAAAATATATGGATTGACTTCTCTTCCTAATATGTTACTCAAATATGTTCCCAATAGACTAGTCTTATGAGAGATACTCTATCAAACCATTATTAATGGGTTTAATGCTTCCCCAACAAAAGATAAAAGGAAAGGGTTTATCTCTTACATAATGTACATTGGGAATTATGGGTCGCGTTTCTCTAAAGTTTCAAGACAAGAAGCACATGCTATGTTGGAATACAGTTGGTCACAATGGAAATTTAAAATGCATGATCCTCAAGGATTAGTATTGAAACAAAAAAATTAGGTTAACATTTCTTTGTCGTATGCCCATGAATAATGGGATTGTCACATACCTAGTTACCTAACGATGCCTTTGGGTCCATGGAGTACTCAACCTGCTAATTGAATTCACCTCTGACATTCAAATTGTTTTCTATTAATTTTAATTATCCATTTACAGCGAAAATAAATATGTACATAATCTCTCATAAAAACATATTTAAAAACTCTACGGGTTATTTCTACAAAAATGCATTCACTAGTGCCATTAATTATGTTCTCTTAAATCATATGATAGCGATAAATATTATAAACAGAAATAAATCTCAATCATGTATACACATATGGAGACTTGTTTGAAAATATAATCAACTAGATGTAGGCCAAGCAAATTCCTCCCATCCATAGGCTCTATCAATCCATATATTTCTTTGACAGGACACCCCCAAGCTAGGGATACCAATCCACAAAAAGGTATGGAGTTCCCTGCTACAACTATTCCAATCCATTGTTCTCAGTATGACTCCAATCTACAATACAATGGTGGTGGTACAGGTGATAGTGGTTCAGATATGACAATTGATGGCTCATTCATCCCATAATGACAACAAAATGGACTAGTTCTCAATAATTATAAGCATGTTGAGAACTATCCAAGTGGCATGAAGGATGATAGGAACTAGACACTTCACATACATGGGGTTGGACAGTTTTTTCTCCTCTAATCCCAAGATTAGGATAATTAAACCAAGATTATGGTTAATGAAGTTTAATAAATAGGGATTATTAAAACATGGGATAAAAGGAATAAATAAAGGTAGTGACTTAACTAATAAACCACTAGGGTCATATCCCCCTTAAACCCCCTTCGCACTCTCTTTCTTGTGGAATCATATCCCCCCATATCTTCTTCATCCTTCTTGGTTTGTAGTAGTCATGTGTTTTTATATTAAGCGTAAAATGTATATAATTACATCATTTTGGCCACATTGGACCATTCATGTCTTGCTTCTAGCTATTTCCATCATATTTACTTAATTACATTTTGGGGTAAAAAGGGGGGTGTTACAGGGATCATGAGCTAAATTTTGAGAATGTTATATTTTGGAAATACGTTCAATAAAGATTAAAACCCAGGGGAAAAATTTCAAAACAAGATAAAGGCTCAAAATATAAACCAAAGATTGACAAGGCTAAAGAGCAAAAAAAATAAGCTAAAGAAAAGGAAAGGAAAGAAGTTGTGATTACAAAACAAAAGCTTCTAAAAAGTGAACAATTGCATAAGAAAGGGGAAGATGAAAATATTAAGGCAGAAGAAAGATATAGATAATGGATATTGCACGGCTATTGGTAGAGGAAAAAAAGGAAACGATAGTAGAGGTAGACTTGAAGAAGAAAAATCAATAAAAGGTTGAAGTGGAGGGAAAACAAAGAGAATAGAAAGAAGGTATAGAGGTTGTAGAGAAGAAAAGTCTAGAAAAAAATAGAAATTGGAAGAAGTCTCCAAAATAAATGGAGAAATTAAGCCACACTAGCAATAGGGAAAACAATATAAAATAGAATTACATGAAAACCCACAAATCAACAAACTATAACTGAATGACCCCACTTTGAGAACTAGATTGATTTATCCATGGAAGATCTAGTGATGCCAAAAAAATCTTTAGCTTCGGAAAAAGGAGGAAAGGGGAAGGGAATTATAGTTGAAGTGATAAATATCCCAACTAATCTAGATAGCATATTATCACGAGGTGATAAACATATCCCTAACCTTGTGGATGATGTGGAAAATTTAGAATTGATTGCTCATAATAAAAGAAAAAATGATATTGTTAAGAAGACCCATAGAAAAAGAAATATTGCTTTGGACAAGACCGCAGTATGTACAAGTGAAGTAGAACTTAGTAGATACTAAAAATCCAAAATTGACAGAATTAATATCACTTGGGCTGGCTATAAACCAAGCCACTTTGGATAAGTCTTAGAAAGAGACTATAAATGTGAAAAATATTGAGAAAAAAATTACATTGTTAAAAAATGAAGTAAAGTATGATAAATCAACACAAGGGCTGATAACAACTTTCATAAAGAATTCTTAGAAGATGAAGAAAATGCACAAATTAAAAGAGAGTTTTATGAAAATAACTTCCAATTACAATGTATGAGTTTACAACTTTCAATCTTATCTAAGTAATATTTTATTTGGGAAAAAACCCAAGGTAATACACATGACCAACTGGATTTTATTAAACATATTAAAAGACATCATATGGAAGAATATCCTAACATCAAACTTTTAAACAAAGAATATTGTTTGTAAATTGAATAGGATCTAAATTATTGGCAATAGATATAATATTGAAGCTCAAAGTCAGGCATAACACGAGTGGTTGGATTGCATCAAAATCTAGGACTACATTGAATATATCACTGACTTGTTAGTATAATTAATATCACAGGAATTCTTAATAAAAAGGACTTTTTGTTTAAATAAATAAAAAGTACGTTGAATTGTGCTTTAAGTTAATAAATTAAGTTAAACAGGAAAGATGTTATGTAACCTCTCCCATTCTTCAATTGTATAAATATAAGAAGACACTTTTATATACAAAACAAAAATATTTAATCGTTCTCTATCCTACTACATAGTAGGATTCTCTTTCTCTTGTCTTATGGTTTATTTTCCCAATAGCCAATATTAGAAGAAATCAAAGTTGAGAATGGGTGAAGACTTAGGAACTAGTTTTCCAATGACAATTTGAGGATATACATTTTCTTTAACTGGAGAGAAGGATGAATGATTAGTTTTCAAGTTGTATGATTGATTTTCCATCGTACGTTTTTTTTGTAATTGGTAGTCCATGCCATTTTCTAGCAGGTTGTACATATAGAATTGTATATCATATGAATTAATTTGCACATAATCAGGTTTCTCTAATTTGGCCTACAGTTTGTATTATGAGGTGTATGGATTAATTAAGTGCAACATAATTTTTATTTGTTAATTATACAGTGAATACAAATCAGGTAGTACAGAATCGGTCCATATGGATTTGATTTTACAGTTGTATGAGTTTTATTTTGTTGTCAATATTTTTTTAGTGGTTATTTTTTATTATTAGTTGTACATAAAAATATGTATCTTTTGGCTAACCATATAAAATCATATAAAATATTTATCATCATCCAATTTATGTACACTTTTCTTGTCTTGCAGTGGTACAGAGTTGTATGGGTGGTGTACATTATTGTACAGCACAAACATTACTCAATCAAAATTTTAATGTTTTTTTGGTTAATTTTTCTATACATGAAATTTTATTTTATGGGACAGTTGCTACATTATCCAATGTTATGATTGAGAGTAATAAAATATTTTACGGATAGAATTTCAAAACATGGAAACAATTAATGATTTCTGTTTTTTACTACAGTTTTTTGGACAAGCTGATTTTTGGAAAGGAATTTCAGAGTGAAATCAATGAAGATGTGCAAGAAAAAAAATGATGCCAATAATAAACAGGCCATCATGGTCAATAAAATCTTTGTCATGGATGATAGTATCCATGTAATTCAAAATGGGAACGATGCATTCACCATTTGGAATATTCTACATAATTTGTATGAGACTTTTGATAAAGGTAGAGCCTTTTTCTTTAAGAATTATTTTTTTGTATTAAGATGGCAGAACATGATTCTCTTCTGGATCATTTATTGGAGACTAAACATATTAGAGATGAACTAAAAGCTATTGATAGAAAGATGGAAGTGGAAGATATTTTTATCATAAGCTTGAAGAGTTTACCCCCTCCTTTCGATATTTTATTGAGACATTAAATATCACTTTGAAAGATGAGATAATGTTTGATCAATTTGGAAATAATATTTTGTAGAAAGATAGGTGGATGAATCAATTTAGAAATAACAATGGTCATAATGCTTCAAATATATCATTAGCAATGAATTTTAAAGGAAATGACAAGCATAGCAAGGCTACAAGTGGGTAGAAATAATGTGAGAAGGCCAATTATACAGGTAATTTGAAAACCATAAATATTTTTAAATGCTTTTATTCTGGAAAGCTTGGTCATAAAAGTAAACTTTGTCGAAAGAAAATGTGGGATGAAAACCATAATTTAGGGACTAGTTAAATGGGCTATAAGGAAGCCAATATGGTAGAACATAATTAATAAGATTAATGTTATGTATTTATGGCTAGGAATAAGGAATATTGTCCAAACAATATTGGCTGGTATATTTATTCTGGTGCCTCTTTTCATTTCACTAATAAAAGCTATTGGTATCTTGATTTTAAGGCAGATAAGATAGGTTCAAATTCTGTGATTTTTGGTGGTGGAGAAGCGTTAGCAAAATTGGCATTGATGTCAAAGGAAAACAACATGGCTGGGTTTCCAAAAGCATGGATAAGTTTCTAAAACCATGGGATTATTAGTTAAGAATAAATTATTTATTTACTAAGAGATCTCTTATATGTAATACCATGGGAAGGTTTTCAAAACCATGGGTTTATTAGTAAAAATAGTGAAATTGATTATTTACTTAGGTTAACGTGTCATTCAAATAGACACAACTATTTATGAAGGGTCTCCAATACATATACATATTAAAGAATATTTCAAGGGAAAGTGTATGAGCAAAAAATAATTATCATTCTAAGAGGAACCTCTCAAGAAGAAGTATGTATGTGTGAAGAAGGTGCGACAAAGAATGGCGATGGAAATATGAACAATTATTCAAAGTAGTATTATTCAAGGAAGCAAGAATTGTAATTAAGGGATTGGTTCTGCTAAAACAAATACAGTGGTGTCTCTTGTTAAGTTGGTGCTTGGCGATGGGGATTGGTGTCTCTATTAGGTTGGTGTCCATGAATATCTGTAATAGTAGGTTGGTGCGAGTGAAGATCCATATTAGTAGGTTGGTTCCTACAATTATTTGTATCAATGGGGATTTGTGTCTCCAGTAGGTTGATGCCTACATATATTTGTAACACTAGGTTGATGCCTGTGAAGAATTGTAAAAAACAATTATGAATTTCTCCTGAAAGGATTTCCACATAAATCTTGTGTTCCATGTTCTATAATTGATATATCTTATGTTTTATTGTTTTATTGTGGTAATTGAATTTAAATAAGTGAAAATATTTTTTATACTGATTTAACGCCGCCCCCCCTCTTAGTATAAGAGTGTGTTCAAAAATTGGTATCAAAGCATATTCCTTCAGAAAAAATTCTAACCATTAGAAGGTAGATATCGGGAGCACACATGGTTGGAAAGAAGGTTTCTCCACAAACAAACCTTCATTGTTTAGTGGAAGGAACTATGCATTTCATATCATAAGGATGCGAACATATCTAATGGGTATTGGGTTTAATATTTGGGAATTAGTCATGATTGGTTATACAACACCAACAACTCCACCAATGGATGCGCCTGGGAAGAATCCTAGTGAAAATAATGCAAAAGCAATGAATATCATCTTGTGTGTTCTATCAGAATTTGAATTTTTCAAGGTGATGCATTATGCATCAACAAAGAAATTTGGGACAATTTTCAAAATATCTATGAAGGCAGTGACAAGGTTAAGAAGTTAGAGCTCCTAACTCATATAGGAAATTTTGAGAGTCTAGAAATAAAAGATGAATAAAATGTTGTAACTTATCTCCTCCATGTGGATGAAATTGTCAACCCCATCAAAATACTTAGTATCTTTAGAACATTCACGTGGAGTACTTTAAGAAGAAGTTGAACTATGATCAAGGGTGGGAATAGAAGTAGAAGAAGAGATAACAAATACAGGGGAAACATAAGATGAAGGAAAATTCAATGTAACATGAAGTTCAATGGACTTAAGAGGAGGAGATACTTCATTGCATTGAACATCTAATTGTATGATAACATCTTGGGTAGATGGATCAAACAACCTGTGCACTTTGGAATCCTCACAATAACCAATGAAATTCATTTGTGAGACTTGGGATCTAACTTCTTTTATTTTTCATCTAAAATGTGTGCCCAACATTCACTTCCAAATATCTTAAAGTTACTAATTCCAGGTTTCATTCTATTCCATTTTTCTTCGGGAGTAGCCTGCAAAAATGCTCTAGTATGGAATCTATTTAAAATGTAGTTAGAACAACAAATAGTTTCATCCCAAAAAAATTTATGTAATCCTTTATAATAAATCATACATATAGGCATTTCAACCAAAGTCCTATTTTTCCTTTCAGCTACTTTGTTTTGTTGAGGTGTATATGGAACAGTCTTTTGATGTTGAATTTCATGCTTAGATAAAAATGCGTTAAATTCATTTTTAGTGAATTATACCATCGATACCAGTTCTCAAAGTCTTAATAATTATACCAAATTTGTTTTCAACAATGAATTTAAAAGCTTGAAATCTACCGAAGGTTTCAATTTTATGCTTCAAAAAATAAACCCGTGACTTTTTACTAAAATCATCAAAAAAAGTAAGAAAATAGACATCATGAGACAAAGGAGTTTCAAAAGGACCACAAATAACACTATGAATTAATTGTAATGGTTCTTTATCACACTAAGATTTACCTTTGACAAACATTTCCTTACAATGTTTACCAAGCACACAACCTTCACAAACACCTTTAGTGGAAGAAATTGAAATTAAGTCAATTACTATTTTAGACATCATTTGCATTTTACCGTGATCTAATCTTTCATTCCATAATTTACTTTGTTCAACAACATGAAAAACATAGGAATAAAAAGGCTGATATTTACATGAATTAAACACAGTAAGCTTATATTAACCAGCATCATGATCAACATAACATAGAAAAACAATTTTGAAGTTATGTTTGATATCTTTCAAAACATATTTATCTGGCCAAACTTTGAACTTATAAAAAAAATTCACAAACACTATAAATATAAATAAAATTGATGGGCATCACTTAAACATGAAAAACATCTTCCAATGCACCACTAGGAACATTAACATTATCATATCCTACCACTAAAAGATATTTACCATCACTAATTGAAACTTTCGGAGATGTGTAACTATTAGTGTCATAAGATGGACATAAAGAAGCAATACCAACCATATGATTAAAAGAACCAGAATCCATTATCCATTCCACAAAAGAAGAAGATTTACTAGGTTGAACGTCAAACTAGGAGCGCAAGGCTATTGAATGTTCATTGGAGGATTTCTTCTTGGCTTTAGCAACTTCAAGTCTCCGTTTAAAACAAATATTTTCAGGGTGGTTAGCGTTTTCACAATACTTACAAGGATTATACATTATCTTTTTATTAGAAACACCATCACCATTAGAGGAGTGAGGTCTTGTTTCTTTAGTATGTGATTTAGCGTTTTTATTATAAACTCTATAAATATTATTTTTACTATGTGCCATTAGTCTATCCTTGCCACTAGATAATTGGCTAGAAGAAATTGGTCTATCTTTCTCACCTATAAATCCTTACAAAAGTATTCAAAAGAGGGTTTTCTAGTACCTTTAGACATTTCAACAAATTTATTCATTGTTTAGATGAACATATCAAATGCAATAAGTAACGTTTGTTCTACAAGAATAGTAAGGGAATCATCATTTTTCTTGTAATTTCTACCACAATTATTTAATTTTTCATTATAGGTTTTAATTTCAGCAAGAAATGAATACTATATCAAAATATTTAGGGTTTAAGTCATGGATTTTATTTTCAAAATAATAACCAAAAACATCATCACCTTTATCAACTTAAGAAGCTAAAGTATTTCATACCTCAACTAGGCTATGCCTCAATATGTACCTATAAACTATCTGAAAATGTTTGTCCAATGAGTTGTCTTGCTTGATCACATCAATCTTCCCATGTACCTATGTCTTTAGCATTGATAAGCTTCATCTGTTCACCTTTAACTAAGCGCCATAAATTCTTACTCCTAAGAATGTCAATCTTCTATATATTCCAAGAGAGATAGTTACTACAAACTAATTCAAGAACAAAAGCTACTTTAGAACTCATAATGATGAAGAAAGATACTAAAATCTATTACAAGAATATAAAAAACTAATATCTAGAAGAAAACTGAATAAAACCAAAAAAAATCACCAATGACGATACTTAGCAACAACTTACTAATGAATCTATGAACCTACAACTGAAACAACAAACAAAAACAAGTTTTAACGAATTTTTTGCCAAAAAATAGGGCCCACGCACTTTCTCTGTGGAAAAGTTGTGTGTGTGTGTGTGTGTGCACTTTCTATGACCAAAAGGTGCATGTGTGCAATTCTTGTGAGGAAAAGGTGCATGGGGGCCCTAAACTACCTGAAGTAATAAGTGTCAAAAGCAGTCATTGTCTTGTACAGAAACCTGAGATAAAAGACAACCAAAGAAGAATAAGCAACCATATATATTGCAATAAATATAGGCCATTGATATAAAGTTAGTATATAATGGAATTCAACTCATATCTATAGAAAAAATCAAGAAGAACTTGAAAACAAACTGAAAAATAATGATGAGATTGAGGGTTTTGAGAAAAAAAATTCTCAAACATGTAGCAAAAGCCCATATCTAAAGAAAAAACACAAAGTTTAGATAGATCTTATGGAAATCTACTAAATATGGAGGGTCCCCCAAAAGTAAAAAAAACCAGTGTTTGTAAAAAAATTCAAAAATTACTGCAGAAGATGGAGCATAGTAACCAGTTTGGATACCATGTTAGAATATTGAGAAATATGCATGATAAACATACACAATATATTTTTTGACATGTAAATCAATAGAAATATTTTACTATTATAGACTTATATCCATACAAGCGCCATATAATCAAAGTTGTAAGAGACAAAGAAAAAAATGATACACCAAATATACGAGGCAAATCTCCAAATGGGAAACGTCCACGAGAAGGTATTGTCATCACGTTCCTCTGAAATATCATATCTTACACTTAGTCTCCACTACACATATGATTATCACAGCTTACAATAAAATTCGATAGAATACACAACATACCCAAAATGGTCTCCTTCACATGTATGGTATATTGAGAGGTATGGAAGAATAACATCCCATAATATATATGGAATAAATGATTTTCTACCTCCTTATTTTATGAATGGTAAGAGGATAATATTACTCTATGTGCATATGAGATAACTCATTTTACATCATATAGAGACCATTATGTATTCCTTTGCTAGATAAAACATCACACTAGACATCATTACACATGCAATATTAATATTAGACATTCCAACATTGCACTCTTACATCTTATCTTTTCAACTTGTTGAATCTATGATGCTCACAAAAATTGCACGATCTTTTAATTCACCTTTCTCCTTCCATGTACCCTTGAAATGTACTTTTGATCCTCCATTTCTATAATTACAATCACATACACTACAAAATACTAGAGAAAATCCAAAAATAAAATTATATATATATATATATATATGAAATAGTTTGAACATGATATGAAGATATTTATTTGATAAAAAATAATATTTTCAAAATTATCTTCTTCCATTCTTTTATTTTTTAGAACTTGATAAGCAATTGTGTTGAGGACAAACGAATCCATGTGAATTAAAGAAATCAACGACAAAAGTAGATCAATAATTTTAAGGCATTCAAAACATTGAATCTAAATATTATTAGAGTATGAAATCATGCAAAAAGGGGATTTATAAAACTTTTAGGGATGAAATTTAATCCATAAATTAATCTATCTAATTATACTCTACATTTTTATCTAGCTATTAAATACATAATAAACACAAAGAAAGAGAAAATAAAAATAATAATATATTATATTATATTATATTATAATAATAATAATAATAATAAATGTGAAATAGTTTGAACACGATATGAAAAAATTTATTTGACAAAGATTAATATTTTTAATTATATCACATACACTACAATTTTATATATTAAGTAAATACAAAGCCAAAAATATAGAGAGAGAGAGAAACAAGAAAATTAATAATAAAAACCAATATAATAGAATAATAATAAGATGAAATAGTTTGAACAATGGTGGCGTTTTCTCATTTGACCGAGGTTCAGACCCTTAGTTGTTTGTCAACAAAGCCCAAGATATTGGCCCGACAGAGCAAGGCTCAGCTAGCAGCACCTGCGACGCAGATGCAATCTCACCCGAGATATATCTTATGGGTAACTGTCAGAACCAGGTTTCTGCAGTTGTGTGTGGATTTCCTCTTCCTTGGAATCTTACTAGCTTGCTTGACCAAAGTCGGGGGGTCTGTTTCCTATTCTTATATGTTCATTAGATATATTGCTCTACTTATTTATCGATAGAGATTACAATAGTGATATAAAGCTTAGCACAAATTCTATCTATCAACAGTGAAATGCATGCATCTAAGAACTCATTCATAAACAAATTCTAGTCAATATATTCAGGCCTACTTATTCATAGCATACATGCATTCAACATAGACATATCCATCAAATACACATTGAGGCGGCATTTAACATGAAAACTCATCTAGGAAAAACCACAAAGGCACTCTTCATCTGGCATGAGAAATATACAGTACCTTCGGTTGTGCACTCAGCTTTCATACTATGCTCTAGATATTCTCTACAATCTATACATACTTCTCTCCTCTCATGATCTCTAGTCTTGTCTCTAAAGTTTCCTCTCTTTCACTCCATTGTCAATCCGCACACAACCTGGATCGACCCTCTTCTTTACAACTCTTCAATTATGCAACTCTACAACTCTGCTAAGACAAAAGCCAGTGGAGACCTAACGAGCGCGCACAACCTGCACACAACTTGGGTTATCCCTTTTATAGACTCTTACATTTCATAATCAATTGAATCTATTTTTTTAGCTGACAGGATGTCATTCATATTCTCTTACATTCAATTACAACTAGCAATAGGCACTATTGACCAAAATTACAAAGATGTTTATTTACCAAAGCATGTGTTATCCTAACTGACTTCATTTCCATGATTTATCGGGATGTCTGTAACGTCCCCATCCCCATAATGTGCATATCTTATATTTTTTTATTTAAGGACCTTTGTTCTCCTTTCTAACCAAGGCATGGACATTAACACACTCTTCAACATTCATATTCAGGCTTGGAAACCACTGTAACATTCGGTCTGCCCTTCACTTATCCATTCTACACCCAGAATGGCCATTTATGCACTAACCTTTCCCTTTCCACACTTCCAACCTCCAAACTCGGGAATCGGAACCTCAGGGTTTCAACGAAGTGAATGGCCCAACTTCTGCCTTCCGCCTTTCCGGCTTCAAAATTTGGGAATCAAAACTTTAACATTCAATGAAACATTCATCCAATATTCCACTTTTTGCCTTCCAACCTCAGAACTCACGAATCAGAAATCTGATGTGCGCAGAAAATACCTAACAATGCATCCACCTTCCGCACTTCCTCCTTCCTCCTTAGGAACTCGGAAGTCAAAAACATAATGATCGACGAAGTCCTTCATCCACGGTTCCTCCTTTTATGCTTCTGCCTTCCACCTTCTGTCCTTCATGGTGGAACTTAGGAATCGAAAAACTTACCCTTCGACCTTAGCCTTTTCTGCACTTCCGACTTCCGCTTTCTGAACTCAAACTTTGGAAGTCAGAAGTTAACTTTTTCCTTAGAACTTTTCTACACTTTTCGGCTTCCACCCTGTGCCTCCCGCAGGAGGATCCCGGGGTGTGGAAACACCACATTTCTACCTTGTTCCAACTGCCCTTTCCCAATTTCCTCTTTCCACCTTTCCTTAGGAGAATTCCAAGGGGCAGAAACACTAATCAGAGGTATTCTAACCCTTTTACCAGGATTCCAGCCTTTATGGACTTAGGAAAAAATGCATTGAAACATACAAGGAAAATATAGATGCAAATGCACGAAATATTCACAAGTAAAATTCTACTTAAATAATCCATGAGCATTCAACATAAACATAGCAATTCCTAAGCAAATACATTGCAGAAATAACACAATAGACAATACTTATCTTGGATGATCAATCTATCCTGCAACTAGCTACGTCGTTGCAACGTTCCACCAAACCATAGGCCAATGCGTTCATTAATCTCTCAACACCACTGCCACCCCAGAGCTAGGCATGAATTCCACAAGGAACTAGGGAACTACAGACTCACACATAGCCAGATCAAAACACATAGTCAATCCAACAGATGGGTTCAGAGGCTACATAGCCAAGCCATATCATTGTTTGGTTTATGATATTGTCCAGCCAATCCAACACCAAGTTGGGTTTATCAAGTTGTAGGATTACAAGCCAAACACTACTGGGCTTATCACACTTACTCAGCCAAGCCAGCACCTATATCAAGGACCATCCAAGCCAACATATGGGTTTATCAGGCATTCAACCAAACCATCATTCGTATTTTGGTTTTACAGGTTGTCCAGCCAAGGATTACACACATGGCCCAAAGAATAACAAGACATTTTCGAGCCAACGAATGGGTTTCACAGGATACTCAACCAAGACATCTCACTGTTGGGTTTTACAGGCTATATCAGCCAAGCCAGCTAGTTGGGTTTATCATGGTGCTAAGGTAGTGGATTGGAAGAACTGCTAAGCTAGTGAGCTCATCCACTGAGCTAAGGAAACCTTCACAAGATCTATCTTTCCTAGAATCCATGTTGCCTACACACCCAAAACAAGGAAGTGTCCCCTTATCTACTCCACATTCCCTCGGGCTACACCTTCCCTTCTAGTTCTCTTCAGGATGTGTAGAGTAGATTCACCAGCCACTCTTATCTTATTGTGAGGTTCCACACTAGGTTTATAATTCACATTCTATGTCTCTTCCACTCCTAATTCTTTCATACAGCTCAGACCCAAACCAGGGTGCACAACACAGCAAACCACAGGTAAAAACACAGCCACACAGGCTTCACTCTATAACACAGAGACAACAGGGTTTACTTGCATACCACAATGTCACTCAGATAAATACTATGGAACCACAATTCCGTGACTCAGGGTAGTCGAACCACCACACTGCGTGTCTCCAGGGAAATCAGGAAACTGTAAAGGACCACACTCTCATAAAATCGAGAGATCTCCATTTCCATTCACTCAGCGAAACATAGCGGAATCATTCTTCTGGGACTCGGGGTAGTGAACCAACAACAACGCACATGAACTAACTCATCATCTCCCTTTAATGTTTCGACACCCTCAAATGGTAGAATGGTCGGGAATCCTCTACAACCACGACGCTCCGGGCCAACAAAACCTTCTGCGCACCTGGGAGAAAGGATGAACTGGGAACGCACCATGTGGTTTCTTGCTAGAGAATAAATAACATGGCCTCCCAGACTACAAACCTGCAAGCTTTCTCAAACAAGCAATCAGACTGTCATGCCTTGCTCTTCCCAAGGCATTAACTTCCTCAACCAACTTCTGGAAGAAATTGTTGATTGAGGACAGAGGAAAAAAAGGTAGCTGAGGTTTCATGGGTTTCCCCATTGACATCTGGTCACACCCTATTGGCTCAAGATTTTGACTAACTCCCCTCCCTATCCCTTGTGGAATCATTCCCCCATCTCTTTCACATTGCAATCCCATAGCTAGTTGTGGTATTTTAAGCTGTGCATTTACATGATATTCAAAATGCTTTGTGCTTAACTTAGCACCAAAATCATAGGTATCAACCTTGATCACCTATTCACCAAACATCAATCAATGGAAGGGCGTTGGCCATGAGCTCCTTACCATGATTCCATACAATATATATATCGTGTACAATCAAAATACCATGGGGTCAAAACAAGGGTATTACAATCCCCTCCCCTTACAACACCACTATCCTCAGTGCTTTACAAAATTGAACAAAAATTCCACACTAGCACCACCTCAGTGCTCTACAAAATTGAACAAAAATTGATGTTCCAATCGCATGGCATCCTCCATCTCCCAAGTAGCCTCCTTAGGACCGTAGTGCTCCCATTGCACTTTTATATGTCTTGTGGCTTGATTCCAGAGCATTGTGGCCTTCTTATCGAGGATGCGCAATGGCTTGGTTTGGAACTCTCCCTCAGGTTCCACCTAGATCACATCCCAATCAATCACATGGTTAGGGTCATGTACATATTTCTTGAGAAAAGAAACATGAAAAACATTATGAGCTTTGATACTAGCAGGAAATGCAAATCTATATGCAATTGTCCCTATTCTTTCAAGCACTTCAAACGGCCCACAGTATCTAGGTGACAGCTTGGCACAACTTTCAAGATTCAAGGAACTCTTCCTTGCCCTCAATATGAGGTAAACATGATCCCCAATATTGAACTCTCTATGCACTATATGCTTATCTGCATAGCTTTCATGTATGTCCTAGGTTGCCTGATCTTTGCAACCTCTTGTACCATTTCCTTCCATTTCCTTGAGCAATTTTGGACCAAGCACAATCATGTTCACTGGATTATCCCATGTCATTGGTGTCCTACACCTTCTTCCATACAAAGCTTCATATGGACTAATCCCCGAGGATGCTTGCTTTCCATTATTATAATAAAACTCTACCAAGTGTAGATAATCCTCCCACTTGGATGGTTTTTCCATCACATACATGTGAAGCATGTCTTCCAACACTTGATTCACCCTCTCTGTATGTCCATCAGTCTGAGGATGGTAGGAAGTGCTCAAGTTCATCTTTGTACCCAAGTTTGCAAACAAGCCCTTCCAAAAATTGGAAGTGAACTTAGGATCCCTATCATAGAATATTGCCTTAGGCAATCCATGCAATTTGAAAATATCTTTCATGAAGATTTTTGAAATATCATCAGTCTTATGTGTGGACTTGACTAGTATAAAATGTGATTCCTTTGTCAACTTGTCTACCACAACCATGATGGAATCATGATGTCTCCAAGTCATTGGAAATCCTGCAATGAATCCATGGAAACAACTTCCCATTTCCATTATGGAACTGGAAAAGGATGCAACAAACCTGTTGGGTGTTGATGCTCAAACTTCACCTGCTAACATTTCATGCACCTTGAAATGTAATCAGCAATGTCTTTCTTCATTCTTGGCCAAAAATATTTATTTCTGGCTACAGCAATTGTCTTTTGATATCTTGGGTGACCAAAATATGGAGCTTGATGGATCTCATCCATAACAATTCTCCTCAAGTTTGCTACATTTGGAATATAAATTATGTTTTTATAAGTAAGAATTCCATCTTCTTCCAATTTATATTCCTCATACCCCTTCTCAATACTTTGCTTCTGCAATTTGTCTTTTATCTACACATACATTTCATCTTCAACGGCATGATTAACAATCTGTTGTCTCAAATCTGATTGGAAAAGACTAAGAGATGCCAAGTGCATTTCATGCACCTTCCTATTGAGTGCATCAGCCACTTTATTTTCCTTTCCTTTTATGTGTTTTATTTCAAAATCAAACTCACATAAAAACTCCATCCATCTAGATTTCCCAGAATTTAGAGTAGGTTGATCAAACAAATATTTTAGACCACAATGGTATGTCCTTAACTCAAACTTTATGCCCATTAAGTAATGCGTCCACATCTTGAGAGAATGTACTATGGCTGCAAGTTCTAAATCATGAGTGCCATAGTTCTTCTCATGTTCCTTCAACTTCCTTGACTCATAGCATACCATGTGGTTGTCTTGCATAAGAACTACTCCAAGTCCTTGACCTCATGCATCAGTACACACCATAAAATATTTTCCTAGGTATGCAATCTTCAAGATCGGTGCACTTGTGAGAATATTCTTCAACTTTTGAAAGCTGTCTTCACACCTTGGTGTCCATTCAAACTTTATCTCCTTCTTTTGAAAAGAAGTGATTGAATGTGCAACCTTGGAGAATCCTTCAATGAACCTCCTGTAGTATCCAGCAAGTCCCATAAAAGAACTTACATCTGTCACATTCCTTGGAGTTTGCCAATTCATAATGGCTTCAATCTTTTCAGGGTCTATAGATATTCCTTCATCTAATATGATGTGGCCCAAGTAATGAATTATGTCTTTATAAAATTCACATTTGCTCAACTTGGCATATAGCTTATGCTCCCTTATCAATTGCAACACCATTCTTAGATGTTCTTCGTGCTCTGCTTCATTCTTAGAATAAATAAGAATGTCATTAAGAAAGACAAGAACAAACATGTCCAAATACCTACTGAAAACATTGTTCATAAGGCACATAAATGTAGTTGGTGCATTTGTGAGACCAAATGGTACCACTACAAACTCATAATGTCCATACCTTGTTCTGAAGGTTGTCTTATGAATGTCTTATAATCCAGATTTATGCAAGAATGCAACAGAATACACAAATAACCATAGAAACAAATATGCAGTGGAAATAACACTTCATTTCATTAATCAATAACTGAAACTTGTTTACATACAGAATGGAAATAAACTAGCTAGAGTGCTAATAGCTTATCTCTGAGAAGAGATGTGGCAGCTACATGCCTTTGAACTCTGTGTTACAATGAGGCTCGAAGGCCTATATATTATTGAGAAACAATGGAAACCCTACACATCCAAAAACCTAAACCTAGGAGGTGAAACACCAGAATGTGGGCCCTGTTGGGTAACTTGGTACATCAATTTCTCGAGGTCGTAACTTTGGCATACTACCTCTGTTTGACATGCATGATACATTGTTAGAAAGATCTCTTCAAGGACTACATCCATAAGTAGCAAATATTGATTTTGGAACAAACTCATGTTTTCTTGAACATTCGATTCCGAAAAAACGTCGTTTAGGGCCTCAAAACGGCTTCGGAAGTTTAGGACCCAAAAACTGCCAAAAATAGTAAATTGTGCTACAATTAAGGAAACTAGAAAACTGAAAGAAACAATGGTGAGCGTCCAAGTGGAATAGGTGGGTGGCCACCAATATCCTCCTGGATCATTCCTCCCCCCTTAAGAAGAAATGGTCCCCATTGCATTGAGTTCCTCGATGAGATGAGGAAACTTCTGCTGAACTTAGTCTCTGGTGAGCCACTTTCCCTGGTTAAGGAGTTGGCCTGCTTTGACAACTCGATATAGTTGGATCTTCTACTAGCGAGTGTTCTTGATCTGTGTGTCAATAATCCGATCAGTTCTGGCTTTTTCCATGCAATTGAGGTTTAACTCTGTTGGTGTGAGTCGTTCTGCCACGTCTCATGTGTCCAGTAGAGGTGGAAAGTAGGGTCGAAGGCGGTCCACATTGAACACTGGGTGCAGACCAAGGAATGGTGGAATACTGAGCTCGAAGGCATTGTCCTTGATAACCTTGGTGATGGTGTATGGCCCATATTGAAGTGGGCGAAGCTTGCGATGGGGTCTAGCGAGGCGATCCTTCTGCAAATGTAGCCACACTTTGTCACCCACCTGGAAGTTGTGTTGCACTCGATGCCGATCATGTCGCTGCTTGTACTTAGCATTGGATATGTCCAATATGTTATGAACTTGTTGGAAAATGTGTTGAATGTGCTCAATGAAGCTGTTCGCCTTAGAAACTTCAGACTGGACATGAGTTGAATTAGCCTGAGTAGCTACAAATGGCATGGCTACGTCAATGGGACATAGTGGCTGGAATCCCAATCCCACCTGAAAGGGGTTGTGGTCGGTGGAGCTGTGGAGGGCCTGGTTATAGCTATGTTGTACATAGGGGAGGCTCTCATTCCATGTGCATGGATGCTTTGAGTTGTACATGCGCAAAATGTGTACGATCATCTGGTTGACGACCTTTGTCTAGCCATCAGTCTGGCGATGAAAAGCTGTGGACTTTGTGAGCTTGGTGTCTAGCATTTACCATAGGCTAGACCAGAATGTACTAAGGAACTTGCTATCCCAATTTGAGATTATATACTATGGGATCCCAAAGTGTACCCGCACTCGTTCAAAGAAGATTTTAGCAGTGGATTCTGCTGTGATATTCTTCTTGCAGGCCGCCATTATGGCCATCTTTGAGAATCTGTCGACGACCAGAGACACACAGTCGTTGTCATGCTTAGTAGAAGGAAGGACTGACATCTAATCCATGGAGATAGATTCCCAAGGTCAACTAGGGGTAAGCAACGGAGTATAGAGGCCTTGCTTCTTAATGGACGGTTTGGCAATGGCGCAGGTAGTGCAGGATCAGATGTACTTCCCGACGTCCTGTCGAAGGTTCATCCAATAGAAATACTTCTGCAATACTACCACTATTTTCTCGACCCCGAAATTCCCAGCGACCCAACTGTAGTGCGCTTCCCAAATCATCTTGGCACGCTCGCTTGAAGGAACACAAAGGTGTCCCATGTGACATAGTAGTGCATCCTGGACGTGAAAATTTGGAACTTGATTTCCCTCCAAGAGCGTCATATATGTGTGGCTAAATTTTGGATCGCTCTTGTAGAGAATTGGCCAATCAGAGGTATCGTGCCCACAAGAGTTGAGCATGGTGGTTATCGCCGTGATCGGTGGTCGGCTGAGGCAGTCTGCAACATTATTGGTGCTTCCCTTCTTGTACTTGATATTCAAATGAAACTGTTGTAGATATGTGGACCACTTCTGATGGTGATCATTTTGTAACTTCCCTTGTGTCTGTATGAACTACAGGGGTCGATGGTCTATGTGGATGATCATTTCCTTCCCCAAAATGTAATGCTTCCATTGTCGGCAAGCATGTACAATGGAATACATCTCTTTGTCATAAGTGGGATATTTGCGGACTGTTCTAGACAGTGTCTCACTATGATATGCCATTGGATTCCCTTGTTGAGTAAGGACAGCCCCAATAGCATAGTCAAAGGCGTCTGTCTCGATCTCAAATGGTTGTTGCAAGTCTAGTAATGTGAGCATTGGGGCACAACAGAGGCGATGTTTCAATTCTGCAAATGCCTTCTGTTGGGTTTCTGACCAGAAGAATTTTGCTTTTGCTCCTCCCTTGGTGACTTGACTCAAGGGCCAAGTGATATGAGAGAATCCCAACATGAACCTGCGGTAGAAATTAGCAAGACCCAGAAAGATGAGAAGCTCTGTTAGAGTAGTTGGGGCTGGCCAATCCTGAACGACTTGGATCTTGGTTGGATCCACATGTACCCCATACTCATCAATAATGTATCCCAGATACTGAACCTGGGTCATGCCAAAAGTGCACTTGTCCAAATTGCCACACAACTTGTGTTGCCGCAGCGTTTGGAGGACCTGTCGGATGTGGTTGAGGTGCTCTTCCAAAGTATGGCTGAATATTAGGATGTCATCCAAGTACACTACTACAAATGAGTTGGTGAATGGCCACAAGATGTCGTCCATCAGTCTCATGAAGGTTGTAGGAGCATTCGTCAGCCTGAAAGGCATGACCAACCATTAGAAAAGGCCCTCCTTGGATTTGAAGGTAGTATTCCACACATCGGTCGGTTCTATAGGTACCTGGTGATACCCAGACTTTAAGTCGATATTGCTAAAATATTTCACCCTTTAAGTTGGTCCAAGAGGTCATCAATATATGGGATCGGGTACCTATTCCGGGCAGTGATCTTGTTCATCGCCCGATAGTCAATACAGAGTCTCCAAGTCCCATCCTTCTTCTATACCAACACGATCGGGCTCCCACAGGGTGATGAACTTGGCCGGATGTGACCCTTCTGTAGGAGCTCCTGAATTTTCCTCTTGATTTCATCATTCTCCAAAATAGAACGTCGATAGATCGGTCCATTGGGTAGTGGCGCACCTGGGATCATATCAATGGGGAGCTTGAGCTAACAGTGCATAGGAACCCCTGTGGGTGAGGTGAATATGTCTCGGTACTCCTCCATGACCTTTTCCATTTGTTGTTGTCGTGCAGATGGGCCCTGCCTAGAGGTTGTGGCCATGATCTTCTTCTTGCCCTGAGGGTGGATCATCAAGAAAACAAATTTCCCAGTTTTGGAAATGAGCTTACTGCATTTTTTTGCAGTAACCAAAGAGAGAGAGACAGGAGGTGGTACCTCCGGTATCCTGTACAACTTATTTCCCAATGTAATAATAACAACACGAGGCCGAGACTCATACACAACATGTTGCTTCCATAAGTATGGTTGACCCAATAATACATCACAAACATCAAGAGGAGCAATATCACATAATACCTCATCGGTGAAGGGCTTGGTGTTGTAGGGAAGGCGGAACTGTTGGCTAACACGGAGATCCCATCCTTGGTGAAGCCACCTGATGGTGTACAGTTGCAGATGTGTTGTGGCCGGAAATCCTGACCGCTTCAAAACCTCTACTGAAATGAGGTTCTTTTGGCTCCCCTCCCATTATTGACAATGAACTATAGCGGGGAACCCTTTACCCACATCTGGGAGTGGAAAAGACGCTCCTCCTCTTCTGAATATCCTGGTTCTTCCTTTTGGATATTTGTGGTGGAAACGGTGGTGTTGGGATCTACATCGATAATATTCTTCCCTCTGTCATTCCCCTTCTCGGGTTCTGATTCAGTGTCAGAGTATGCATCTGATTCGGAAACCTTTATCTCCTCCACTAGTGACTGCTTGGCCCAACACTCATTGGTGTTGTGAGTGGGGCTCTTATGGAACTCGCACCACTTTACCACTTCCTTCTTTGGCTTCGCGGTGTTGTTTTTTGTTTGCGGCTTTGGCAAGTTGTCTTGAGTCGCCATTCCTTGGCTATGTCCTTGGTTCTGTGGTTTGGGGGCACCTTTCGCTTGCTTTTGATTCGCGTATTGAAAGTCTCGCTTTTTCTATTTGAATTTTTGCTCAATTTTGGCAGCATACCGATATGCCATACCAAGCGAGGAGATGTCAAGGAACTCCATTTCCTCCTAAATGTATCTGTGCATACAACTGCGGTACTTCAGCACCAAATGTTTCTCTAAATATTTGATACCCAACTTGGTGCGCAGGGTATCGAACAGATTCGTCACCTCATGCACATCTTGATCTCTTTGTTGCCGCAACGTAGTCCATCATATGTACTTGTCCTCATATCTCCCCATGGGATAATATTGTCCCTTTATGGCATCTCGAAATGAATTCCAAGTGGGTACGGCCGAGGAAAAAGGGGGTTCCTCCTCGTCCTTTCTCTCACAGTAGGTTTTCCACCAGTCCTTGACATGGGGGGTGGCTTTGAGTAGTGAAAAAGTAATCTTTTCCCAGTTGGAAAAGTCCTGAACCGAGAAATATCCATCTAATAGATTCAACCATCTATCTACGGTGTCTACATCTATTCGACCATCAAATATGGGAATGTTGAAGTTTACTTGTACCTTAAAAGGGGTTGCGCCTCCAGAGTAGCTGCTAGATGCAGATGCGCCGCCAGTGTGAAGTCGTTGAAGGATCTGGGCGAAGTTATCTATCATCATGTTCCTTTTTTTTTCAAGGGCCTCCTCAAGCAACATTTTGATAGTATCTTATGCGCCCTCGTCTTTCTTTTCATCTATCGATATTTGCGAGGCTGATCTTGCAAAGGTTCAACCAGATTGAGCCCTAACTCTTTATACCCCGCCCTCGTTGGGGACATGCAAAGAAGGATCGAGAAGGAGTATATTGCTCTAATACCACTGATTCGGATTTATGCAGGAACGCAACAGAATACACAAATAACCATAGAAACAAATATGCAGTGGAAATAACACTTCATTTCATTAATCAAAGAACTGAAACTTGTTTACATATAGAATAGAAATAAACTAGCTAGAGTGTTGATAGCTTATCTCTTAGAAGAGATGTGGCAGCTACATGCCTCTGAACTCTGTGTTAAAATGAGGCTCGAAGGACTATATATTATTGAGAAACAATGGAAACCCTACACATCCAAAAACCTAACCCTATGAGGTGAAAGGCCAGAATGTGGGCCCCGTTGGGTAACTTGGTACATCAATTTCTCGGGGTCGTAACTTTGTCATACTACCTCTATTTGACACGCATGATACATCGTTAGAAATATATGTTCAAGGACTACATCCATGAATGAGAATTCTCATGTTCAAAACAAACTCATATTTTTTGGAACATTCAATGCCGAAAAAATGTCGTTTAGGGCCTCAAAACGACTCCGGAAGTTTAGGACCCAAAAACTGCCAAAAATAGTAAATTGTACTACAATTAAGGAAACTGGAAAACTAAAAGAAACAATGGTGGGGGTCCATGTGGAATAGGTGGGTTGCCACCAATATCCTCCTGGATCATCTTCATCCTTGATTCTTACCTGATGGTAACCAGACCTCAAGTCAATCTTGGAAAATACCTTTGCTCCTCTCATTTGATCAAAGAGGTCATCAATTCTAGGAAAAGGGTTTTTATTCTTCACAGTGACCTTTTTCAGTTGTCTCAAATCAATAGACAGCCTGAGTGTACCAACTTTCTTTTTCACAAAAAGAACCGGTGCTCCCCAAGGGGACACACTCGGCCTGACATACTTCTTCTCCAACAACTCTTGCAGTTGCATCTTCAGCTCTATCATTTCTGGTGTACTCATCCTGTAGGGTGTCTTAGACACTGGTGTAGCTCTTGGCACAAGTTCAATTGTGAATTCAATGTCCCTCTTCAGAGGAAGCCTTGTAATTCCATCAGGATAAACATCCCTGAATTCTCGCAACACATGAAAGTCCTCCAACCTAGGAGTTTCATTCTCTGTTGCCTCTAACACATGGGTTGCATACAACTGGAAACCTTTCCTACAGAACCTCTTCAGTTGTATTGCTGAAATATTCCTAACAGAGATCACCTTTGGAATGCCTCTTACAACCCTTAAGTTTCCTTCTTCATCTATGCACTCAAAATTCTTGTTGTAACAATCAAGCTTTACCCTGTGTGCTTCCAACCAATCCATTCCAATGAGGATATCATAGGAACCAATTGGTAGAAAATTCAGATCTGCATAAGTGACCAAACCATCCATAACCAATGGACATTTCTCTACCACTTCACTAACCTTTCTCTTGGTCCCAGTGGCTAGTTGAAATAACCACGATTTTCTATGATTTAACTTCTTAAAAGAAAAAATCTCAACTACTTTAGGATTAATGTAACTATGAGTAGGTCCAGGGTCAATTAAAATAGAAACAGATTGCTCGACAATCTTACCTGCAACTTCAGTCACCGTTGACTGATGATATTCCTGGCAGTCCTCCAGTGTTGCATAAATCCTAAGGACAGTCCTTTCAACTTGACCCATTGTTTCATCTTCTTGAATGTTGTGAGCTTGCCTCACATACCCATTCTGAAGTGGACAACTCTTGTGCATGCGAGGTCCTCTACATTTCCAACTTTGGAGTGGTTCTTTGTTCTGTTGTGGATCTCTTGGATTTTCCCCCATCACTTTGGATGGTTGATTCATACCTTGTGATGGCTGCCTCTACTAATTTCTGAAGTGAGATGTTTTGAAACCTTTCTTCCTTTGGTCAGACTTCTCATTTCTCTTGTCCTTCCAAGCCTTGTGGATATCAGGTCTTCCCTTGCTTTGCTAATTGCAATTCTTATATTTCCTGATATCCTCTTCCAGATTTCTAGGTTCATAAAAATCAATTATGTCTTTGTAGGATTGAGGTATCCCACTCAGAAAACGCTGGAATTTTACTTTATCATATTTTATATACTAGATATACCTTAACAGTTCCAAGAACTTATTTGCATACTCTTCCATGGTCTGTTGTCCCAATTTTATCTCATTTAATTCTTTGATCTTGTCATCATAATACCTGTCATAGAGGTACTTCTGCTGCAACGTTGGAACCACCACTTGTCCCGCAACGTTGGAACCACCACACTTCCACGACTTAGGGTAGTGGAACCACCACACTGCAGGTCTCTAGGGAAATTGGGAAACTTTGGAGGACCACACTCTCATAAAATCAAGAGATATCCACTTCCCATTCACTTATGGAAACACAACTGAATCATTCTTCCGTGACTCGGGGTAGTGAACCAACAACAATGCGCATGAACTAACTGATCAGCTCCCTCGAATATTATGGAACCCTCGAATGGTAGAATGGTCGGGAATCCTCTACAACCATGGCGCTCTAGGACAACAAAACCTTCTGCGTTCCTGGGAGAAAGGATGGACTGAGCACGCACCATGTGGTTTCTTGCTAGAGGAGAAATAATCCAGCCTCCTAGACTGCAAACCCGCAGGATTTCTCAGACAAGCAATTAGACTATCATGCCTTGCTCTGCCCAAGGCATTAACTGCTTCAACCAACTTCTGAAAGAAATTGATGATCGAGGATAGGGGACAAAAAGGTAGCTAAGGGTTCATGGGTTTCTCCATTGACATCTTATCACATCCTATTGGATCAATATTTTGACTTACTCCCCTCCCTATCCCTTATGGAATCATGCCCCCATCTCTTTCACATTGCAATCCCATAGCTAGCTGTGGTATTTTATTAAGTTGTGCATTTACATGATATTCAAAATGCTTTGTGCCTAACTTAGCACCAAATCCATAGGTATCAACCTTGATCACCTATTCATCAAACATCAATCAATGGCCTTGAGTTCCTTGCCATGATTCCATACAATATATACATCATGTACAATCAAAATACCATCGGGTCAAAACTGGGGTATTACAATGTCATTTTCATTTGTTGTGCCTCTTCTTCTATCATTATTCCTTCCATCATGGTTTCTCTCGTCACAGTTTCCCTTCTGTTGTAAACTCTTCCCTCATGGTTGCTTATGTTGCAGCTTCCTCTACAACTGTTTAATTTGTCATAGCTCTTCCTCCATCACAACTTCCTCCGTCGTGCAACTGGACTCTTTGTATTCTCTAGCAGAAATCTGGTTGAATTTTGCTTATCTTTTCCTAGGGCCAACAAGCCCCCAACACTCACCTGTGTCTCGTCCCAATTCATACTAGCCTGAAACTTCCATTGTGACAACCTTACTTCAAAAATCCTGGAATATTTTCACTATTTGCGCGGTATCCTGCCATACTTATGCTTGCTTCTTCTTCAAATTCTCCACAATATCGGAACCGATGTGTTCTGATGTGGTAATTCATCTTGACTATATAGCTTGTCACACTATCTGGTGTACAAGTTGAATAATGTATGTAACTCTTTCTGCATCTGCCTGTAATTCTGTGACTTGTCAGTCCTCTACTATTGTTGAGTTCGCATCGCAACTACTTGTTGTTGTAGTTTCTTCATCTCATCAACCTTAGCCATTTTCTCTATTAAGGGCATTTTCTTCATCTCATTCTTCATCTGGGTCACCTCTATCTCAACAATGTGCAACTGCTCTATGAATTTCACTAACTCTTCATCATTGATCAAGGCTTCCCACATATGATAAACTTGTTCAACTTCATTGGCACATTGTGCATCTACCTCTTCGATCTTCTTCGTCACCTTTGTTGTTGTTTTCCTTCTTTCTTCCAGCACCTCTGGGGGTGTACTGGGTGTTAACTGTGCTTCCGACTCCGTGACTTTTTTGCGAAGGTCCTATGTGATTTCTCCAAGTCGAGTGACCTTGGATTCTTCAAACATCTCATTTTTTATGCCTTCGTCTGCAAAATTATTGCAAGCTAGTGTTATAGCCGTGTCGATTTGAAGCCTATCCAAATCCCAAGTTTTGCCTTTCTGCTAAGCTTATTTAACTCTTTTCTTCATCTTATTGATAGTATTGTTTGATTTTCTAACTTGCTTAACCAATGCGCCTTCTTGGACCTTCATTTCCACCACCACGGCATTTTGGATGGCATATACTTCGTACATCAACATTTGAGAGAAATCTATGGTGACATGGCCCAAGTTCGTGGCCAAGTATTTAGGTTTGTTGTTCCCAAGTCAAGTGCTTCTCCCACCAATTGGGTCTTTATTGGTGGGATAGGTATCGACACATCACTCAGTCGCTCTTCTGACAAGCCAGCTAAGTCCTTCGACATTGTCAATTGTGCTCTATAGTCGACTGCTACCCATACTTCTTTTGTTTCTTTGCAAAGTGTCTGGAGTAATTCTTTAATACTACATGTGATCTCTGTTTATCTTTTTTTAACCATATGAAAAAAAACCTCCCAAGATTATATCCAACATCCCGCAAGCTAGATATACCAGTAACTTGTTACTTAGAAGGGACAGATATGTCCTGAATCCCACCGAGGTGAGTCTCTATCCCAGGGTTCGCATACCCTTCGAGCCTTGTCACAGTGGTCCAACCGCTCATCCATATTCTTAAGGATTTTGGTTTCTATCTCTCCCATTGCTTCCATTATAAGGGTATAATATTCATTGGTAATGCCGACATTCCATGCTGATATATTAGCCTTCCTTTTCTTATGCCTTGTCTCAGCCTACTACATCTACATCCTCTATTATCTCACTACTTGATCTATTGCTGTTGTACTAGAATATTTTTGGGGAGGGGTGGGAGAATTTGGCAGATTTTTTTATTCTGGTGGTGGGTCATCTCCCTATTCTCCATCCTTCTGCATCGATGGATCATCCTATTGCAAGTCTTCTTCTGTAGATAGTAGGTCATCGGCGACAGGGACTCATGATTCTTCCTGCCAATATTGGGTAATGGCCTCAACTTATTCATCAGATAGCATGTATTGGGTCACTAACCCTTGGTGTTGTGGGTCCTTTCGAGGTTTCACCATGATATTATGGGACCCAATCAAAAACTTGACAATGCTTTTAAACCGTTGAACAGTCTCCTATGTAATTCTTGCATGTTTTCTCACATGATGTCACAGGTCCTCTGCTTGAAAAAATAACTAAACATTTTTGTTGATATATTTTATGTATATTATCATTGAATGTTGTTATACCCCCATCGTAGGTGTGTCTTCCTCCTTTCGGGATGTCATTATTATGTATAGACCTTGAGGTACAACCTCCATTGTAAGTCGTGGCAATAGTCCCTAGTGAAACATCATCTAATGTATATTTGGAGTCTCTCTAGGAGAATTCAGCCCTGTTAGGGTAATAGTTCGGCCCAGTCATGTAATAATTAATTCACTTGATTAGTATAAATAGGGAGTCTCCCTCCCTCATTTATACACACCTCACACTCACTCAAGTTCACATGAGAGAGAAAGAGACAAGGAGGCGAGATAGATAGTTTTTGAAGACTTATTATTACTGGAATTATTCTCTTATGACACATTCATTGTGACTGTACTATTTTGAGGAATTTTTCAGGGTTTTCTCCTTTATGGTTTCTCTAGTGAAAATATTTGTCTTGTGTATCTATTCTATCTTATGCATATTGTTGTACTTGTTATTATTTCAGATAAAGATCCTAACTACGCTAATAATATCTAAGAAAAACTAACATGGCATCAAAGCCTCTTAGAAAGAACGCACTATGCAGCAGTGGAAACTAGGGGTTCCTAGTTCAAGGTCTTCTCTCCACATATCATAAATAAAAGAGGGCTAGGCTAACTCGCCTCGCTAGAGCACATATTTTGGTGGAAGCAGTTTCATATTTGAAAAAGCTTCAATTTTGACCCTGTCACCGATGTCGAGAGAAACTAGGGAATCGATTTTAGGAGGCTTCCCACCTCAGCCTTGAGGAAAGGACCCTCCTAAGGAACTCCCCTCAACGTGGCGCATCTTTCTCTCCATGGAGAATTCCAAAACTCCAAGTTTGGAAAATTAGGGTTTCTTTGAAAAACTCTAGGTTAGCCAGCTCCGTAACTAGGTCATACACCCCAAATCAGTAATATCTAAATTTTTTATATTTCCATTTGAGGTTCTCATTTGAAAATACGACTCACCATACTCATCTCACACTCAGCTTGAGGAAAAGATTGGAGGGGCTGGTAACTTTCTAGCATGGAAGTACAAAATCTCCCTGATCCTTGAAGAAAATTATTTGGATCATTACATCAGTGGGAAAGTTCCAGAACTAGAGGGGGATGAGGCTAAGGATACTCATTATAAGAACTTGGTTAAATCCAAGAGAATCATTGCATATTCAATCAAGGATAACCTCATCCCACATGCGTCATCATTTAAGACATCAAAGGAAGTATTTGGTGATGCTTTGAGAAAGATGTTCGAAGGAAAGAACATAAACCAAAATATAACTTTGAGGAACCAGTTGAACAATGTGAAGATATGAAACTCGGAGACTATACAATCATAATTCACAAGGGTTACTCAAATCAAATAAGAAATTGAAGCAATTGAAGAGAATGTCGAAGAAGGAGAAATTGTGATGACTTCCTTGAATGGTCTCCCTAGATCATGGGATTCATTCATTAAAGGAATTTGTGCAAGAAGGAAGTTGATATCTTTCATCTGACTCTAAAAATAATGCACACAATAAGAAGCTCGAATCGTAACAAGAGAAGAGAAGATGGGAGCAACTAAATATCAAGCTCTCATAGTTCACACCAGGAAGAAATACAATAAGGAGAATAAGGAGAACCATCATCACAACAAGAAGAAGGACAGTAAACAAAAGAATATCAAGAGAGATCTTGCCAATGTTTGATGCTACACTTGTGATGAAAAGGGACACTTTGCAAGAGATCGTCCCATCACGAAAAAGAGACACCATGCTCATGTTTCCAAAGACGATGAACCAACAAACAAAACAGTCGGAAGAGAGAGAATGATTCATATGAAGAGTATCTGCTAATCTCAGCACTTATTGTCGCTATCCCACATGGAATCAATGATTAGCTTGCGGATAGTGGGGCATCTAAACACATGACAGGATACAAAAAATAATTCATCAATATATCTAAGCATGAGTCACCTCACAAGGTGAAACTTGGAGATCATTATCAATACCCCATAAAAGGGAGTGGAGTACCTTCATACAAGCTAGACTCTGGGAAATATTTAAAGATGAAGGATGTGTTATATATTCCAGGATTGAAGAAAAATATTCTCTCCATCTCTGCACTAGATTCAAAGGGGATGAGAGTTTCATTTGTGGATGGACAAGTTATAATCTGGAATAGAGGAAATAAAATATATGATGCAACAGTGATTGGATAAGAAGATGGATGCTTGTACAAGCTAAAGGGACAGCCCGAACAAGGATTGGTTCATGAGACAATAGAACCAAGTGAACTATGGCACCGAAGGCTTGCACATATGCACTACAGAGCATTGCAAATGGAAATAAAAGTAGTCTACGGACTTCCAGAGATCCATGCAAAGCATGAAGGCATTTTCAAAGGATGTGACAAAGGAAAGAATGCAAAGAAGACATTTCCCAGTAGTGAAATCAAGGCTAAAGGAATAATGGAGATAGCACACTCGGATGTATGCGGACCCATGTCTTCTATCCCATTAAGAGGGTATGTGTACTATGCTTCATTTATAGATGATTTCTCACGTAATAATTGATATATTTCTTGAAAGGGAAAAATGGAGTATTCAATAAGTTCAAGGAATATAACTACTTGGTTGAGAACCAAACCAAAAGGAAGATCAAGAATCTACAGTCAGATAATGGCAGATAATTCACCTCGAAAGAATTCAATGAACTCTGCAGTGAGTCTAGGATCAAGAGGGAGTTGAGCACTCCATATAATCCTCAGTAGAATGGAGATGCGGAACGAAAGAACCGAACCATAACAGAAGTAGCGAAATCAATGCTACATGAACAGGATATTCCTATGCACCATTGGGTGGAAGAAACAAGGACAACTGTGTATGTACATAACCAAACTCCTCATTGAGTACTTGAAAACAAAACTATGGAAGAGGATTTCTCAAGAGAGAAACCAGAAGTTGGGCATCTTAGAATATTTGGTTTCCTGGTGTGCATACATATCCCAAAGGAGAAGAGGACCAAGCTCAATCATTTTGGGAGGAAGGGTATATTCATAGGATACATTTATACATCAAAGGACTACGGAATATACCTCCTAGGGTTCAAGAAGATAGACATCAATAGAGATGTAACATTTGATGAAGACTCAGCATACTTAAGATCTAAGAGGCTACCTATTCAAGAGGTCGAGGAACCTGAATAAACGAGAGTCTGAGACATAGAAATTGGAGAATAAATTCCAAAAGACCATGAACATCATGACATGGCAGAACCATAAGATCTAGTAGAGACACTTCTCGAGAAGGAATCCCACAAGAAGAAACCAGCATGGGCACAGGAGCTCATAGAAGGAATGCACAGAGAAAGGAAAAGGCCAAATCCTTACAACATCTATGTGGACCTGTTGTGTTACATCATTGACAAGGAACCTTCCACCTATAAATTAGAGGTTGCAGAAAAGAAAGAATGGAACGACGCCATGATCAAGGAGTATCAGTTGATCATGAAGAATGATGTCTAGGAAATAGTTCTGAGACCAAAAAATAAGTTTATCGTGAATTCGAAGTGGATCTACAAGATCAAGCATGTTGCAGATGGCAGCATCGAGAAGTACAAGGAAAGATTCGTAGCACGAGGCTTCTCACAGAAATAAGGCGTAGACTAAGAGGATACATTTGCACCCATGGCAAGGTACTCTTCCATTAGTTCCATACTTGAATTGGATACAATTATGAGATGGAATATACACCATATGGATGTTAAGACAACATTTTTTAATGGTGTAGTCGAGGAGGAAGTGTATGTGGAACAACCTTTTGGATTCTAGATACATGACAGACATACTTTTGTGTGCAAATTGAAAAAGGCCTTGTATGGAATTGAACAGGAACCGATGACATGGTATGGAAGGATGGATAACTTCCTAATGAACTAAGGCTTTACCAAGAGTAAAGATGATTCGAACCTTTAATTCAAGGTTGAAGGAGGAAGACCAGTAATTCTTTTGCTATATGTCGATGACTTGTTTCAGACGGGTGAAAATGAACTCATTAAAGATGCAAGGAGGAGACATGATAAAGAGTTTGAGATGAAATACCTAGGGATGATGTTATATTTTTAACATCAAGCTAGCATTATTAGGATATTTAACTGAGAGAATAAAAAGCACATCAATCAAACACAAGAAACAATGAACACGATGTTTTTCCTCGGGGAAACCATAAATGGAGAAAACCCCGCAACTTCCTTAGAGATAGAATCAGCACCAAAAATAACACCCCAAAATAGTAAGATGATCTCCTGACAGCGGCAACCTCTTTCTTCCTAGCCCTGGTGTCCTCTTCTTCCTCAGCTATGTGCTACAACTGAGTGTGAGTGAGTGTGTGATAAATAGAGAGGCTCACTCTCTATTTATACTAATTCCTGACTTGAATAAACCCAACTAGGGTTGACTTCATTAGGTGAGTCTAATAACCCTAGTGCCCCAAAACTGCGAGGACTTTAACCCTTGATCAATAGGAGGGTTACCCACAATGACTTGACATGACTTGTTTACATTATGGATCCTCCCGATCGGAACATCGGGGCATGACATGACTCAATTACATTATAGACACATCCCAAAATAAACGTCGGGGTACAAGACATAAGATACGTAGGTGAATACATTCCAAAGTTACAAATACATCAACACTCCCTCTTAACTAGGAAGGTATTCTTTCTACACAATTTTTAGCATTGGTCTTCTTCTCTGTATCGACTGGATCATCTCGTCATCTTCATCTTCAAGTTGTCTTTATCTTTAAGTTGTCTTCATCTTCAAGTCTTCTTCGTCTTCAAGTCATCATCGTCTTCAGGTCTTCTTCATCTTCAAGTCATCATCATCTTCAAGTCATCTTCTTCTTCAAGTCTTCTTCATCACGGGATCTGGATCATCACAACTACTGGATCATCACTGCTGGTTCATCATCACTGTATCATTATCACATATGGATCATCACTTGATCTAGATCATCATCAAGTCTGGATCATCATTACATCTGGATCATCACTTGATCTGGATCATCATCGATGATATCTCTCGATTCTTCTCCTCACAGGAATTTCTATAGAGCCAGCCCTTTTTCATGCTGGTTGTAGTCCTACCCTTCATGTAGGTCTTCATCAATGCTTATATCTGACCCTAAGTCAGAATTTCCTGCCCATCTCTTACATTTAACCTCATCTTGTAAGAAATGCACACCCATCACTCACATTTGACCTCATCTTGTCAGAAAGTCCCAGCACTCGCATCTGACCATGTGTAAACACATCACGCCAGAATGGCTCAGAACTTATATCCGACCATGTGCAAACACACCGCATCAGAAAGGCTTTGCACTTACATCCGACCATGTTCAAAAACACCGCATCGAAAAGGCTCAGCACTTATAGTCTACCATGCTCGAAAGAACCACATCAAAAAGGCTCAGCACTTACATTCAACCATGCTCGAAAGCAGCGCATCAAAAGGGCTCTGCCCTTACATCCAACCATGCTAGAAAGCACCGCATCGGAAGGGCTCTCAGTCCCAGACTGAGGATTCATGGTTACTGACCAGGTGCTTCCATTCTCCCAGAGAATGGCATCAGCCCTTATATATGATCAAGAGGAAACAACTCCCTCAATCGCATCAGAATGGCCATGTGCTCACATCTGATCATGTAAGACTACATCCTACAGTCATATCAGAATGGCCCTCAGTCCCAGACTGAGTTTTCCAGGTACATGACCAGGTGCCTCCATTCCAAGAATGGCATTTATCCCTTACATCTGATCATGTAGAGACCAATCCTACAGTCACATCATAATGGCTTAGCACTCATATCTGACATGGAAGGAACCAAATCCTCTCACCATGAAAGAATGGATCAGCACTTACATCTAACCATCGAAGGAACTTATTCCTCTCACCATGTCAGAATGGCCCTCGGTCTCATCATTTCCCCTTGGAGAGAACCTCAATATAGAGAACACCAAGCTTATCCCTGAAGTACTCAAACTTCACTCTAGCCAATGGCTTCATCAATACATCAGCTATGTGTTCCTCCATCGCAACTGTGGAAATCAAGGCCAGCAATAGATTAATTTTACTCACAAAAATTATCAATTGATCATGCAAAATCACTCACAAAAGAGACTGAAAATGGAGCTGTAACACTAAACTGTATTATGTAAGTGTACAATAGCCAACCCTGTAATAACATAGGCTGCTGAATAAATAGAATACATCAGGAAATATAATGCATGAGGAAGCATCCAAATCTAGCATAAAGTAGGCTTACCAAAAATAAGCAAATCCCCCATAGGTGTAAAAAGCTGATCCCAAATCTGTCATGGAGCTCACGAATTGGCAAGGGTGCATGGGAAAGCTAATGAGTGATGAAATGGCAGCTCATACATGCTTTTGCATGGAGAAAATAGTGGAGGATGAAGAGGACAAAAAACTAGTTCACCTCACCTAGTCTAGCTTTCCTATGTGCCTTAAAACACTGAAAAAGCAGGCAATAAAGCAGAAAAAGCAGATAGGCGCCTAGGAGGCCAGGAATAAAGCAAATTTGATTCCTAAGGATTTCCCAAGCGCTACATGAGTCAAAGATGGAAATTTTGACCTCTATGGATAGGCAAATAGCAACTTGCACAAGGTGGGACACATGAACTAGGCAAATAAGACAAAAATAAATGAATTAATGTCTAAGTGGGTAAACTATGGGTTGATTATTCTAACAACCCCCCTTAAGCCTAACTTATGAGTAATATATCATA
>LPNX010584046.1:338365-368154 GCA_001517045.1 Pseudotsuga menziesii | reverse complement strand
TGTCGGGATTCTAGCCCATGCCTTTGAGCCAAAAATCCTGAAATGGGTCACATCTGGCTTGTTCCCACTCCATGCTTCGAAGGGAGTCATACCATCAAGGTGTTTGTAAGGAACCCTATTCTGAATATAGGCTGCATAGTTGATAGCTTCGGCCCAGTACTTTGGTGGCAAATTTTTGGCCTCCATCATGCATGTTGCCATCTCCTTCAGTGATCTGTTCTTCCTCTCAGCAACACCATTTTGCTGTGGTGTGTAAGGGATAGAATGCTGCATCTGAATAGCTGCATCTATACAATAGTTAATAAAATCAGACTTGACATACTCACCACCATTTTCAGATATGAGGGCCTTGAGTTTCCTTCCAGACTGGTTTTCAACCAAAGCCTTAAAGACTTTGAATAGGCCAAAAAATTCAGACTTGTGTTTCAGGAAGTGAACCCAGCAATACCTGGAAAAGTCATAAATGAAAGTTAATGCATACTTGGCCTGACTCATGGACATATGAGGGAATGGACCAGCAACATCACTGTGGATCAGCTCGAGGGGTGCAGAGGTTCTCTCATGACTAGCTCTCTCAAATTTGTGCTCTGGGTGTTTTCCTAGGATACAGCCTTGGCAGACTCCTTTGGAAAATTTTATCTTGGGAAACCCTATGACCATCTCTTTTTCACTAAGATTAGAAAGATATTTGTAGTTAAGGTGGCAAAATCTCTCATGCCACAGCTTGTTGGCTTCATTAGCATGAATGAGAAGAGCAGAGGGGTTTGAGTAAGGTAGGAAGTGTGAGAACATGTATACCTTTTAAGCATGATTCGCAACTCCTTTTGCAATGACTCTACCAGTTGAAATCTCTGTGATCTCAACTTCATCAGGGGAGAATATGACCTTCTTAGGAGACCCAGTGTGGGTCATCTGGTACACTGACAGGAGGTTGGAGGCGAGACCAGGGACATATAGCACATTGCTGAACTGACCATGATCAAGATCTATCCTTCCTTTTCCTTTACTTTCAATGAGAGAGTCATCTCCCAGTACAATAGATGGTCCTTTCGACATATCCAGTGAGGAGAAATCCTCGTTAGTCGAAACCATGTGTCTTGAAGCTCCAGAATCTATGATAAAACTAGGTGAGCTTGATGTGCCAGCAACTAGAGCATGAACTCTCTCTCTGTCATCGGAACTTGATCCTCCTTCTCTCTTCTTTGAGCTTTCTGGAAGGGAGATGCCATTCTTCTCCAGGAGATTGGTCAGCGTGTCTATCTGCTTTTTCATACAAGATCTTTCAGTGTGATTGCCCTTATTGTAGTATGCGCACTTGTTCATTTCACCTTCGTTCTTCTTCTTCTGGTTATTCTTCTTGGGACCTTGTTGATCCTCCGGAGACTGTTTCTTGTCTCTCTTTTGCTCAGGTGGATTTTTGGCTTTCTTTTTGCCGTTTGAATCCACCTTCAAATCTCCAGCAATCAAATCTTGATCTTTGGATGGTTTGATGGTGCCCATCATCACCAGCTTGTCATGTTCTTGTGTGAGAGATTCCATGAAATCTGCAAGGCTAGGCATCTTCCAGGTTCGAGCTGTCAGTTTTGTGGCATAGAAGGTCGAAACAAACACTGAATAATCGGGGCCCAGCTTCGAGAGGATGGCCAGTACGAGCTGATCATCTTTCTTTTCGATACCACACTGTTTCAGCTGCAAAACTAGTGCTTTGAACTTGGAGAAATATAGCTGCAGGGATTCAAAGCTTGTTGGACTCAGAGAAATCAGCTCATTTTTTATTTGATGTCCCCTCATCTCATCTGTATTTCCAAAAATATCAGCAAGCTTCTCCCAAACTTCATTCGGTGATGTCAATCCATCGAGATGGAAAAGGAGGTCTCTGGAAATACTCAGGCACAGGAGGCCATAAGCCTCATCCCTCCTGTTGTGCCATTTTATCTTCTCTGCAGCTGCATTGGGCTTTGCTTCTGTTGCCATAGTCACCCTGTAGAGGCCTTTCACTCTCAACAGTATCTCCATCTCTGCTTTCCATTCAAATAAATTGAAAGGAGTCAAGATAGTTTTCTGTGATTGATCCATAGCTCTAGAAAATATGTCCCGGCTGTCAGTAGAAGGCTCCCAGTCTTTGATTTCGAACCTGCAAAAAAAAATTTGAAGGAGAGAAACAACCTGCAATGGCTCTTATACCATGTGGAAATTAAGGCCAGCAATAGATTAATTTTACTCACAACAATTATCAATTGATCATGCAAAATCACTCACAAAAGAGACTGAAAATGGAGCTGTAACACTAAACTGTATTATCTAAGTGTACAATAGCCAACCCTATAATAACATAGGCTGCTGAATAAATAGAATACATCAGGAAATCTAATGCATGAGGAAGCATCCAAATCTAGCACAAAATAGGCTTACCAAAAATAAGCAAATCCCCCATAGGTGTAAAAGGCTGATCCCAAATCTGTCATGGAGCTCACGAATTGGCAAGGGCGCATGGGAAAGCTAATGAGTGATGAAATGGCAGCTCATATATGCTTTTTCATGGAGAAAAGAGTGGAGGATGAAGAGGACAAAAAACTAGTTCACCTCACCTAGTCTAGCTTTCCTATGTGCCTTAAAACACTGAAAAAGCAGGCAATAAAGCAGATAGGCACCTAGGAGGCCAGGAATAAATTATATTTGATTCCTAAGGATTTCCCAAGCACTACATGAGTCAAAGATGGAAATTTTGACCTCTATGGATAGGAAAATAGCAACTTGCACAAGGTGGGACACATGAACTAGGCAAATAAGACAAAAATAAATGAATTAATGTCTAAGTGGGTAAAATATGGGTTGATTATTCTAACAGCAATATACTGGAGCTTCACTGCTCCTCTCTACACCATATCCCTGATATAGTGATACTTGATCTCAATATGCTGCGACCTGTCATGGAACACTAGGTTCTCTGACAACTTCACACAACTCTGGTTGTCGCAATATATACAAGTAGCATCCAACTGGAGATCAAATAAATCAGACAGTATATTTCTCCACCATACTGCCTCGCAACTAGCTGAACAAGTTGCGACATACTCTACTTCAGCTGTACTCAGTGCCACACAGGATTGCTTCTTGCTAAACCAAGAGATCACACCTGATCCCATACTGAAGTAGCATCCTGAAGTGCTCTTCCTATCGATGGCACTACCTGCCCAATCTGAATCAACATAACCCTCTAGGTTAATCTCTGATTTTCCTCATACTTGAGCCCATAGTCAACTGTACCCTTCAAGTACCTCAAAATATGCTTTGCAGCAATCAAGTGAACATGTCTCGGATCTGTCAAGAACTGGCTCGAGGTGTTCACAGCAAAGCAAATATCTGGTCTCGTGTTTGTCGGATACATCAAGGACCCAATAATTTGACGATACATCGTAGCATCAACCACTTTCGATGAAGCATCACTCAATAGCTTCAGGTTCGATGCCATAGGTGTGGTTATGGCCTTGCATTCCATCATCCCAAATCTCTTCAGGATCTCTACTGCATACTTCCCTTGTCCAAGGAAGATTCCATCTGCATTATGCCACACCTCCATGCCTAAGAAATGGTGCACCATACCCAAGTCCTTCATTTCAAACTCGGCAGCAAGTTTCCTCTTCGTATCAGCAATCAACCCATCCATACTTGTTACAAACAGATCATCCACATATAGTACGATTATCATTGGATTGCCATCTTCAACCTTGTATTAAAGGTTAGAATCTACTTTACTCTTGGTAAAGCCCAAACTGGATAGGAAACCATCAATTCTACCGTACCATGTCTTGGGTGCTTGTTTCAAACTGTACATGGATTTCTTCAATCTGCACACATGAGACTCTCTATCATGTGTCTCAAAACCGAGTGGTTGTTCCACATACACTTCCTCTTCCACTACACCATTCAAGAAAGAATTCTTGACATCCATCTGGTGTATCTTCCATTTCACCATTGCAGGCAGAGTAAGTACTGATCTAATGGAAGTGTATTTGGATACAGGTGCAAAGGTTTCTTCATAATATATTCCTTCTTTCTGGGAGAAACCATGAGCCACAAATCTTGCTTTATGTTTATCGATGTTGCCATCTACAGCATGCTTGATCTTGTAGATCCATTTGGAAGTTACAATGGACTTGCCTTTTGGTCTTGGGACAACATCCCAAACATCATTCTTCATGATCGATTGATACTTTTTGATCATAGCATCCTTCCACTCTTTCCGTTCTACCGCTTCTTCATAGTTGGAAGGTTCTTTATCAATAATGTCACATAGTAATGCTACGTAACAAAACATGATCTAGTTATATTTCTTCCTCTGGGTGTTTCTTCTGAAGCTCCATATCTTTCTACACCTTGGATAATTTCATGTACCCAAGTAGGTTTCCTCTTATGAGGATTCTTCTCCAAAGGTGGATCTACAGGTTCTTGAGATTCTTCTAGTTCTCTATCTTCTTCTTGAATTTCTTCGTTCATGATTGTATCATGAATTCTACTTTCTTTTGTTTCTTCAGTGTCTTCAGCCAGTTTCTTCCTGGATTTGATGTAGGCTGAATCTTCGTCAAATGTTACATCTCTGCTAATGTCAATATTCTTGAACCCTGGGAAGTATATTCAGTAAGCCTTCGAGCTTTCAGATTATCCCACAAATATACCCTTCTTTCCTCAAGGATCTAATTTTGTCCTCTTCTCTTTTGGAATGTGAATGTACACTGGACAGCCGAATATTCTGAGATGGTTGACTTCTGGTTTCTTTCCGAAGAAGACTTCTTTAGGAGTCTTGTTCTCGAGTACTCTGTGTGGAGTACGGTTCTGTACATACACCGTTGTTCTAACAGCTTCTGCCCAAAGATGCATAGGAAGATCTTCATCATGAAGCATTGCTCTTGCAGCTTCCATGATAGTTCTATTCTTCCTTTCTGCAATCCCATTCTATTGAGGATTATAAAGAGTGGACAACTCCCTCTTAATCCTTGAGTCTTTACATAGATCTTTGAATTCATTCAAAGTGAATTCTCCACCATTATCTGATCGAAATGTCTTGATCTTCTTTTCAGTGTGGTTCTCGATCAAGGATTTGAATTCCTTGAACTTGTTGAATACTTCATCTTTGTTCTTCATAAAGTATATCCATGCCTTTCTAGAAAAATCATCAATAAAAGAAACATAGTATGCATACCCGCTTAGTGAACTGGATGACATAGGACTGCACACATCGGAATGGATGATTTACAAGGTTCCTTTTTCTTTTCTCTTGCTACTTGGAAATGTCTTCTTTGTGTTCTTCCCTTTCGCACATCCTTTGCATACACCTTCATGTTTTGTCTGCATTTTTGGGAGACCTTCAACAGCTTTGCTTGCAAGTGGTAGTGCTCTGTAATGCACATGTGAAAGCCTTATGTGCCAAAGCTCATTTGGTTCTACTGAGTCATGAACCAAATCTTGTTCTGAATGGCCCTTCAATTTCTATAAGCCTCCTTCTTGTTCCCCAATCACTACTGCATCATCAATGGTATTTCCTTTTGGCCACATGATGACTTGACCATCTATAAATGTAACCCTCATTCCTTTTGCATCTAATGTAGATATGGAGAGGATATTCTTCTTTAGTCCTGGTACAAACAATACTTCCTTCATTGTCATAGACTTTCTAGAGTCTAGCTTATAGGAGGATTCGCCACTACCTTTTATTGGATACTCGTAGTCATCTCCAAGTTTCACCTTGTGAGGTGATTCACGTTCAGATAATTTCACAAAGGATTCCTTGAATCCTGTCATGTGCTTGGAAGCAGCACTATCTATAAGCCAATCATTGCTGCCATGTGTGATAGTTCCCGTGAGAGAGGAAATCAGAACATATTCTTCATCACTTGAAGAATCATTACTGGATTTTTTGTTTCTCTTCGTGGAAGGTTCATCATCCTCTGCAACATGAGCATGATGTCTTCTCTTGTTTCCCTTCTTCTTGTGAGACCTACTTTTATTTTTAGGACAGTCTCTAGCAAAATTTCCTCTTTCATCACATGTATAGCAAATGTACTAAGACAAATCTCTAGGCTTTCTAGAGTTATTTCTTTGATGAGAGTACTTACTTCTATGGTGGCTAGATCTGGACTTCTTGGATTGTACTGTGAGAGCTTGATCTTCACTTCCCATCTTTTCTTCTCGAGCCACTATCCGAGCTTCTTCTTGAGAGAATTCTTCCCATATTTTTCTGAACTTGACTAACTTCTTTCTGGCACAGATCCGTTGAATAAAGGAGTCCCATGATCTAGGGAGACCATTCAAGTTGGTCATCACAATCTCTGCATTTTCTACTTCTTCATCTACTGCTTCCAGTTGTTCCTTGATCTGAGAAACCCTTGTAAAATAAGACTAGAAGGTTTCTGCATTCTGGATCTTTACATTCTTCAGCTAGTTTCTCGGAGTCATCTTCCGGTTTATATTCTTCCCTTCAAACAATTTGGTTAGGGCATCAAACATAGCTTTAGGTGTCTTAAGGGAGGACACCTGTGGTATGAGGTGATCCTTGATTGAATCAGCAATAATCCTCTTTGCAATAACCAAATTCTTCTTATGTAATGCCTTAGCCTCATCTCCCTCTAGAACTGAAACGTCCTCATGGATGTAGGAGTTGAACTCATTTTCTTCTAGGACTAGAGAGATCCTATACTTCCAAGATCAAAAGTTATTATCTCCCTCAATATTTTCATCAAGCTTGGTATGATGAGACATCTTAACTGAGAACCTCAAATGGAAATACAAAATATTTAGATCTTACCAGGTCAAGATATCAGATCTGGATTTGGAGTTGAAATCCTGCAGTGATGGTTCAGGAGCAGATTAGGGTTTTTCTTTTTCAGAGTTCTGTCCAACCAAATGCTCCTAACTTCGATTTTGGGGAGGAGATCAATCCAAGCCTGGGCTCACTGAAAAATTCCACTTCTGCGGAAAGCCCTAATTTTCGGCAGTAGTGTTAGGTCCAAAACTGAAAAACCTCAGAATTGGATTCTGCTTCGACAGAAATATGCGCCCTAAGGAGGAGAGTTAATCCAACCTTCTTTTTCTGAAAATCTATGGAGGAAGATCCACAAAGTAGGAAGCCCTAGTTCCCACAACTGCAATGTGTCTTCTTCTAGGTTAGCTCTGATCCCATGTTAGATTTTTAACATTAAGCTAGCATTATTAGGATCTTTAACAGAGAGAATAACAAGCACAGCAATCAAACACAAGAAACAATGAACACAGTGTTTTTCCTCGGGGAAACCATAAATGGAGAAAACCCCGCAACTTCCTTAGAGATAGAATTAGCACCAAAAGTAAAACCCCAAAACAGTAAGATGATCTCCCGATAGCAGTAACCTCTTTCTTCCTAGCCCCAGTGTCTTCTTCTTCCTCAGCTATGCACTACAACTGAGTGTGAGTGAGTGTGTGATAAATAGAGAGGCTCACTCTCTATTTATACTATTTCTCGACTTGATTAAACCCAACTAGGGCCAACTTCACTAGGTGGGTCTAATAACCCTAGTGCCCTGGAACTGCGGGGAATTTAACCTGTGATTAATAGGAGGGTTACCCACAATGACTTGACATGACTTGTTTACATTATAGATCCTCTCGATAGGAACATTGGGGCATGAAGTGAATCAATTACATTACAGACACATCCCGGAATAAACATCGGGGTACAAGACATAAGATACATAGGTGAATACATTCCGAAGTTACAAATACATCAACAGATGATGCATTAATTCTTAGGCATGGCGGTGTGGCAGAGTGAAACTGGGATTTTCCTTGGTTAAGGAAATTATACAGTGGAGATTCTAAAAAGATTCGGAATGTTTTACTGCAAGGTTATAGCCACACCTATGGCATAAAACTTGAAGCTTATGTGTGATGCTTCATCAGAGTCATTCGATGCCACGATTTATCTTCAGATGATTGGCTCATTGATGTATATGACGAATACAAGGCCCGACATATGCATTTTTGTGAACACCCTGAGCCAGTTCCTAAAGGATCTGATACATGTTCACCTGATAGCTGTGAATCATATATTGAGGTACCTAAAGGGTATAGTGGATTATGGGCTCAAGTATGACGTGAATCGGAAGATTATCCTACACTATTATGTTGATTTGAATTGTGCAGGTAGCGCCACTGATAAGAAGAGAAATTTGGGTTGTTGCTTCAGTTTGGGATCTGGCATGATCTCCTGGTTTAGAAGAAATCAGTCATGCATGGCGCTGAGTAGATTCAAGGAAGAGTATGTATATGTTTTCTCGGATAGTTGCGACGTAGTGTGGCTGCAGAAGCTATTGTCTGATTTGTTTGATCTCCATTTGGATGTGAATTGTATCTTCTGTAGCAATCAAAGTTGTGTGAAGTTGTCAAAGAACCCTATGTTCCATGACAAGTCAGAGTACACTGAGATCAAGTTCCACTATATCAGGGATATGGTTTGGAGAGGAACAGTGGATCTCTAGTACGTGGAAACGAACAACCAGATAGTCGATGTGTTGACCAAGCATCTAGCCAGAGTGAAGTTCAAGTACTTCATATAAATACTTGGTATGATCCATAACAAAACCCCTCGAGAGAGGGAGTGGTGAGTTCTATCATAGCTAGAGATACAGGTTGTCTGAGCATAAAATACTGGCGAAGATCGTAGGTTGTTGATACGTAATCAGTCATGTAAGTTTTCCTTGGATGTAATATGTCCTGGTGAAGCTCGCAGGGTATCCTTGGATGTAATTATTCCTGATATGTTTCTATGCTAGAAACAGTGAGTGACCAGAAAAGGCAGATGCATGATATCTCACATGGGAAATGAGACAGGTTGTCCGAGTAGAAAATACCTTAGTGTAGCAGGTTGCTCAAACGTAATCAATCTTGTAGGTTTTCTGAGTGTAAATATGAGTCATGGCATGATACACAAGTTACTAAGATGTAATCAGCTCTTAGACATGTTATCTGAATATAAATATGAGCCCTAGTGTGGTACGCAGGTTATTCGGATGTAATAAGATATGTGCGTTGTTCGAGTGTAAAAAGGATCCCTCGTGTGGTACGCAGGTTACTCGAATGTTGTCTGAATGAAAAAGATCCTAGATGTAGGTTGTTCAGATGTAATAAGTCCTTGAGGTTGACCTGGAACATAAAATACCTGGTGTAGCAAGTTGTTCGGTCGTAATCAATCTCTACATATATATTGTTATATGTGTGTGTTCCCATGTTGGAGATGATAAGTTCACAAGGAAATTGAGGTGCACCTAGGCAGTTCTTCTATGTTGGTAGAACGTAGGTTGACCATGGAGAGACATAATGCACTTGGTGTGATCCTAGGAGATTATCACATAGTGGATGTTACAGGTTGTCTTGATGACGTGAAAGATCCTGGCATACTACTATGGTGATAGAACNTGTGATATATATATATATATATATATATATATATATATATATATATATATATATTGTGCAGAACAAAAGAGATGATATGGATACGACGTGATACAGGTAGAGGACGCAGGTTATTGTCGTGGCAATGTAAAGAAGGTCTTGGACTGTTCTTGCGTGATGGCTTGCTCATAGATGTGATGAATACCTGGATGAGGACTATGCCTACACCCAGCATGAAAAAGGGTTGGCTCTATAGAAAATTTTGATGACAGATAGTACCTTTCAATGATCAATAAGAAGATGATGATGGCAGCGGCTATGATGATGACTAGACCAGATGTGTTGATGATTGTACAAGAGAGAGAATACCTTCCTAGTTAAGAGTGAGTGTTGATGTATTTATAACTTTGGAAGATATTCTGATGTATATTATCATTGTATTTTGTTGTAACCCCATTCGAGATGTGTTTTCCTCCTTTTGGGATGTCATTATTGTGTATAGACCTTGAGGTAAAACCTTTGTTGTAAGTCGAGGCAATATTCCCCAGTGAAACATCATGTAATGTATTTTTGGAGTCTCTCTAGGAGAAGTCAGCCCTATTAGGGTAAGAGGTCGACCCTAGTCATGTAATAGGTAAGTCACTTGATTAGTATCAATAGGGAGGCTCCCTCCCTCACTTATACACACCTCACACTCACTCAAGTGCGAATGAGAGAGAGAGAGAGAGAGACAAGGAGCAGAGATAGATAGTAGTTGAAGATATCTTATTACTGGGATTGTTCATCTTATGACACAGTCATTGTGACTGTACTATTCTAAGGAAGTTTGCGTGGTTTTCTCCTTTATGGTTTCTCCAGTGAAAATATTTGTGTCTTGTGTATCTATTCTATCTTATGCATATTGTTATACTTGTTATTATTTCAAATAAATATCCTAACTAAGCTAATAATATCTAATAAAAACTAACAATTGGTGTATCTTTGCCTCTACATAAGATCTTTTTCGAACCAAATATTCTGGTATCGATCTCCTCGACATCAAACTAGTATATCTATCCCCTGGTAGTTTAGTGGTTCTTCCCATGTGACAAACGAAATCAAAACAAGTAACCATGAATAATGGAATGTTTTACCTTTCCCATGTGACTCCTCTGCATTTGCTAACAATTCATTTAGGAGATAGCAAGACCAGTTCACTTGAACCCTTACCACATAGAGTTCAACTACTGTAATCGTTCCTACGGTACATTAGTTCGGTCACATCTTCTGCACCAACTTGGCAACTAAAACCTTAGCTGCGAACCGAATAGTGTGGTCATTGATGGAGGTGATTAAAAAGCCTCTGGTATCTCTGGTCAAATCATACTTGTATTTTAATGTGTTCGTCATCAGAGTGTCTTAGTCTTTTTTTTATAAATGGAATTGTGTCTACACTTGCAAGTGGAAGCCCTATTGTGAGGATTAATTCACAGTAAATCTAGGAGCCAAGGAAACTCTCACAATTCAATAATGTTCACAAAATATGCACAATATAGCTAAAAGAATGAAAATTGCATACACACATGAGATCAATAATGGAAATTATTATGATTGTCCAACATGTAACTATGTCTAGATCAGATATATATTACAATATAGAAACATCATGAGGCCTTGGAGGTCATATGGATGCATACAAGTGTCAACTCAATATTTGACCCCCAAACCCCCCTAGGTGGACCAATGAACTTCCTAATCGTCCCAAACAGTCATGAATGCATGTGTGAATGTGGAAAAGGCATGCTGGAACATACATGGAGGTATGACAGAAATGGGTGAGCACATGGGTGAGCGGGAGTGGCCCAAGGAGGCAATAAATGCCCAAGGAAGGCCAAAAACCTCCTAAGACATGCACTAGTGCCTCAAGTCAAACAAAATCCCTAAAATTGGGGATGGGGAGTGCATTCTAGTTGGTTTTCATCGATGTGGATGCTTGGTTTTTCAGAATGATACACCTGGAGCGCCTCAACTATGAAGAATGATCAACCAAGAGCGCCTCAACTATGACTAAATAACCAATTTCCCTGATTCTAAACCATAGAATCACTGCATGGATGCAAATGAAATGTGCCTAAATTATATGACCATGGTACTAAGGTGTATTACAGCTCTAAATCCCCACCTTAATCCTAACTTAGTACATATTGACCAAAATATCATGGATTCCTTGGCAACAAAGGCTCAAGTCACCTCATACAACATAAAAATTTATTTGTCCATAAAAACAAGGTAAAGAGGAAAACCACATGGGAACAAAACCTATCCTAAAAAATGGACATGGAGCCAAGAATATGAAAGTGAATAGTATCCATCACAATGTATCACCCAATCCAAGAAGGGATCTCAGATAGGTGAACTTATTCTCTGTGAAGCACTTGGTGAAAATGTTAGCAGTTTGCTCTGCAGATGGGCAATACTGCAAGGCTATCACCTGATCATGCACCAAGCTTCGGATGTAGTGTATGTGTATCTCAATGTTTTTGTTCCTCTGTATTTACAATGTATCTATGGAAATCTTGATTTTACTTTGATTTTCACACCAAATGACTATGGGTGAATCAAATGCAACTCCAAGTTCCCTAAGAATACCTTGCAACCACACACATTGTGTAGTTGCGTTCACTGCTCCTCTGTACTTGGCCTCAACTGAAGATAGGGAGATGGTGTGTTGTTTCTTTCTTGAACAGCATATGGCACCTTTTTCTAGCATGAATACAAAACCTGGCGTGGACTTCCTATCATTGGGATCGCTATCCCAATCAGAATCAGTAAATCCAACTAGTTCTAGTGGAGAACCAACAGCATAGTGTACCCCGAAGTGTTTGGTTCCTTGCACATAGTGAAGGATACTCCTGGTTTCCTTCCAATGGATCTCATGAGGATTTTGCATATATATAGATACAACACCTACAGCATATTACAAATCAGGTCAAGAGTGTGTAATATACAGCAAACTCCCGACTAGTTGTCTATACAAGTCCACCAATGGAGACTCACCAACTTCACCTAGTTTGATACTAGAAAGGAATTGGAACTTGGTTTCCTTAAATTCAGACATATTAAACTTCAATAAAATGTCTGAAGCATACTTTTTTTGGCTGATCTTGATTCCTCTTTCATATTGCTCAATTTCCAAACCAAGAAATTGCTTCAATAATCCAAGATCAGTCATGGAAAACTCACTATGCAATGAAGACTTGATTGACCCAATTTATTTGGTGCAGCTACTTGTAATAAAAATATAAAATACATAGAGCACAATGACCTGAAATACATCACCAATATTCTGCAAATAAACATTAGGATCAGATTTGCATCTTTCAAATCCAAGTGATAGCAGGAAATTTTTGATCTTGGCATACCAAGCCATGGGGGTTTGCTTGAGGCCATAGAGTGAATTATTTAACATTCATACAAGAGAAGGATCCTATTGGAAACCTTCAGTTTTCTGCATATATATCTCCTCCTGAAGTTCATAGTTAATAAATTCACTCTTCACATCCATATGGTGAACCTCCCAGTGCTTAGACGTAGCAATGGCTAAAACTAGCCCGATAGAGTCCATCTTTGCAACCATTGCAAATGTCTATGTATAGTCCACTCCTTGGACTTGAGATAATCCTTTGGAAACAAAAATGTCCTTATAATTTATATCATACCCATCAGCAGCAATTTTGGTCCTATAGACCCACTTGCATTGCACTAGCTTCCTCTTGGAGGGCAAGGGAACCAATTCCCAAGTCTCATTGTCTTGCAATGAGTTGAACTATTCTTGCATGGTTGTTTGAAATATTGGTTCAAGTGATTCTTCATGATTTTATTGAGGATAATATCCAACCATCATGAAGCATTTCTCAACAAGAACTACTTCACTTGCAGAGAAGGCAGTGTGAAGTGTGATCTAGTATTTCTACGGTCTAGTGGATTTCCAGCTAAATCCTTAGTTGCTTCAATTGTTTTCTCAGCCTATTTGAGAAAAATGGGTGAGCCATGATATTCATTGTCATATTCAGCAATATCAGAATCATAAATATCATAAATATAAAAAATAAATTCATCACTTACATCATCTTGGAGTTGAGGAGTTGAGCATCACCTTGGTGCTAGTTCGAGCTCTAGCATGAGTTCTTCTTCGAATTGCACACTCATTTCAATGAAGATATTTTGATATGAGGGATCAAATAGCTTGTATCCCTTTTAATATTAAGCATATACAACCATTATGGACTCCTTTCTTTTAGGTTTCAAGGCCTCTCTCTTCTCTGTAGGAATCCTAGCCCAAGCCTTTGAGCCAAAAATCCTGAAATGCTAAATATTTGGCTTCTGACCAAACCAAGCCTCATATGGTATTTTTCCATCCATTGATTTGTGATGAGATTTGTTTTGGATGTATGTAGCACAATTGATTTCTTCATACTGTATCTTACGATTCAGAACCTTTGCTTCAATCATACAGGTTGACATCTCCTTGAGAGCCATGTTCTTGCGCTCTACCACACCATTTTGTTGTGGTGTGTAGGGGACTGAATGTTGCATTTGGATGTTGCACTCTTCACAGAGATATTCCAAAATATTGTTCACATACTCCTTCCCATTATCATTCCTAATGAATTTGATCTTTTTCACACATTGATTCTCAACCAGGACTTTCCAAACCTTGAGGGTCTCAAAGACTACAGATTTGAGTTTGAGAAAGTAAACCCATCAAAACCATGAGAAATCATCTATGAAGTTCAACACATACCTTGGTCCTCCATATGAGGGTATGGGAAGAGTCCCAAAAATATATGAATGCACCAAACAAAGCACTTAAATAGCTCTCATTGCTTTCCATTTCTCATAGTTGCGCTCAAGATGCTTTCCCACCACACATCCTATGCATGGGCCATTGGAGATCTTGATAGAAGGAATCCCTTTCACCATGCCTTCTTTGCTCAATTCCTGGAGGTATATTTAGTTTAGATGGCCAAACCTCTCATGCCACATCTTGCTTGTCTCATTGGCATGAGTTAGGATCGCATTCCCTCTAGAGTAGGGGAGGAAATGAGAGAACTTGTACATTCTTACTTGATGGTCAGCAAACCCCAATGCCACCACTTTGTTGGTAGAAATTTTATCTATCTCCACTGTGTTTGGAGTAAATTTTATTCTCTTTGCTTCACCAGTGTCAGTCAATGGTACTCTAAGAGTAGGTTCGCTACCAATTCTGGTACAAACAAAACATTGTTAAAATACCCATATTCAAGATCGATCCTTCCAATCCCTTTGGCTTGGAACTCTGAATCATCACACATTCAAACAGTAGGACCATTGTCAAAATACATGGATGATAAGAAATCTCTTACAGAGGCCATATTCCTTGAAGCTCCCGAATCAATGATGAAGGAATAATATTCTGAAGAGCCAGGAACCATTGCATGTCACCTCTCCTTGTTGTCTAAACCTGAACCTCCATCCTTCTTCCTTCTGCCCTCAAACAGTGGGATGTTGTTCTTCTCCAGCAGTTGTGCCATCATGTCTATGGTATTCTTCATACATACACTCTCTGGATTCCACCCTTTGTGACAGTAGGTGCATTTGGTCTCCTCTTGCTTCTTCTTGTCCTTGTCCTTACAATAATTCAAACCTCCATCTGAATATTTGGAGTCTTTCTTGCATATTCTTGTCTTGTTGCCTCAAATCCTTAGCTTTATTATTTCCCTTGGATGAATTTGAAACTCCTGCAGCAAGATCTTGTTATTTAGTAGATTTGATGGTGCCCATCTACACTAGATTGTCTTTCTCTTGAGTTATTGACTCCATGAAGTCAGCTAGTGATGGCATGCGCCCGTTTCAAGTTGTGATCTTGCTAGAGTGAAATGTGCTTACAAACATTGAGTACTATGGCCCTAGATTTGAAAGGATGGACAGTATGAGTTTATCATCCTTCTTCTCTATGCCACATTGCTTGAAATGAAGCACCAACAACTTGAAATTGGTGAAGAAATCATGGATTGTCTCAAAATGAGCTAGACTCAAGGAGGTGAGCTCATTTTTTAACTGGTGAACTATCATCTCATCAGTACTCCCGAACAATGTATCAAGCTTTAGACATACTTAGTTGGGAGTTGTTAGACTATCTACATGAAAGAGCAAGTCTCCTGAAATGATGAGACAAAGCATTCCAAATGCTTCATCAAGCCTATTAAAGAACTCTGATTTCTCACCAGGAAAGTTTGGTTCAGCCTCTATCCCCATGGTGACCCTATACGGGCCTTTCGACCTCAGCTGAATCACCATATTGTCCTTCCATTCGAAATAATTGAATGGGGTTAAAAAGACATCAGTCTGCTCCATTTATGCTTACGCTCTTGGTGACAAACTGCTGAAATGTACCTGCAAACAAACACTCGAATATTTTTGGAAATTCCCTCTAACCGCAACTCAAACACTATGGATTTGATTTGCAGCTCCAAATATCTCTAATACCATGAGAAAATTGATTCACAGCTAGATCTAGAATCCAAGGAAACTTTCACAATTTGATATTGTTCACAAAATATGCACACAATAGCTGAAAGAATGAAAATTGCATACACACATGAGGTCAATAATGGATATTATTATGACTGTCCAAAATGTAACTATGTCTGGATCAAATATATATTACAATAGTGAAAAATCTTGAGGCCTTGGAGGCCATCTGGATACATACAAGTGTCAGCTCAAGATTTGAAAATGCCTCTAAGTGGACCAATGAGCTTCCTAATCATCCCAAACGGTCATGAATGCATGTTTGAAAGTCGGAAAGGCATGCTAGAACATAAATGGAGGTATGGAAATCATGGGTGAGCAGATGGGTGAGTGGGAGTGGGACAAGTAAGCAATAAAAACCCAAGGAAGGCCAAAACCCACCTAAAACATGCACTAGCACCTCAATTCAAAAGAAATCCCTAAAATTGGGGATGGGGAGCGCATGTTGGTTGATTGTCATCAATGTGGGTTCCTAGGTTGTCAGAATGATCAACCTGGAGTGCCTCAAATATGCGGAATGATCAACTAAGAGCGCCTCAACTATGAGTAAATGGCCAATTTCCCTTAGTATAAACCATAGAATCATTGCATGGATGAAAATGAAATGTTCCTAAGGTATATGACCATGGTACTAAGGTGGATTATATCTCTAACACCTATAATCATTGCTATTAGCTCGACATCAACATAAATTTTTCGGTCGAGCCATACGCAGCCCCCATGGAATGATACTAGCAATTGTTTAACACATGCATTCACCTATGTCCTTTAGCCGAAATGCGACATATACATCAAGGAAAATAAACCTGCTTTGACCAATCCTCTTTCCCATTCCATTGGAACTAGGCGCGTCGAGAAATCCTCTATATATTTTACAACAACCATGCAGTTCTTCATGTCCATCTCTATAAATTTATGTATGTCGTGATCAACAAAGGTCAACTTCTTGAAATTTGGAAGTATGTTATGTGTTACCCGAACTCCTTTGGGTACAATTGGTGCTACCAGTGGGTACGATGCATTCTTTGGAACTCTAATCTTAAGCGCATCATCTTTTTGGGGTGTAATATATAGTGGAATCATAGTCGCAAATCATGTTTATTCCTCCTCCGGTGGTGGTGTTATTGGTGTTTCCTTCTTGTGGTTACCAAAGCATTGCCCTGTCGACGGACCAGGTGGGTATGGTCGTAACCTTACTATAGGGATGAATCGAATATGTTCAGTTTCTTCTACAACCATGGCCTACAGTGGAACATATCCAGCAATGTCTTCCATAATTGGTGTGGGTGATGCAATCGCGACACCAGATTCTACAACTGTACTTATACTAAAAATGGAAATAACCATACGCTGTGAAAAACCTCACTTTGGCTCTTGTCATTACAGAGGGAAATATCTCTCTCAAATGCAGCAGAATGAACTAAAACTTGGGTGCAAAGATGATAATGTCTAGTCTCATTTAGTCAGTCCTCCACACGAGCGAGCAATTGATGGAAAGGTTTTTCTCATTTCTGTCACATGGGTTGATCGTTTGAATGATTATCTAGAAACTTCCATGCATGATGTCAATATCCTGTCACATCAGTGGTATTTATTGTGCAATAGTGACGAAAGTGACCAAAAATCATGTCGTCAAAAATGCTCGTGTTTTTTAATTAATTACAGGAAGTTTTCATTTCTGTGATGCAAGGTCATATTGTGACATGTATTCAACCTCGACATTTTCATTTTATTGTGACAGACAAATTGTCTTCACCACTCTTTTTGCATTTGCGACAGATAGATAATATGCGACACCTTTTGCTTCTTCTTACGACAGCACATATCCTGCAATCAAATCAAAACAAAATTTCTCAAAGGGTTTTGTCTTTATTTTTCTTTCCTTTCTCTTTTTTTTGTTTATCTAGTTGACCAAGTCGTGGATATCTTGGTAGGGACTTAGGTGACTTCAATTCACCGAACCTTTGACAGGTGTTCCATCTAACTTATGTAGTCGCGTTGCGCCTCCTTCAGTGATATGAATTACAATATACGGTCCTAGACAGTGTATTTTTAGCTTTCCTGGATGATTTAAAAAATTTCTATCATACAGAAGAACGAGTCCTCCGACCTGAAATTGCTTATTCTTGATGTGGCGATCATGCCATAATTTTTGTCATTCCTTTTCAATGTTTTAATGATAACCTGCAACAAAAATTTCATCTTCCAACTATATCAATTGTGATAGTCTTTCTTCGACAACACCAACATCTAACATCTTTGTAATCGCAACAATCCTTAAGTTGGGTACAATATATTCCATTGGAATCACAGCCCCTTGTCCATACATCAAGCGAAATGGAGTTCGGCATGTCAACTTCTTACAATTCATGTGGTATTTCCACAAGGCTACATATATTTTATGGTCACAATAGTCTCTTTGAACATTGAAAATAGTTGTCAACGCATTCTCCAGGATCTTGTTAAATACTTCAATAGTACCATTCGCTTGAGGGTGATATGGTGTTGTCTTTCTATGTTGGATCTGAAATTCTCCAGCTAATTCTTCAATCAATTTATTGACAAATGTGTTCCTTGGCCACTTATCAAAATATTCGGGCATCTAAATCGAGTCAAAACATTGTCAAACTAGAACTTGGCATTTGTTGCAACAGTACAATCCTTCACTGGTGTGGCCTCAACTTATCTGGTCAAGTAATCAGTCGCAGTAATAATATATCTTGCACCTGTTTTCTTCCCTGTTGGATTAGTAGTTCCCACAAAATCAACATCCCATTTGTCAAATTCCTGTAAAGTTACTTGAGGTACTAGTGACATTTCATCTCGTCATGAAAGATTTTCGGTTCTTTGATAGACATCACAACTGCGACAATATTGTCGAGCATCTGCATGCATGGTCGGCCACCACAATCCTGCTTGCAATATCTTTTGCACTGTTTATTTTCCAGCATAATGGCCTACCGCAACACCAGCATGTGTTTCATTGAGTATCATTGGTCATTCGTGTTCTAATACATAGTGACGAAGAATCTCGTCAGGACCCATTTTATTTAATTGTCCTGCGATTAACTAGAAATCTGCAACTCCCACAACTAACTATTTATTTTGTACAGTAGTAAATTTAGCTAGTGCATAGCGTGTACTCAAAAATTGTATGATGTCCTTGTAATGATCATCAAACATTGTGATCACAAATAATTGTGCGTCGATGAGACTATCATCAATATTATCATTCTTCGCCACTCTCAATCCTCAAGATATGGTCTGTCCCTCAATTCAGTCGACTCAGTTTAACAATGACTTCAAAGTCAAATTCCTGAAAAAGGAGAAGCCACCATCAAATATTCCCTCCCAACACTGACTTATTGACCAGGAATTTCAACGTTGAATGATCTGTGTACATTTTGAAATGTCCAGCTAACAAGTAATGTCAAAATTTCTACAGAGTGTATACCATAGCTATTCCCTCTCTTTATGTTGTGGTATAGTTATTCTATGTTGTTGATAATTTTTTGCTAGCATAGGAAATAGGATGATCAATCAACCCTTCGTCAAATTGTGTTAGTACCATGCCGATTGCGACAGACGACACATCAACGTGTGCATGAAATTCCTTTTTCCAAACTGGAAATAAAGGTATGGGCGATGTAACCATATTTTTCTTTAAAGTGTCCAAACTTTCTTGGAAATTTTCTTTCCATTGGAATTTAACATATTTCTTCAATAACTTCCCCATCGAAGTAGTCACCTCTGCATATCATTTGATGAATTTTTGATATTATCATGTATGTCCCAATGCTGTTCTCAGTTGCTTCACTGTGGTAGGTGGTGGTAGGTCGACGATAATCGCAATTTTATCAAGGTCGGACAAGATTCCATCATGACAAACCACATGGCCTAACAGAATTCCAAAAGGGGCACAAAAAATACATTTCTTTAAGTTCAGCAAAATCTGATATTGGGGACAGTGTTCCAGCATCATCATAAGGCTCTCAATATAATCCTTAATCAGCCCAAATACCATCCAATCATTGAATTAGACCTCAAGAATTTTATGAATAAAATATTTGAAGGCAGCCACTACTATTCTGGAAAATATAGCAGGGGCATTCTTGAGTCGAAAGAGAATTACCGTGTATTGGTAATAACCTCACTCCGTCGCAAATGTTTTCTTGTGTCGATATTCCTTTGTGATTTTTATCTGATAGTAGCCAGAGAACCCATCAATGAATGAATAAACCTCTTGACCCCCAACACTTTCTAATACCTCATCTGTAAATGGAGTTTGAAATGGATCGTGTAAACAAGCATCGTTCAATTTATTTAAGTCAATGCAATTATTACTTCACCCATAGCCTTCTTATCTTGGACTACTATCAGACTAATCCATTTCAATTATTCAACGGGTTCCATGATACATGCATCCATCATTCGATCCAATTTTGTCTTGATTTTTATTTATATCGCGGATTCAGTCGGCATGGTCGCTGCTTTACAAATTTTTCATTGGGATTTAATCGTATTTTCATTTCTCCAAGGTCTCCAACAATTCCTTTCATTTATGAGAATTTCATAGGGAATAAATCTTGAAACTCATGCAATAGGTCTGTAACTTTTCCAACAGTCTCATCACCCCAATAATCTCTAATACTGACAATTTTTGTATTTTCCGGGGAGCCAATGTTTACTTACTTGACTTTTAGTGGATTCATAAGCTGATCACTAAAAATACAAATCCTTCCACTGCGCGTGTACCTTTAGACTCTAGTATATTTACGTTAAGTGGGTCATCATCATTAGGTTCTCCCATCACATTATACCACTCCATCCATTGATGGATTGTTGCACTGCGCTAATTGAATTTTGTCATTGCAACAGGGGTATCTTCAAATATCTTTGTCTTGATTACTTGCAATGCATCATCAATGGACGAATGATCATCGGTAAATTCAAGTGTGTGTATGAATCTAGTAGTTAATTCATCCCATTCAATAGTCCCTCGTCTCATTTCGACTGATGTATACCAATTCCTTGGTATTATGTCTAATGTGTGTATGAACTGATGAACCCATTCATATCGCAGACATGCCTCCCATGTCAAATGACAATAATCAATATGTTCGACAGGATTAGTCAATCCTATATATTTTTTACCAATATAGCCGATCTCTTCTCTGAATCTCATCTCCATAAATCTTCGACATTGTGGTCATTCTGAGATGGATGCTTTATGTGTGACCCGTCGTCTTGAGGGTGTAGCTTTCAATGCAAATTCTAGGGCAGACAAACACTTATGTTCTGTGACTTTTTCTTCAAACTCTGTCAGAAAATATGCAAGGTTAGGTAAACCTTCATATGTGAGTAGATCACTTACCTCGATTCCTACCCGTCGCATAGACTATGTAATTCTTGTGCACCTTCTCATGGATACTCCATACATCTGATTCTGCCTATTTTCCAATGCTTCACCAGAATCTGATGTACAATAACTAATACTATGCCAACTTAGCTTTCCGTCGATCGTTGGATTTACATAATCGTCTCTTGCAAATGTGATGTTATAAATACGGTCCAAATAATCACTTTCTCCTTCACTATTTATTGGCTCAATGTATCTCTGACCTTCTAACGGATCAATAGTTGCAACCACCCTTAGCTTTTAATCTTCAAATGTTAAGATTCTTTTCTTAAAATTGATGATGGTATGACTATCAATCGCCCAGTCGATCCCCAAAAGTGTAGGATACGGATTTGTCTCATCAACATTGTCAATTACTTCAAAGTCAGCATGTGTTCTCAGAAATTCTACCTCGACATGTACTCGAGTCAGTCGACCGATAGGTAGGACTTTCGATTTATTTTCTAATCTGGGTTGAATAGGAGACCACTCCAGTCGTGGTTTCCCCATGCTTTCCCATGTTTTTCTCATCAGAAGGTTGACATCATAGCCCAAGTCTAGGATAATGTATTCCATATCATAGTCTCCTATATAGAAAATCATCCTTAACTCGTGACCATTCTTTAATATTTTTCCCACATGGTTTACTCTTTTGTCTGGTCGCACATCTTCTTGAGGTTCTTCTATTAGAGTTGTCAATTCTGCAACAGAATCTTTGTCTTGTATTAGCAATAAGAAACTTTTAAAAGACTCTTTAAGCTTACTAAACATTCCGGTCGATTATTTCGGAATAGTTGATAAAACCTTTCAGGCATCTCCACTATTGGTCTTCTTGGTAGTGTAGCAGCAAACGTCGATGCTTAATTCTTGTCGATGAATTCTAGTCGCGTGTCCAATAATACTTCCTTTTATTTTTGGATGTCGAATGGAACTTTCTTTTGCGTTGTTGGTCGCACCTGATGTTGTTCATGATGTGCATATTGGTCTGATCCAGTCGCAGTACCTCCTCTTGTTACGACATCCATATGTGGTTCCCTCGGCTCAGCATAAATCTTCTGGATATTTTGGTTGGGATTTGGGTTGGGACTTTGCAGAGGGTTTTTATTTCCCATATTTCTAGCCTTCCACTTCACAATCAACTGTGAACACTGTTCAATAGTATGATCAAAGTATTTTCAATACGAACATGCATTTGTAGGACCCACACAGTCCCTGGAAAAATTTCATGGTTTCCCACAATTATAACATATAATTTGGCCTCTTCCACGAACAAATCCTCCTACTTGTCCTCAACCTCTGAAATTTCCACCCCCCTTTGTTGAGGGTATTGTTGTTGTGGGTATTGATTCTGTGGATACTGGGGCTAAAGATATTGATCTTGTGGATATTGAATTTGATCCTGCTCAGCTTACATCTACTCTTCAATATTCATTAAATATGTGTCACCCATTTTCTCCTGCAGTCGCTGAAATGCTATGCAATCCTTCTCATTGTGGCTTATTGATTTACAAAATTTACAATATAAACTAGTCGATGCACTTACAATATTCTGTAAGTAAAATCTCTCTTCCGTCCGATGGCCTCTAGTTTGGCATATTCTACACCAAGGAATCCCTTTTGTATTTATCGGGTTCAACGCTATCAATGCGACATAATTCATGAGTGTCAGGCAGTTATCCTTATAGTGTCCCTCTGTACTGCATTTGGTACACCACATTTCCTCTTGGATCTCTTTCCCTTTTTTACTGTCTTGTAGTTGCAGCTTAAGGTTGGCTAGCTGTGACTGAATTTGCATCATTAATACACCAATCTCTCCTATAGGTTAGGATTATAGCTTCATGGCCAGCTCCAAAGCTTCTGTCTGCGACACAATCTTTTGTTGCATCAAGGGAATATGGATGTGCGGTAACAGCGCTGCAATGAACCACTCTTTGTGTTGTACATTTGACATCTGGAAGGTTACTTTAGCCATCAACGTCTTAAATCTCTGGTCAAAGTCACAAACAGACTCTGTAGTCAATTGCTTATCTCTTTAATATCTGTAATACATTGAGATTCAAATTTGGGATTTTTAAATTCATCTATTAGCCCTTCTCAAATTTGGTCGAGTGTTTTCTATGCGACCCCTATCAAAACCAAACAGAACTTCATAGACCATTCCAACGCACGACCCCTCAAGGTTGTGATCATTTAATCCCTCTTGATGGCCTCATATTGGACTTGTCACACTATCCACACGGCTTCACATAGAAACCAATGTTCTTATGGGTCTTCTAACCCATTTTCGTTTAATATCGACAGCTAAATATCATTCCCAACCAATATATTGGTCCTTGGTACTACTGGATAAAACGTTTGGGTAACAAGACTCCCTTGTCCACTATTCTCATAGTTAGTATTACTTGTATTTACAAACCCACTGCGAGAAGTAGACGGGGTCGTAGGTGTGTCATATTCGTATTCTGGATCTGGGCCTTTTTCTTGTTCTTCTTCCCTTTTAGAGATAGGTTGGTATTCATCTTCCTCGTCGCAAGAACCTCCTTCAAAGTGTGACGTCAACTCGTAGACTTCTCCTCTGGTCATACTGCAACTTCCTCTTCTTGTCACATTTCTTCTTCTTTTTCCTGACCAAAATCTTCTTCCACTTCTTAGATGTCCACCTTCTAGTGAAGTTTCGCTATCACTAGGGAACATCTCAGCTTACTCTGCTCCATTTTTCTCACAAGTTATTTGCAACATAACCCAGGTCTTTATACACAGTTCTTTACTCGTCGGATTCCATTCTCAGGATCCATTTTTCACATACAAGCATCTTTATCCAAATTCTTAAAGATGTCAAGTATCTTCCTCTAGGTCCTTGGAAAAAAATTCTTTCCACCTCACTATACGATCTTATTGTGTCAACAACAAACTCAGTGATGTATCCCTCCAAAATATTGTCTACCCAAAAATTGAAATTGTTGATGCTCTTCAATCGCTGAATCAGTTGATTACTCCACTCTGTAGGTTCTCTTTGTTAAAAAAAAATTCGTTGGGTTGCTAGCTTCGACAACCACTCATACAATAAAATAAGAAACTCACAGAAGAATATCTCGTGAATATCGGTATAAATATACCGCTCCAACCACTTTGTTGGATTTAACTGTGATCATTCACTTTCTTCCTGTGTAAACTCAAATGCCTTAGAATCCACCCACTCTTGAATTCTTGGCTTCGTCGGATGCCAAAACATAACCCTCACAAAATGATTCACGGTTCGGGAAACGAAACCATTTGTTGGTGTTTCCTCATTCGACCCAAGTTCAAACCCTTGGTTTTCCATCAACAAAGCCCAAGATATCGACCCGGCAAAGCAAGGCTCGGTTAGTGGCACCTGCGATGCAGATGCAATCTCACCTGAGATATCTCTTATGGGTAACTTCTAGAACCAGGTTTCTGTAATTATGTGGGGATTTCCTCTTCCTTGGCACCTTACAAGATTTCTTGACCGAAGTCATGGGTGTGTTTCATATTCTTATTATGTTCATTGAATATATTACTCTACTTATCTATTTACAAAGATTACAATAGTGATATAAATATTAGCACATATTTTATCTATCAACAGTCCAACGCATGCATCTAAGAACTCATTCATAAACAAATGCTAGTATATATATTCATGCCTACTTATTCACAACATACATTCATTCAACATAGAAATATCCATCAAATACTCATTGAGACATCATTTAACGTTGAAACTCATTTGGGAAAAACCACAAAGGCACTATTCATCTAGAATGAGAAACATATAGCACCTTCGTCTGGGCACTCAGCTTGCAGACTCTACTCTATATATTCTCTACAATCTATACATACTTCTCTCCTCTCATGATCTCTAGTATTAGGTCACTGAAGTTTCCTCTCTTTCACTCTACTGTCGATCTGCACATAGCCTGGATCGACCCTCTTCTCTAAAACTCTACAACTCTTCTAATACAAAATCTAGTGGAGACCTAGCGAGCGTGCGCAACTCGCACAAAGCTTGGGTTCTCCCTTTTATAGACTCTTACATGTCGTAATCAACTGACAGATTGTCAGTCATATTCTCGTACATTCAGTTACAACTGTTAGTAGGAACTATTGGCACAAAATACAAATGTGCCTTATTCCCCAAAGCATGCATTATTCTAATTGACTTCTTACCCACAATTTCTTAGGTTGTCCTTTTCATCTGTTGCACGTCTTCTTCTATCGTGGTTCCTTTCATCATGGTTTCTCTCATCGCAGCTTCCCTTGTGCCGCAAACTCTTCCCTCACAGTTGCTTCTGTCGCAGCTTCCTCTATAGTTGTTTATTCTTTCGTATCTCTTCCTCCATCACAGCTTCCTTTGTCATGCGATCGGACTCTTCGTATTCCCGAGCAAAATTATGGTTGAATTCTACCTATCTTTTCCTAGGGCCATAAACACAATATGAAGTGATTTATTTGACAAAGATTAACATTTTCAATTATATCATTTTTCATTCCTTTATTTTGGAAACCTTGATATGCATTTACGTTGAGGACAAAAAAATCCATGTGACTTAAAGAAATCAATGAAAAAAATTGTTAAAAGACTCAATATGGTAGATGAACATTCACAACACAAAGACACGGATGTTAGGATTCAAAGCACAATTTTCTCATTAACCAAATGGTACAATATATATGTGAGAATGACCCTTGGGTTCATATTCCCAAGTGGTCTCTTGGACTTCTCAATGGTTGTTCACGAAAATTGACGGATTAGATTCCAACAACCCCCCCTTAATTCGAAGGGGTGTATATGAGTCTAAGAAAAAAGAGTTGAATAATTGGAAGTGGAAAATTTCCAAAGGCTATACATTTCCCACTTGACAATATAAATTTGCCAAGTAAGCTAGCAAAAGCTGACATCTTCTGTTAAATACAAGTGCTCTCTGAATTGATGGTTTTGGCTGACCACAAACCAAAAGGGCTAGCAGCAGCTAATGTCTTATACTAAGTGGATGGACTCTTGGACTTGGCGACAACTCTAGTTCTCACTTAGAGGTTCTCTTTGAAACTTGGGATGAAGGCTCAGCAGTTCTCTGAAAAATGGTGGTTTGGGGACCACCATCTAATGTCCATTAAAAGTTGTATAAGGTTGATGTGTTCTACTAAATGGGTAGTTTAAGGCTGACCACAAACCAAATGGACCTCAGTCAAACATAGGTCTGACTTTGGTTTAATGTTGCAGCTCTGAATCTAGCTAGGTAGCTCTGGCTCAAGGCTCTGGCAACTGGCACAAAGTTCTAGCTATGATTCTGGAACTAGTTCATGCCCATTTGTTTCAGCTCGCTTTCTCTCACTCGCTTGTTTCTTACTCTCAGTCATCCCACCTGATAGGAACAATGTGAGAAGAAGAGAATGTCTCAACTGCAAGATGTATCAATACTTGTGAACAAGCTCTCTGATATGACATATATATTTTCTTGGTTGTTGACGACCAATACGAAGAAGTGATCCACCCAAAGTGAGTATTCTCTCTTGCAAGTTTCTTCAAACTGAAGCATCTGTTTGAAGAATGTGTATGCTTTCTGCAATGCTTGCATAGGTTAAGATCAAAACATTGATCTTTCATGTGGCCAACTCGATCACAATGTTGGCATTTCAAACTCCAAACTAAAGTAGATGAAGATGAACTCTCGTTGGGGAATCCAACACTCTGAAACCTGATAGGCTTGGAGAAATCAAGAATGTGAGCTATCACTTCCTTGTCGTATCCAAGAGTGGTTTTGTGCTTATTGTGGGTGATCTCTTCCCATGGTTGATGATGGGCTTAGGAACAAGCAGAGCCTCTATTTACTTCTGATGTGGGGCCACTTATTTTCTTATGTGCTTCTAAAGTGGCATCATTTTGTGTAGGCTATTGAAATGAATCAAGAAGAGGATTGTTCAAAACAATAACAAGTTCAGAATGTTGTTCCTTTATTGTATCTCATCACATTGGAGTCGTGATTCAAGCTAAAGAAACTAAAAAGTGTCTTGTGAATCTTTTAGACATGTTAGGACCTCAATGAGAATTGTTTTGTCGATCATGATTGTGTTGTCGCAGTAGAAAGCAATAGAGTGTTCAGTAACTCTACCAAACCATTTATTCTTGCCATTAATAAACTGAAGACTCACTCAAATGGAGAATGGATCCTTGCAACTCCACCCTTTTACAAACTGACTTAACAACCAAATCACCAACTCATATGGAGAAGGGCTCCTTCCAACTCCTCCCTTTTACAAACTGACTTAACAACCAAATCACCAACTCATAACAAGTTAGGGTGTCAATACAATCGAGATTGTACACAAGTACAATGCAATTCAGTTTTTTTTCAATTTTGGCACTTACAAGATAACTATTGTAAGTACATGAGAACTTACACAAAAAGAAAATACAGGTTTGCAAGTTAAAATTGAATTGATCAATTGATCTTCAAATTTAATGTTTGCAATCCTTCGATGATTAATGTTGTTATGATGTGGTGCCACGACCAAGATATAGGTGGGCTTGAATATATTCAAATGTGACTACTAGGCTCAAATTCTCCAATATTTTGAAAACTTTATTTATCAAAACTACTCCAATACTTCTATGTAGCAGAAGACGAAAGCATTCAATAACAAAGCACTCTCCAAGATTTGTTGATCGGATTGCTCAAAATCTCCTCAAAATGAAATTGTAGAGGCTTTGTACACGAACACGGTCTTGATGGTTGGAACCTTTATTAGGAACTGTGCATAAGGTCTCATTGAACTAAGAGAGAGACATAAACATAATATCCAATGACTCACCACTGTGTTGGAATTATGTAATTACTCCACTACCAGGTTGCAACAAATTTTGAAGCGGCAACAGCAGCTGTCGAAACTTTGAAGAGCCATCATCATTCAGCTTGTGGCCGCCGCAACACTGAAGAGTCACACAACCGCCTCAATTCCTGACAAAACAACAAAATATTAAATCATAAAAACCATTTTTATATGTCAGTTGAGCGGATCTATTTTCTGAAGAGGTGGCACATTTTTTTAAACTTTGTCGTACTGTAACAAACAGTAAATTATTTACAGAGAATCCCATTTTTGTATAAACAAAGGGCCGGCTTGCACTTAATGGCCGACTTAGTTAAAATCCTATAAATACTTGCATTGTAAACCATATTTGAGACGTTGAACATGAACAGCAGAGCGTAATAGAAACAAAGTTGAAACTCTGATATTTTCCTGTGTAATTCTGTGTTTTACTTTGTTTTTGAAAAAACTGAGTTTTATTTTTTTTAAGTCGGGTTGTTGTAGAAGCTCGTGTTTTAGTGTGAATATTGTTTATTTATTCAATAGAATGTGTGTGATAAGTTTCTAGATGCAAGGGTCATCAAATCAATGAAAAATAGTGAGCTGCAACAGAGCTGTGCGTGAGCTGTGAGTGACGTTAGCAGTTGCAGCTAGTTGATTTAAGTGTATAAATTGTTGCCGACTATAACAGCCAGCTGCAACACCTTCTACTGGGTACTGTTAGCAGTAGCAGCCAAGCTGCAATAGTCCTGTAGGAATAAAAATTGATTTTGTAAAGTCTGTCAATGAGTCGCAGCCAGCAATGTACAACTTTCCTGTAGGTTGTTTTTAGTGCTGTTGTTGAAGCAAGCGGCACTCCCTTGCCTTCCCCGCAGTGGTATCAGAGCGTGGTTAAGTTTCATCTCTTATTTAAGAGCCTGATTGAGTTTTATTGCTCATTTGTTTTTGAAATTAATTAAGATGGCTATTAACAGCAGTGTAGTGCAGCCACAAATTCCAGTATTGTCTGAAAGGAATTATGACACCTGGCTTATTAAGATGACAACTATCTTGCGTGCTCAGGATCTTTGGGAGTTTGTTACGATTGGCTATCCTGAACCAGCTGGTCAAGCGGCTGAATTGGATTTGACCAATGCTGAACGTGTTTTGTTGAAGGAAAATCGGAAGAAAGATAATAAAGCTCTTGGTCTTATTCAGCAAGGCCTAAGTGAATCTATTTTTCGAAGATATCAAGTGCTGAGTCTTCAAAGAAATCTTGGGACACTATTGAAACGTGCTATCAAGGTGTGACCAAGGTGAAGAATGTTAAGTTGCAGAATTTAAGAAGAGACTTTGAGAATCTGAAGATGAAAGACAGTGAGACTGTTGATAATTTCATGACACAAGCCATGAGCATTGTAAACCAGCTATGGCAGTATGGTGAAGAACTTCCTGATCAGCGTGTGATTGAAAAATTGTTGAGATGTTTGCCAAAGAAGTTTGAAGAAGTGGCTGTTCCAATTGAAGAGTTTAAAAATCTCAGTCAAATGCACATTGATGAGCTGACTGGTTCATTGCTTGCTCGTGAATCCAAAATGAACAGGTA
>LPNX010584046.1:230082-329593 GCA_001517045.1 Pseudotsuga menziesii | reverse complement strand
TGATGATCCAGATGATACAGAGAAGAAGACTTGTGCTGATAAATTGTGTCAAGAGAATACCTTCCTAGTTAAGAGGGAGTGTTGATGTAATTGTAACTTCGCAATGTATTCACTTGTATATCTTATGTATTGTACCTCGATGTTTATTCCGGGAAGTGTTTGTAATGTAATTAAGTCATGTCATGCCCCGATGTTCCAATCGGGAGTTTCTATAATGTAAACAAGTCATGTCAAGTCATTGTGGGTAACCCTCCTATTGTTCAAGGGTTAAAGTCCCCGTAGTTACGGGGCCCTAGAGTTATTAGACTCTCCTAGTGAATTCGGCCCTAGTGAGTTATTGTCAAGTCGGGAATTAGTATAAATAGAGAGTGAGCCTCTCTATTTATCACACACTCACTCACACTCAATTGTAGCGCATAGCTGAGGGAGAAGAAGTTGTTGGGGCTAGAAAGAAAGAGGCTACTATTGTCGAGAGATCATCTTACTGTTTTGGGGTTTTACTTTTGGTGTTGATTCTATCTCTGAGGAAGCTGTGGGGTTTTCTCCATTTATGGTTTCCCCAAGGAAAAACACTGTGTTCATTGTCTCTTATGTTTGATTGTTGTGCTTGTTATTCTCTCAGTGAAAGATCCTAATATAATGCTAGCTTGAATGATAAAAATATAACATGGATGATTTGATATTCATTGGAGATCTTTTTGTATATGAGTTCAAGAAAGCCATGAAAACAAAATTTGACATGACTGGTTTAGGAATGATGAAATATTTCCTTGGTATTGAAGTAATTTAATATGAAGATGGTATTTTTATATGTCAGTCTAAATATGCAAATGATGTATTGAAAATATTCATAATGCTGAATTGTAAGCCAGCTGTAACTCTAATAGAAACTGGCACAAAACTCAATAAGAAAGATAATGGGTCAAAGGTTGATCCAACGATGTATAAGAGCCTGGTTGGAAGTCTCATGTACTTAACTACAACAAGACCGGATATAATGTTTGCAGTAAGTTTGATTTCAAGGTTTATGGAAACACCAAAGAGTACCCACTGGCAAGATGGAAAGGGAATCCTAAGATATATTACCAGAACAACAAAATTTCATATCCAATATACATCTAATTCAAATTTTAAGTTGATTGGATACACTGACAGCGATTTTGCAGGTTCTATTGATGATATAAAGAGCACATCTTGATATGTGTTCAGTTTTGGATTGGAATCAGTAGCGTGGGAATCTAAGAAACAGTCCATAGTGACAATATCATCTACTGAGGCAGAGTATGTTGCTGCAACAGCAGCTGCATGTCAAACAGTATGGATGAGAAAAACTCTTTCTAAGTTATAGCATGAACAAAATGAACCAACTCCAATATTTTGTGATAATAACTCAGCTATTGCACTATCAAGAAATCACGTCTTTCACAAAAGAAGTAAAAATATTGATACACGGTATCATTTTATTCGTGAACCGATAAACAACAATGAAATCAATGTGGAATTTTGCACATCAAGAAATCAATTTGCAGACTTGTTTACAAAACCAGTGGGAAAAGATTTGTTTGAACTTCATAGAAAAAACATTGGCGTTTGTAAGCTGTAACAGAAATCGAGTGTTACAAAATTTTGTTTTTTGAGTGTATTAATTAAGGGGGAGAATGTTGGAATTATGTAATTACTCCACCGCCAGGCTGCAACAGATTTTGAAGCAGCAACAGCAGCTGCCAGAACTTTGAAGAGCATCACCGTTCAGCTTGTGGTCGCCACAACACTGAAGAGTCACAGCACTGCCTCAATGCCTGACAAAACAACAAATTATTAAATCATAAAAAACCATTTTTATATGTCAACTGAGCGGATCTATTTTCTGAAGAGGCAGCACATTTTTTCAAACTCTGTCAGACTATAACAGACAGTAAATTATTTACAGAAAATCTTGTTTTTGTATAAATGAAGGGCCAGCTTGCACTTAATGGCCGACTTATTTAAAATCCTATAAATACTTGCATTGTAAACCATATTTGAGACGTTGAACATGAACAGCAGAGCGTAATAGAAACACAGTTGAAACTCTGATATTTTCATGTATAATTCTATGTTTTACTCTGTTTTTGAAAAAATTGAGTTTTATTTTTTTTATGTCGAGTTGTTGTAGCAGCTCATGTTTTAGTGTGAATATTGTTTATTTATTTAGTAGAATGTGTGTGATAATTTTCTGGACGCAAGGGTCATCAAATAAATGAAAAATAGTGAGCTGCAACAGAGCTGTGCATGAGCTATGAGTGACGTCAGCAGTCGTAGCTAGTTGATTTAAGCGTATAAAGTGTTGTCGACTGTAACAGCCAGCTGCAACACCTTCTACTGGGTACTGTTAGCAGTAGCAGCCGAGCTGCAACAGTCCTGTAGGAACAAAATTTGATTTTGTAAAGTCTGTCAGTGAGTCGCAGCCAGCAATGTATAGCTTTCCTGTAGGTTGTTTTTCAAGATGTTAGTGAAGTTTTTAGTGCTGCTGTTGAAGCGAGCGGCACTCCCCTGCCTTCCCCACACACTGAAGACAAACACAAAACGCAGGTTTGGTTGAATCACGAGAGGTATCACCTAAAAAAGACAAAGATCCTCCACATGGCTCTAGAGTTGGTCATTTTAGAGAGACCAACTCTATGCTAGATAAAAGGTATAACAGCTTTGCATAAAGAATGAGAATATCACTAACTCAGGTGTATTATCTATTCACAAGACCTATTGGCATACAATTCACTATTCTTCCATAGTAACGCAGATCATACCTACATGGTGGGGTCTCACTATGCACAGATTACTGAAGAGATACCAATAATACACAAAAGTTTCTTTCTTCCTCCAGTCACAGGTATACACCAAGTCGAAGTTTGAGCTAGCTCCCCTCACTATTGGTTCCTGAACGTGAGTCACAAGGAAGAATATCGTCGAATTATCATAGATATGTCCCAAATGCAATGCAGAGGTGAATCTGTAGCATCAAACATCCATCAAGCTCTTAACATAGGTGCCAAAGGATCCACACGGATCCTCATGATCCTCAACTTACAGCTTGATCCAAAGATCCTTCACAGACCAATTTACACTTCGCCTTTGGTAAATGAGCAAGTGGCTCACATAGAAAACTGGATGCGCATTCATGTAATAAATACAGATCTGTGCAATCTTGGCCACACATGTGGAATATTGGTGAGACATCTATTACATCCACAACCCTTATCATTTCTACGGCGAGCACACAGATCCCAACTAACCAATTAAAATCATAGGTGGCTTCTTTACAATGATGACTCTTCATGCAAGCTCCATGCACTCGTACGCCCCACACACAGTTCTGTAGTTTCAACAAAGTTGGAATAGGAAAACCGCAACTCGCAACACCAATCACTAGAAGAGAGCACAGTCCACAATGGTCTCCACGATGGAGTCCAGTCATCAACCTGGTGTCTTCACGTAGGTCGACTGGAGGAGGGGAGTCTTGACACACAACAATATGTTGGTCTTCAATCACTTCAATGATGGGCAAAAGATGTTCAGGTAAATATGGAGAAGATATGCGGCTAACTAGAACTTGCATTAAACCATGAACTAATGGATTTATATTTCTTGTGACGGCATAACAAAACTTACAGCCTTGGCTCTTCAACACTTACAAAACATAGAAGCTTGAGCTTCAAACTCTTCACTGAGTTTTTCTTCTTCTTCTTCTTCTCCGCACTTCTCTTCTCTGTTCTATTTTGCTTGTCTATTTTTCAGATTTACAATCTCCTTCTTCATATAGAAAATTTTTGTCGACTAACCAACTTAACATTAAAAGACTGTAATTACTCTCTACCTAGAAACTTAGCTTCAGCAACTAAATTCCACTGTCTTATATACGAGAAATCTGAACTCTTTATCATGTCTGACAGTTTCTGACCTCCTACAAACTCTGGCAGAGTCGGCTGATGTGATTATCGGATCAACGAGTAATTAATATTTCCAACACTCCCCCTTAATTATGAGCAGATCGAAATTTAAAACAAAATATTACAAAATGGTTCAGAACAGAAAACATGCTCTGTTTATGATAGAGTTCACTGTACAAAACTTGTCATTCCCAAATAACTTCGGAGATACTGAAATGTATCCCTTGCCAATGGTTTTGTGAAGATGTATGTAAGTTTATCTTCAGACCTGCAAAATTCTAAACAAATTTCTTTGTTATTCATCAGCTCTCTTATGAAATGATACCTCGTGTCAATATGTTTGGTTTTCTTGTGAAACACGTGATTCTTTGACAAGGCAATGGTTGAATTATTGTCACAGAAAATAGTTGTTGGTTCTTGCTGGTTCTGCAACATGTCTTTTAACATTCTTTTCATCCAAATAGCTTGACATGTAGCGCCTGTAGCTACGACATACTCTGCTTCTGCTGAAGATAGAGTTACTATGGGTTGTTTCTTCGAATCCCATGAAACAACACCTGTACCAAAATGAAATGTGTACCCAGATGTGATTTTCCTATCATTTGCAATGCCTCCATTGTCACTGTCAGTATATCCAATGAGTTTAAAATTTTCTGAAGTTGAATACATTATGCCAAGATCTTTTGTACCACTTACATACCTCATAATTCTTTTACCTCCTTGCCAATATGAGTCTTTTGGTGACTCCATGAATCTTGAGATCAGACTTACTCCATACATGATGTTTGGTCTTGTCGTTGTTAAATACATAAGGCTGACAACCAGCCTTTTAAACAGTGTAGGATCTACAGTTGATCCACCATCATATTTGCTCAGTTTTAAACCTGTATTACTGGTGTTGGGGTTGCCTTGCAATTTGACATATTAAATCTTTTTAAAATCGTGCCTGCATACTTGGACTATGATATTAAAATACCACTTTTAGATTGTTGGACTTCAATGCCCAGAAAGAACTTCATGAGCCCCAAATCAGTCATTTCAAATTCACTTTCCATGACTGTTCTAAATTCCTTTATGCCAAAATCACCAGTAAATATTAAATCATCCACATACAGGAAAACAATTAACATGTTACCTTTCTCATTCACTTTGGTGTACAGCATTGGTTCACTTTCACTTCTGTGAAATCCATTCTCAATGAGATAGGAATCAATGTGATTATACCAAGCTCTTGGAGCTTCCTTCAAACCATAGAGCGCCTTCTTCAGTCTGTACACTTTGTGTTCTTGTCCTGGAACTTCATAGCCTTGTGGTTGTTCCACATATACTTCTTCATCTATATAGCCATTCAGAAATGTTGATTTAACATCCATTTGATAAACAGGCCATTTGTTTTGTGCGGCAATGGCCAAAACAGTTCTGATTGTATCCATGCGTGCAGCTGGTGTGAATGTTTCATTGAAATATATGTCGGGCTATTGTGTGAACCCTCTTGCTACCATTATTGCCTTGTGCTTGTACACATTCCCATCAGCATCTTGTTTGGTCTTATAAATCCACTTGATGCTAGCTACATCTTTATCTTTTGGTACATCAACCAGTTCCCATGTCTGGTTTTTCTCAATGCATTCTATTTCTTCATCCATGGCTTGTGCACATACTTCTTCTTCAACAGCTTCCTCAAATGTCAGTGGAACATCTATTTGAGAAAACAATGCAAAGAGAGAGAAGGAATTTGGTGTACCAAATTCATATATCTCACGCAGACTTCTTGTCTTCACTGGATCTGTTGATGTTGAACTGCTTTATGGAGTCTGTTGTCCTCTTGGTGTGCTTGTCGGTGTAGCTTGAGTTGCGACTTGTGTTGATGTTCCTTGTGTTGAACCATGTCGCGGTGTCATGGGAGTTGACAGTGTTGCGACCGGTTGATTTACTTGTGGTGTTTAAACCACTTCCTTCGCCATGTCTTCATGCTCGACATTCGACACAATCTTGACATTCTTCTCAACGGTTCCATCCCATGATTCATTCTCGGTGAATTGAACATTGCGACTAATAATTACTTTCCATGCGATAGGGTCATACAACCTGTATGTTTTTATGTCTTCAGAATAACCAACAAAAATACATTTTTGTCCCTTCTTGTCTAACTTGTTTCTTAGCTCATCTGGCACATGAGCATATGCAACACGGCCAAAAACTTGTAAATGAGAAACACTATGATTCATACATGTACATGCCTGCTTTGTGGTAATTGTTGTTGCTACTCTTGGGAGTATGCTTTCATGCATGGCTTGATGTATGTAGAACAGCGTTTTTCCATCTTTCTTCCTATGTTCCCTCGAGACATCTTTTTTCAGCTTGTGAAAGATTATCATATGCCGCTTGATCTGCTGGTTCTGCATAACCATTCTAGACAATATCCCAAACATCTTGACCTCTGAACAAAGCCTTCATTGTTAGAGACCAATATTCATAATTCTTTCCTGTAAAAATCGGAGTTTGTAAACTCGACATATTTGAACCAGAAGTAGAAGCCATTTTAATTTTTAACTTTCCTTAGAAAATTACTTTTTCCCTTTTAGGACAAGCTTTCTTTCCTAAACTAGCTTTGATACCAAATCTCGGGAAAATGGCGACCGCGGCAATTAACTTGAGTTACCGCGCGCAACACAACCTTTGTTTTCCCCTTTTCACTTTTTCCAAATCTTGCGACTCAATTTACTTGCGACAGAATTTACTGCAAGATGGAATTATTGCGCAAAGTTACTGTGCTGCAACATAGTTACTGCTACGAAGTAAGTGCGCGAAATTTTCACCTCGACACACTTTTACTTAGGCTTCGACGGGCTTTTACTGCGACATGAATTAGGTTGCGACCAACTCATATGCGACCAAGTTTTCACTTTTACACAACAACTTTATATTTCATAGTCCAAGGACTTAGGAATATGAAAAGCATTTTTCATTGTAGTAAACCTAGAATTAACTGCGCGACACAACTATATTGCGACTCACTCACAATATCATATAAAAAAATAATAAACAAGATTTGTATCGAACCTCTACGCGTAAAACTTAAACTTAAACTAGAACTTTTACACAGTGAAATAATTATGGATTCTTTGTGACTTTCACTCACAGTAAATGTAAACAACATTCACTCAGGTAAATATGAAGAAGATATGCGGCTAACTAGAACTTGCATTAAACCATGAACTATTGGATTTATATTTCTTGTAACGGCATAACAAAACTTACAGCCGTAAATACAAACTTGGAATTTACCAAGATGTTTCACCTGTTACAGAGCTTGGCTCTTCAACACTTACAAAACACAGAAGCTTGAGCTTCAAACTCTTCGCTGAGTTTTTCATCTTCTTCTTTTTTGCACTTATCTTCTCTATTCTATTCTACTTGTCTATTTTTCAGATTTACAATCTCCTTCTTCATATAGAAAATTTATGCCGACTAATCAACTTAACATTAAAAGACTGTAATTACTCTCTACCTAGAAACTTAGCTTCAACAACTAAATTCCATTGTCTTATATACATGAAATCTGAACTATTTATCCTGTCAGACTATCTGACAGTTTCTGATCTGCTACAGACTCTGACAAAGTCGGCTGATGTGATTATCGGATCAGCGAGTAATTAATATTTCCAACATCAAAAAATGCAGAGATGAGAACCACTCTTTAACAACCCAAAAAATGCAGAGATAAGAACTTGTTTGTAGATATTGAGGAGGTGATCGAATTAGGTATATCATGTTGAGAGATCACGACCCAAATTGAGAGACGTTACAATCTAAGCAGAATGCAACGCTGATAGACGAGCAAACAGACTAGGGAATCTTGCAAGAAGATTGCAAGTTTGCCACAGGCTACAAGATTTTCAACGGCTCTAATACCACTGTTAGAAGCCTCAATATGGCAAATGAAGAGTCACAACACAAAGACATGTTAGGTTTCAAAGTAAGATTTTCTCATGAGAATGACCATTGGGTTCATATTTCCAACCTAGTTTTTTGGACTTCTAAATCATTGTTCACTCATCCTCATGATAATTCCAAACAAAAGTAAATAAGACTTAGAAGGCATTCAATACATTAAATGGCATGTATGCAAGTGAAGGACTCAATTAACAAATTAAGCACTAAGCATGATGTATTCAAGTGAAGGACTCAATTAACAAATTAAGCACTAAGCATGATGTATTCAAACATTATTGGAATATGGAATTCATGCAAGAAGGGGCCTTATACCTCAAAAAAATTTGAGGAAGAATTTGGTCGGTAGATTAATTTTTGATGTTTTTTTTCTTGAAAATGATTTGCTAATTTTTTTTTCTAAAATTATTAATCATTTTTTTAGATAATTTTTTCTATAAACATAGACATAAGAAACTATATAAAATGCTTAGAAAATTATTTTTACAAAACATATTGACAAACATTTTATGCTTGGTAATTTAAGAATTAGTAAAATTCACCAAGGTTTTTACACTTTAAAAAAATTATGAATCTTTAAAATTTCACCCAACCTTATATCTCACAAAACATTTGAATCTTTAAAATTTCACCCAACCTTATATCTCACAAAACAAAAGTATTCATATTCAGACTAACAAAATATGCAAACAGTGCAACAATTTGGGAAGTAATGCCTACATTAATTCAAAATAAATAATTTAATTATAATTTATAAAAAAATAATAACAAATTAAACATGACCTTATACCTCAGAAAACAAAAGCAAAAGGACCTTATACGTCAGAAAACAAAAGCAATCATTTTTTAATTAACCTAAAGTTCAAAACTAACCCCTTCTAAAGTTCAAAGTTAACCCCTTCTAAAATGGTAGTAGTCTCTTTTATAAAAGCCAAATAAACAATCACTGTAAAAAGGTATTACAGTCCCAGTATATAAAACCCAATTGTTCATGTATATTGAGAATACAGCATTCAAAAAATAAAAATAAGAATAAGCTTTAAATTTCAAGTTTAGAGGAATTGTTGTTACATCCCTTGGATTATTACTTCCAAAATTATTCTTACCTTGGATTATATCGTACTACCGATAGGAGTGCTCGGTACCATGCCAGATTATGAGTGGTTGTTCCCCTATGTGTTCAGGACTCTCCTTTCTAGATGTAGGTATTGAAGACAGAGACAAACTCGTAGCCTCGCACCATATAGGGCAAGAGCTATCCATTGAGCTGCAGAGCATTTAATGCGGCTGCAGTAGGTTTGTTGACCGTTGGATCTCAAGCAGCTCAAGATCCAACGATCATCAAGCTTGCTGCAGCTCAATGGATAGCTCTTGCCACCACATAGATGCTGCTACGCTTCCGGGCACATGCCAATCCCCAAAATATACTCGATTTAACAAGATGATAAGTCACAATCTGAGAACACCCATAGTAACTAGTGGTGTCGCCTATATAAATCATCTGGACATGCATCTTGGTAACTAGCCGGAGTCACCTCAATGTGATAAAAATAGAGTTAAAATTGTTGAAACCATAAACAACATGGTTACTAGATCCATTGGATTATTACTTCCCCAAAATTAATGTTCCATCGGATTTATATTCCACAAGTGTAATCGAAATGGAATTAAAGACGCTGAAACCATAAACAAAACCCTATGTTAATTGAGCACAATATTGACCATAAATAGCATTCCATGTTAATAATGGATCTATTCGTTAGTATGCTTATCATATACATTCTAATAACATCATTTTTATTCAAACTATTGAATCTAATACCGGAAACATGTTCACATGGTCTTAACATGTACCCAAACTGTACATGAAACTGGGCATGTTAATATCGGAAACATGTTCACATGGTCTTAACAGGTACCCAAACGGTACATGAAACTGATCATATTAAAATAAGATCGTATAACCAAACTCGTATTCCAAGATGGGTCCGTGTCAATGAAAAGAAGGATATAGTAGTTAACAATAATTCCAAGAAGTGCAATAAGACCACCCTCACTCATTCTTCAAATGGCGTCCCATTGTTTCAGCCTCCCATATTAGAGGAGAAAGAAACTTTGCCAAGCAAACCATTCGTAATCTCACACATGTGGATCAAATAGTTATTTGAGGAAAATACTGAAGCAATAGGGAACGGGAACAGGCTGTGGAAGAGGAATTCGTAACAACAGGTTATGAAGGTAAAAAAACTTAAATACACAAAAAAGCTACATGGCTTATTATCATACATATAATAATTGTAAGTATCAAAAAAATCAGGCATTCATTAAAAGGCTAGGTTGTAAAGATATGACATAACCATTGAATATGTCAGGGGCTTCTGTAATAAAGCTGCCGACGCACTTTGTATATATCATATCTATGTGTTATGTCACGAATGACTGTAAATTACGTTAAACAAATTCAATAAGCATACCATTAACGCAATCTAACGAACTGATAAAGATGGCAGCTCTTTACGAGTTAATATTATAGAGGAGCTATTTGTACAGAAACAAAAACAACATGCCTAGCTTTAACTAATCGTACAAAAGTTAAAACACTAGTTCAACGCCCGTGAAAGAGTTATGAAACACATTTCAAAATATTATCCAAGCCCTGATCAAACCACTGAAGACAGAATGTCCCCAGTGCTAAAAAATCAAGACAGGGAATCTGGAATCCTGTGTCCGTATTACTATAATCTTTACCTGTTCTATATTAGAAATAGAACTTTATTACAATGAATTGCATCACTCAATCATTTGTGGCTTAGAGCTAGATTGCATCCTTAACGCTATTTGACACAAAATATGCCCACATCATACCAGGTGATCCTGTAGAGAAGGCCTGATAGCTTACTAATTAGCCACAATAATACTATTTAAAATGCGTACGTTGCCTATAGAAATTGTGCATAACTGAAATTCTCTCTTCAATGCCTTCTTTTTAGAGAAGGTGTGAATATTAATAGATTGCAAGGTCAGTATAAAAACCTTATCACCTGTATGGGTGAAGCAAAATTATTAACAGGAATCTTAAATGGTATTTAAGACTACATGTGCACAATTATTAAGTACTTTCGTAAAAATTGGTTAAAATATGATCAAGAACAAAGAACAAAGAAATTACAGGTTCTTGGGGGCTTGCTGCCACTATGAATTAAGTAGGTTCTGTTGCCACTATGATGCCTTTATATTTATATTCTTGCAGTAATATACCTCCTTCAGGATAAATGTAGGCCGGCTGAGTTCAGTGACCAACATCCTCAAGTAAACTGCAGGTAATTAATTCAAATCTCTTATGACTGTCAGAAGTGCCCTTGGCTGGCTTTGCTATTGAATGAAGAGCTCTTAAATAATAATTATAACATTTTAAGAAGTGGTTGCTTGGGCTGTGTGGTACCCTTCATACAGAATGTTATGTGCTTTAAGATAAAAAAATTCAAATTCCAGTTTTTGCATTAGATGTTTCCACTATAATGGTTATCATTTAAGCAAAAAAATAGTATAGCAGAAGATACTGATTCTGTATTTTAATTTTATTGTTAAATATGATCTGTGCTTCTATGTTCGTATGTAGATCAACAATGGAGTTTCTCTAAATTGACCTCGAACTTTGATTTGCACCTCTACTCTCCTCTTTACTGCAATAATGTGTCTAGCTGTTAAAGTGTAATCTGTATTTTCAATATGAAGGTCCACATTCAATCCAAGCAAACTACTACTTGATTTCATGAGGTGACGGCAACTATAACCAAAACACCATTGAAAAATAGTATAATGTCACTGCTCCTGTCTACTCACTGCCAGTTGAGGACACCTGATTCATTTCCAAAACTTCTAGAGAATTTGTTCTAGGAATTCAACGTTAAGGATTTTGTTTTTCTTAATGTTTCAAGAAAGAACTCAAATCACAATTTTGTGTCAAATTTTCATATTTAAAAGAACACNAGAGAATTTGTTCTAGGAATTCAACGTTAAGGATTTTGTTTTTCTTAATGTTTCAAGAAAGAACTCAAATCACAATTTTGTGTCAAATTTTCATATTTAAAAGAACCCCCAGCCACTAAAATTGGGTATATATGAGATGACACACAGCTTCAGATGGTCAGGTGTTTGATTACAGTTTGAACATCTTTGTCCCCACGACCACTGCAATTCAGCACCACTTTAGTTCCATCAAGCAGAGTAGGACAAAGCTTTTCCAAGTAGGCCAATGCATGAGACGTCTCCAATGCTGGAATTATCCCCTCTAATCTTGACAACCGTTGGAAAGCTGCAGTCACAGATAATCAATGCAATATCAGAATAGTTTTAGCAAAAACATCAAATTTTCTATCATTATTGGGATTCCATAAAATATGCATGATAGACAACAGAAAAGATCCTGGCAGTTGATGCATGAATGTTTGAAAATACAAGAAACCAGATATCATTATGCTTACACTAAGATCCGCATAGAAGCTAATGATGGTCAAGCAGTCTAAAGTCCAGATGCATTAAGGTATATCGAGGAAATCTGAGAAAATGGTTTTATTTGGTCTCATCCTATGCTTTGTGGATGAATCATCTCCAGGAGGTAGGGAATTCTTATGACCCTCTAGTCAATAAATGGGATCACTTGTGTAAGTAAATAGTAGCTCGGTCTAGCACCAGGCTCACATCAGTAAGGACTAAGAAAATAGTGTATATAGGAGATTATTATAGTCATTCACACCCACAGATATCTACAGTTATTCGATATTCTTACCTTTTGGGGTTATTAAGAGATATTCTGCTATTTCGTAGAAGAAAACTGTATTTGGTGTATTCAGCATCTCTCTGTTTATTTTTGGTAAAACTTGCATCATTACAGATTGGATTTGGATGTGAAGTGAAAAAACACTACACTTTTGAAGCGGTGATAGAGGAAAGGGGTGCAGGAGCACTACTCCCCCTGACCATCTGCACCACATCTTACAAAGATGCTTGTAAGGGGACCTGCAGAATCTTTTCAAGGGTTTGGTCAATAAAATAGCAAATAAAACAGTAGGTTCTCTTCTTGCAAAAGGGGTACTAGATTGTTGAAGCATTAAGATAAATTGATTTGACCATAAAACCAGAGGTAAAAGTTGCCATTGTGAATTTCCATCATTGTACCTTAGTGTGCAAATTTAACAATTTGTGGCCAAAAATAAGATGCTTGATGTTTAATGGAGAAGCACAAGAACACCATGTGCAGGTATTTGTAAGAGCAAAAAAAAGTGAAGAAACAAAGCGTGCAGGAGGTAAACAAGCAAATTGTGGAAGTGTGCAAGGATAAATTTCAGGAATTTTGTATGGAATCAGTGGATGAAACAGAACAAAGGAGTGTGCATAGTCTGATTGAAGAAGCATACAAGATGCAAGAGAGAGAATGCAAGGCAGATGGCATGCACAAAAGTAAGCTAGAAGCATGTGCAACTAACATTGTGCAAAATGGATGAGTTTCATCATAACTCATACCAGAGCTCATTCTTAATTCCATGTAAACCCCATTTGTTTTGCTAAAATATCTTTCTCCCTTGAGCATTCACTCCTAGCCTTTAGCAATCCTAGTAGTAGGGAAGCCTCCCTTGTGCTATAGGAGAACTAGCACTAAATAGCAGAAGAGGGTGGTGAGGTGACAGTGGCCTTCTCTTAGTTCAATTTGTCCTTTCACCTAGTGATTTAGGATTTTATCACTTAGGATGCTAGATAAAGTTGTAACACATTGGTTCAACTCTTCCTGCATGTTTTGGAGAATCTCCAATTGATATATTGTTGTTGTAAACAAATTCAACAAAAGGAAGTCTTTATTCCCACAAAGTTCATCCAAAAGCCACATGTGCTCTGCATCTATCCTCCGTTACTTGGTTGACCTTTTCTAAATGCATGTTTATTTGCAGGTGATCCTCAATACTAAAATTTTGTTGATTTTTGTAGCATCGAACAGGTACTTCTGCATAGGCCAAGTGTCTGGCATGCATGAGTCGTCCAAGTTACCTCTCAGACTTAGGAATGTCACTTTAATTAAGTGAACTATTACAATGAATGTACGTTTGTTATTACCTTATGTAAAGTGAACTAAAGGGCCCATGGTATTTGGCAGTCCATGGTATTGGCCCAAGGTATATACATATTTTAATGATATAAAAGTCAGCCTAGGTGAGAGGAGGTGAAACAACAAACACACTGAATGAGTGAGTGAAATCTCATTGAGTGGGTGGAGAAGGACTTCCATCCAAGTGTGGGGGGCAGGGGTTGAGGAACTAAGCAAATGGGCAGCAAAAGAAGTAACAGCTAGGTGTGATAGGCTAAGGCTACTTCTTGTTTTGTATATTCCTCAGGAGGGTCATTATCCTAGGACGGGAGCCCGTCAATTTTATAGTTAATAAAAATCATCTATCGCTGGTTTTTCCCTAGTTGGGGTTTTCTAGGGTAAATCTAAGTGACAAATGTATGAATGATTTCCTGTGTTTTTCCACTACGTGAATTTGTTAGGATTTCAATGTATTTTCAGTTAATAATTTAAGTAATTATTCAGGACCAAAAATTGAGTTTTGATCTATAAAATCCTAAGTTGCGCGGAAACATGAGTACAGGGACAGTTACTAGTACGGGGACAAGGATGCCACTTTTTGAAACAGGGTACTTGGGTACGTCAGTGGATTTGTACACAAACACACACACACATATATATAACATGTCATAGTCACATCATTCATGCATATTTGTAAATTCAATGATTCATATGAGCATTCACATTGAAAATTTGAAACAAAACAATAAAATTGATAAATCATAGACTCATAGTAGATATCAAGTGGAAGACAGGAAGTTATATAATTAATAATATAAAATTTTATATGTCCATGACTCCATGACTTCAAACTTCATTGTCATACTACATTCAAAATTTGCCTAATGAAATTTCCAGACATGAAAAAGAAAGTTCAAAACAGTAAACAATGAACAAGATAGTTAATTTGGCTTCCTCAAGCCATGTCATCAGCATCCTCAGCATCAATGTCATCAGCATCACTAAGGTCCTCTATCAGCAAGCTCTCTAGATAGGCATCACTCTCGAGTTGAGGCACCTGCTCATCAATAGTAACTGGAGGTAACCTGTTTGTTTTAATAATGTTTATTAAATTATTTATTAAAGTTTTAATTTTTTAAACGTTGCAAATCGACCCCCTAACCGGCGGATTGACCGACGGTCATACCCTCAACGTACCCAAACACAGAGTAAGGCATATTGAAATGCGTGCAAGTACCCGAATTTCATGAATGACGTCTCGGATACATGAGGTTTGATTTGGGTACAACCAAGTACAGCTGGGTACATACCTTTCAAGTACCTGGTACATGTACCCAGTACGAGTTGGTGTACCCAACCCCCCGGTACATATACCCATGCAACACAATAAAAGCTAACATGGTATCAGAGTTGTTATTGCTCTAAGCAAGAGATCACCATTTGGCTAGGATTTACAAAAAAAAAAAAGGGAAAATTGATTGTACCAAGGTACCACCACACATACAGCGACCATACATGGGCCTGAGTGTGGATAATCGGATCAAGAGCTGGGAGATTGTTTTAGCAGCAAGAGATGGACAGAGTGAGCGTGGGTGTTGTAACCTAGTGGAGGTAGACTGTTGTGGGTAGCGTTGAGCTGGAGAGACAGTGGGTAGGTGATCCACAGGTTAAGTAATAACAGTTGCAATGGAGCAGTAGCTACGAGGGTTGCATCCAACTGAGTTGCTTAGCAGTCGGCGAACATAGAGGAGCACGCAGCTGCAACAAGTTCAAATTGGGCTAGGTCGGCAAAACGGCAGCAAATCTTCAAGGCAATTGAAGGCGAGATAGAGAGAGTCCAGGAAAAAGGCTAGGATCTGGCAGAGGAGGTTCGGGCAGCCGCCACAACAAGGAAGTGGCACGGACATGAGGGCGGACGCTGCAACAGCAGGTTGGGTTGCAGTAGTCACGTAGCACACAGTGGTGGTGGCAAATCACAAAACGGATCGAGGTTAGCAAGAAGCAACAACTAGTAAACGAATGGTGTTGAAAAGTTACCTAGGAAGTGTTTGTCCACCTAGCTTTGCCTTGGGGTGGATAAGGACACTTTAATTGATGACCCCTGGTCATTTGTATTTAATGAAGTGTGATGTACTTTATGTTTATAAAGTGACTTCATTAAAAATGCTAAAGTCATGGTTTATCCTAAGTTCATTATTAAATTAAAGTTGAGTGTGTGATTATTTAAAAGGGGTTGCTCTCACTTTATTAAATGACATGAGGTGCACTAAATGTCATTTATTAATTATTTAATGGAGCATTTATTGTGAACCCTTCATCTAATCTAATCTTGACCATTAGATTGAAGAGGAAGTTGCCATGAACAAAAAGGGACTAGGGCAAGGCAAACTTATCTCATTATTCACTTTTCAAAGAGAAATTTTGGAGAGAGGAAGAAGAATAGTAGAGAGGGTTTGAAGTGATTTTGAACCAGCGGGAGAGAGAAACTGAGAGAAGTCAAATTTGGGCACAAAAATCGAGAAGAGTTTTGGCACAAATTTTGAGAACACTGAAGAGCATAGTGGGCACGAATTTCAAGGACCGTACAGGTGATTTCCAGGCACTTATTTCTGCATAGAAATGGAGGTGACCGTATAGTACGGTCTACAATCAAGAAAAATCGTACAATGTACAGACTACACGAATTTCGAGATTCCGTACAACATTTATTTATGCACAGTTTTTTAGGTGACCGTACAGTACGGTCTGCACAGGTTTCTAGAAACTTCGTACAGTACGGAGTTGGCCCAAAATTCGAGGCAAGTACAGAAATTTAATTTATGTCTGTACAACAAATTTAGGGCACGTTTTTCGAGGTGAAATTGGCACAGAAATCGAGGAGAAAAACAACATTAAATGTTCAAATTTTCGAGAAAAAAATTCGATAAGTATTGTTGTTAATTTTCTGTATTTTACCTGAAAAAATAATAAATCTCTCTCTCAGAAACAGGTTTTCCCTTGGGGGTTTTATCCTGGACCATTGGTCAAAAACATCAGTGTTAGTTTCATGTGTGTTTGGCTTATTTAAATTTTTGAGTTTGAAATTTTTATCTTAAAAGAAAATTTTCTGAATTGTTAAATTTCGAAAAAGAATTCCATGTGTTTCAGTTTAGTCAAATTTTGTTAAAAAATTGTGCATACAAGGGTTTGGGCATTAAACTATGCAGAGAAGCAAACAAGCTTGAAACCGGGTTGGGGTTCTCAAAAACTTTCAAAGGGAACAACAACAGATAGTCATATAGAAACAACCGCCAAAGGGGGGGCCAGTCCGCAGGGAACTGGGAATAGTCGCTGACTATTGGACACCACCGCCAACAGGGAACATCAAGATGTGGGAGTTTTGTTAAGAAGGAGAATTGGTCCATCTAGCAACAGCAGCCAAGTAAGAAAACACCACTCAGCTGCCAAGCCGCCAAGCAGCCAGGTAGAAAAATCAATTGTCACAAACTGCTCAGGGCAAGGCAAGAAATTTCGGGCAACCGCTCCAGGCAGTGTAAGGAAAACTTTGGTTATCAACTGATAGTTAGGGCAGTTCGGGCAGCATAACAAAAAATTTCAGGCAACCCCGAAAAGGTCCTAGGCAGGGCTAGAGAGACTTTGGGCAGCTACAATAAGGTCAAGGCAGCCTTGGGCAACCTAGAATAGGCCCTGGGCAGCGCCCAAGAAGACTCAGACAACCCAGTAAGTGGTTGGGTAGCAAGCAGAAGGGTCTGAGAAGCACCTAAAAGGGCTCGGGCAGCACAAAAAATGTCCAAGCAATAGTAAGCTACAAAACTAAGCAATGGACAACAGATCTGAACAATTACAAACTTACAACAACAACAAAAAGTTGTAGGAAGCCTTGGGCAGCAAAAACGCTGTGAATCTAGGCAACAGGCAGCAAGGTCCAGGCAACGATCATGGAGATTTGGATAGGTGAAGGACTTTCACCTAGAGATCTAAGCCACTTGAGTCATCCACTTAGGAACAAAGAAGGACATTTGCTCAAGTGATTGAACCACAAATAACTGTGACTCGAGGATCTTAGATGGGTGAAGAAGGACTTTTATCTAGAGGTCAAGGGATGACAGTAAGACTCTTTGTATAAAGACTTCAGCCCAAAGGGGAAGAGAAGCCAACAAGGCAACAACAGACAAATCCGGTAACAAGGACAAATCTGAGTCGCAATTGGCAGTGTTTATTTTCTCAGTGGACGATGGTGCAACTAGCCATATGACAGGGATGAGGGACGTGTTCCTTGGTATTTTAGAGACGAACTCAAACTGCCATGTGACATGCGGAGTCGACACCATACATGGAGTAAAGGGGGTCAGAACAATGATATTCCAACTAGAGTCAAGAGGATCTTTGGAGGTGGCAGGAGTGATGTATGTTCCAAAGTTGAAGATGAACTTGCTATTAGTCTCATCTTTGGAGGACAAAGGGTATGGGGTTATGTTCCAGGATGGACAAGTACTCATATTTTCACAGAGAGCTACCGAGGATGCAGCAGTGATGCTTAGTGTCAGACAGGTTAAGTTGTACATGTTGTTGCGTCATCCTATAGTTGGATCCACGAGGATCTTGGATCATGGATTGATGTCAGTGATAGAGGCCAAGGAGCAAAAGTCTTCGAAGGGTGAGCAAAAAGTCTTCGAAGGGTGAGCAAAGTTCACTGACTTCTAGTATGGCGAGTAGATCTTCAAAGGAGAAGAATGAGTTAGCCCCTTCCAGTTCTGCAAGAAACCTAGTTGGTATGAGATGACATAGATGGATGCTCAGGAGCAAGAACAAGCTCCTAGGATCACAGTGATAGAGAACAAGCCTTTGACGAAGTTTTCGAACTTCTTGGCTTTAATGTGCAATGTATGTCACATCATCGATTTTGTGTCTTCTAGGGAAGAGGGAGCAGCTAACCAGCAAGGTTGGAGGAATGCCAAAGTGTAGGATGATGTGAGCAGCAGTGTGCCAAGGTCAGAGGGAGAAGTACCTTCCTTGCTAAGAGGGAGTGTTGATTTTTGTGGCATCAGACAGGTACTTCTACGTAAGCCAAGTGTCTGGCATACAAGAGTCATCCAAGTTACCTCTCAGACTTAGAAATTTCACTTTAATTAAGTGAACTACTAAAGTGAATGTACTTTTGTTATTAACTTGTGTAAAGTGAACTAGAGGGCCCATGGTAATGACCCAAGGTATTTGCATATTGTAATGTTATAAAAGTCAGTATAGGTGAGAGGAGAGCTTAAACAACAGACACACTAAATGAGTGAGTGAGATCTCATTGAGTGGGTGGAGAAGGACTTCCATACAAGTGTGGGGATAGGGGCCAAGAAACGGAGCAAAGGGGCAACAAAGGAAGTAGCATACAGGTGTGATATGCTAGGCTACTTGTTGTTTAGTATATTCCTCAGTAGGGCCATTATCCCAGGCCAAGAGCCCATGATTTTTATAGTTAATAAAAATTATCTATTGTTGGTTTTTACTTTTTCCTCAGTTGGGGTTTTCCAAGGTAAATATGTTTCAAATGTGTGATGACTTCCTATGTTTGTTTTTCGTTGTGTGATTTGTTGTGAACTCGGTATGTTTTAGTTAATAATTGCCAAAAAATTATTCAAGACTAATAACCATATATGAGCTTGTAAAAATCAACAAATTCCACTAAGCGCCCAAAAGGAAATCCTTCCAAAAATCCCTCATGAATTTTGGATTTATATCACCATAATGTTCTTTCAGAGGCAGATTTAGAAAATACTTTAACTATCAAAATTTGTTTTACATACTCTACAATGTGATACATTAAGCATGGAATACACCTAGACATTTTTTTAGGAAATATACTACAACTAAAGTCTCATCACTTTGTTTTAATGTTCTAGGTAGACATAACAAAGTCCATGGAAATGCTTTCCATTTATTCCTAGCATTGGAAAGGGTATAAGTGATCCTGCTAGGAGAATATATAATGTTTTGTATACGTAGCAATATTCACATGTATTCACATATTGGGTTATATCTTCCTCCATATTTCAACAAAATACACACCGACAAGTTACTTAATAAGTTTTGTCACAACTCATGTGACAACCCAAAAGACTATCATGAAATCCATCAATTACATTAAAATTTGATTTAGCTACATCTAGAAGAGCAATGGAATCATTGTACCATAAAATGTCTTCTTCCAAGCAGAATATAGGAAGATGATACCTTGGTTAAGAAATAGTAATACCATATTTTGTTGACACCAAGTATCTTGTTGTTAGTGTTAAGGTTGTCAATTTTGTCTTGGTGACTTGGAACCCTTAAAGGAGTGTTTTATGGTCCCATTGGATAAAGAATGTAAGCCCTTAGTGGTCAAACCAATTATTACTTATTAGCGGGTGGCCCCAATGATCTCGCATTTAGGCTTATGGGCTATGTCCAATCTACCCTGACACTTATAATATGAGGTTTCTCAACTGTTAGATTTTCAGGTTACTTCAAAAGTGTTTACACGGTGCTTCATGAGATTTGGGGTACATGGTGTATGTTCAACCCCTAGATGGTCTGAGATGGATTGCAGCATGAGAGATAGCCTATGATGGATATGCACAATTGAGATTACTTGCGCATTGGATGCTTGACCTTAGGATGGTGCTAGATTGGTGTTCTTCCCTTAGGTGTTGGAGTTTTTTTGCTTGATTGATGAATGCTTTTCACAATGGCCACATAGAGGAACCACTTGCTTGGAGAGCACCCCACTTGGGATGAGGAGCAGTTTGCCTCCTCGAGGAGAGGTTGGAGACCTATATGGCATGTGGTAGCTTGTATTCATATTCAGAGTATTGGAATGGCTCAGAGGGGGGAGGTGGGCAATGGGAAACCGCCTCTTTGACAGATTAGAAGAAGATGTCGATCAATAACAATTGTTTCTCAAGTTGTTAAAAAAATCCATAACAACGCCTTCAAACTCTATGTTTAATTTTACTTCACTTGTGATCAAAATATCTCAGTATTTATAAAATGCAGAGGCTACCTATAGATATGGTGAGTACAAGAGATTGGAATACGTTACCACTTCTAGTAAGAAATGCTTTGAACAAAATGAATAAAATTGTATATGAGTAGTTCATGAACTACTCATATACAATTTTAGGAAAAAGTCTCCGAAAAGTCGCAATGGCTAAAATGGCAAGTCCCAACTTTTTCCAAAAAGTCCCGACTTTTTCCATAAAGTCTCCATTTTGGCTAAAATGGCTAAAATGGCTAATTTTCCAAAAAATTAGCCATTTTAGTCATTTTGTTGTATACTAACACCTTTCCTCTACTATATAAATATTTCAAAACTTTGTTGTATTTGAAGATCAAACCTTGCAAGGATAAGCTATACAAAATATGTATCCATTTATCAAAGATCACAATGGTAATTGAATTACTTTTTTTCACTAATAGGGAATTTTTTGAGCAAACATATTTTGAGTGATCATCATAGCACATTGTAGGAAAAAAAGAGCAATGTTTCAGGTGGTAGATGAGTTAGGGATAAATGTTAGGCTCATGTTGGNGTGAAAAATACATCTATGATTTATCACCAATACAAAACAAGAAATACATTTAATGGCTGACAACCAAATCAATAAAATATACCTTTCAAAAATTAGGTTTAAGTCATATGATAGAGGGACAAATAAAAAGCATTTATGAAAACCTTATATAAACCTCATCATTGGAGTAGGGAAAAATATGAAGTATGAATGGAAAATGAAGTAAAGATATAATGAAAATTAGAAACAAGTAATAAGTAGATAGGAAACTTGGGAAGATAGCATTGATATTAGATAGTTGGATGCTAGTTTTCCTCGGATACATTTATATATGTGATGTCATGGTGTATTGGTTATCCACTTTTGAGTCCTTGATTGGACAACTATGGTGTTTCAGGATACAATATCGACTTTGATGTATCATTTTACATTTGGCATGACTACATGATGATGATATATATGAGTGATTTCTCCATTTTTATGTTCCAATGTGTTTATTTGATGTTATTGTTGCTTTAAATGTTTAAAATTGTGAAGAAAAAAAAATGTATTTTCTATTTTTTAATGTTTGCCGATTTTTCCTGACTTTTTTCGCCGATGTTGCCAAGAAGTTGTATTTGGGACCCTTGCCGACTTTTTGTCGATGCCGACTTTTTCAATATTGGTATACACCATGTTTGGAGGTGCTCCATGAAATTTGGGGTACATGGTGTATATACGTTTAACCCCTGGATGGTTCGAGATGGATTGCAACATGAAAAATGGTGCATGATCAATATGCATAGTTGAGATAGTTTGCTCAATGGATGCTTGGCCTTAGGATGGTGTTGGCTTAGTGTTATTCCCTTAGGTGTTGGAGTTCTTTGTCTTGATTGATTCATGCCCTTTGTGATGGACACATGAAGGAACCACCTTGCTTGGAGAGCACCCTACTTAGGATGAGGAGCATTCTACATCATGAAGGAGGGCTTCTAGCTCTAAATGGCATGTGGTGGCTTGGATTTATATTCAAAGGATTAGAGATGTATGGGGATGCCTAGGGCTTTGACAATGTTCTTGGATAGGGTAGTTGACCCAATAGAGTACATTGCTTAGGAGGATCGATGGAGTTCGTGGAGGATTGTGACGGAGGTATGTGCCCATACCTTGTCTAACTACATCTTGGAGCCCTTATTGTGTACTAGATCACCTTGGAGCATGACACATGTACTTCAAAATGGAAGTCTCACTTGTGTTGGCCTATAAGGCTCATGTAGGTTGCTTGCGCCCACATTGTTGGCCTCCCTTACCTCTCACAAAAATAGAGGGTTGGTCTTTCCATTCGTATCATCATTAGTATTTTTTCTTTGTACTAAGCTCCTTGGAGGAAGTCACTACGGTTTCCTCGTGAACCCCAGGAAGAGGTATAAAGCCTAGAGGAAACGTCTTTGTTGGAGCTCGATCCTTGTGAGATGCAAGGGTTTACTTTTATGAAGACGACATTGGGGATGCTTACTCTTCTCTCTCTCTTTGAGATCTTTTTATGTACTTGGTCTCTCTTGTCTTGTAGCGATGCGGGTTTCTTGGTGATTCCAATTTCCTACAATTAGGGATTCTACCCTAAGGCATGAAAATTAAGGTTTGGTGATAAACCCTAGGGTGGATTTGTGGAGAAGAAGAGAAAAGGGTGTCTTTCCTTGGATGATGTTGGAGATATTCTTCCACATTGGATCTTCTTGGTTGAGCTAGGGTTTGATAATTTACCCTAGTTAGGGCTTTTTGGATAGTTGGAGTTTTTGTACTAGCAATGAGAGAAGGCTATGGTATGTACTTGTACTTCATCTTCATCTTATATATGATATTTCTAGCTGTCTGTGTTTTGTGCAATTTTTAGATTTGAATTTCAGCTATATATGTTTTTTAAGCATTATTATTTATAGCCATTTATGTCTTGCTAATTTGACATAAGTAAAGGGGAAAATTGCTAAGTGTTTTCACATCTAAGGAAGAATATAAGGGGTTAATTTTACTATTGTTATACTACTGTAAAAGTACATTTTCAGATCTTGTTATTGGCTTATAAAAATCCGGTGACTTGGACTTGGACTCAACCGAGTTGACCAAGTTGCCCAACAGAGGTTCCAAACCAGTTACCAAACCGGCTCAGCAAACCGGTCGAGTCAAATAAGAATTTAACATTGCCATTTAATATCACTGACATCAATGTCACTTGACTTGATCCAGTACCAAACAAGTCTCAAATAGGCCGAGTCTGACTTAACTCAGTCGAGTTGACTTGAAAGTGATTGAGGTGCACACGTGGAGGAAGGCGGTTTTGTACAAACACGACCGTTTTTGTACAAGTGACATTTAAGTCAATGATATTAAATGGCAATGTTAAATTCTTGAAGTAAAAGGAGAGTAAAAGTGGCCTTCTCCTTATATTTCCTTATCTTTCCCTTTCTACCCTTTTACTTAAACTTTAGCATTACCATTAATTGTTTCAAGATGTTTGAAAGTGTTTCCAACCTCATAGGACTTCATATGCAAAAACTAGAATTTCAGATCCCATTCAAAATTCAATAGACTTAACAGTTTTCAAGATTGCAACATTTCCATTGGAGTCTATCATGTTTGAAGGTAAGGGATTGGAATTTAATCAAGCACATCAACCTCTCTATGTACCTTGATGTTGGTGGTGCTGATTGTTGAACTCCTTTGTCATGACCTTAATAAAAATGTACCCTTCAATCAAGCAAAATCACTTATTAAGCATATGAAACTTTTTCTAATTCTACCTTATTTTAATGCTTGAATTAGGAAGTTCCATCAAACTTGTAGGGTGTTGACTAAAGTCCTTGGAGGATCAACTTCAAGATTCAAGGTAGAGGCAAGGGCTAGAGCGTAGAGGGGGGCACATGGTGCTATTGATGAATAGGATCCCATTACAGGAAATGATTTTGATGATTGATCATGTTGATCTTGTAGCCCTGTAGGCATAGCATGTTGTGTTTTGGACTCTAGGCCATTTAGAGCCTTGTTGATTATGTATTTTGATTCAGATAATGTATTGTACTTGGTGCCATTTTGATATATTCACTCTTACATGGTATATACATAAATAAACTTTGGATATTTTGTCTCTAATGGTTTGGAATCTTACAAATCATCTTTTCCCACTAAAATTTGAATATTCTACGTATTTTAAAAGAAAACGAGTCATTAAATTCAAACCGGTCCAAGTCATGGCTGAGTCCAAGTCTGAGTCTGAGTTTTAAAACATTGCTTATAAGTTGCCCTAGAAGGGGCTGAAACTTCTCTTATTGGTTGGTATCTTTTCTCTTTGAATTGCCATGAAATGTGGGACTGTTTGAAGTGAATTATTGTAATCTTTTTGCTACTATTTTATGCTTTAATTTACAGCAGTCCTAACGCTGAAAATTCTAGGGCTAAGACATGAGAAGTCTTATAAAATGAAGACGAAATTTTGTTTTGAATTGAAGAGTTGATTTCAAGAAATTTCCAGCACTCTTGACATCACATCCTAGGAAAATAGAGACTGAAAACAATGTTTTCAATGACAATTTGGAGCATTTGTACAAATGTTCTCCATGGCAACAAGATGGTCAATTTCCTGAGATGGAGTGTTCTTACAGAACACGGCACACCCCTAAGCATATTGTGATGTCCTCTTCTAATTAAAGCACCAAAGACGCCCGTTAACTTGATTAATTCCCATAGGTGCGAGCGGGTATTGATAAAAAAGGGAATTGACTGAGGACTAATAGTACCGGGAGCAGAAAAGAACATTACTTCAGTGTTATTATGTCATTAGTAGATTAAAGAAGGTCAGCAGAGCAATTATCAACAAGGATGTGGAGCATGCGGGCCTTATTTCACCTTGCATGCGACACTAGGCAATTAGGTTGCAAGCACGCAAAGTTAAGTCATGCAAACTCCGACACTATAAAAGAAGAGAAGTCGAACCAAAAAGGCATCCATGATTATTATTCACTTTTGAGAATTGGTTTCGAGAGCTTGGCAAACAAGTTGGGGTTGAGGGCATGAGTCCTTAGCTAGCAAGTGTTTTCGGCAGTGAAATTTATTTGCCCTAATCACTTCCAAGGTACATCACTCAGATCTATCATCTGTTCTTCAAGATTATTCAGTATTCCTCAGAGATCCAGCACAATCAAGGTAGAGGAAATACCAATATCACAAAGAGGCATGAATTCCTTGCATGGGCGAATTGAATAGCTGGGGTACAATTCACACTTGATCCAAGAAAGCTCACATCTCCTACATGTCTTCACCAAACGCTTCAAAGAGTCCATATAACCTTTATCTAGCGAATCTAGAGACCATCCTTGTCCACCAAGAGAAGTAGTGAATCGTTCCAAGGAAGAGAAGGACGTTTTATTGCAAGGGCAACTTCCAAATGGAGAAGCAACTCGTATTTGACCTAGAAGACTCCATATGATCTGCATGTCATTACTAAACTCTTCAGAAGGCAGCTATTACCTTATACATTGATTCCAAGCATCCAGTTCATCAATCCAAAGCAGCTACAAGGAATTCAAGCATAAAAAGGACATTTTTCATGCATGGACAAATTGCCTTGGAAGGCACACATTTTCTGCTTTACCCTCTCTGCATGGCATGCATGCGGCATGCCTCTTCTATATTGATCAACCAGCAGAGCTATGAATATTGGTATGTCTTTGCTTCAGATCTGAAGTTTAGTTCATCATATATTGAAGTTTTATATATTAGGGGTTTGTGCACTATCTGGGCATTGCATGCAATTTTACTTTTAAAGCCTAAACATCAAATAACTCTGAACCAACAAACAAAATACCTCAACCACATCAGTATAAGAACACAAAATATTAGTTTGGGATATTACACATATATTCTCTTTCAAAGCAGTACAATAAAACAACACCATCGTTTCTATTAGATGGATTAGTTTCAGGGTCCACATGCTAACAGTACAAATACTTAAGGAACAAATGAATAGTGCGAATAAGATAAGATAAGATAAGATAATTTTATTGATGTCTGACTACAAAAGTAGGTGAATGGAACTGTGCGGTACCATGATAACAATACAAAGAGGGAGCCCAAAAGTAGCTCCTATAGAAAGCTAAAAGCAGAACTCAAACCTAACCCTATATCCATAAATGGAGAGCCATTATCGGAGAAAAATATACAAAGAGAGATATGAAGAGAGTTGATCCAAGAAAGGGCAATGTATAGAGGAAGTGGATCCGAGAGCTGTGATGCCAAAATGCCGAAACTGTCACTATCATCGGGCATTAGAAACATTGGAAGCATTGTGAGTATCTCTCCTACCATCTGAGGCCAACTGGAGGAAGCTCAAAAGAGTACTCTGTCTAGAGGAAGAACTAGAAAAGGAACTGCAATGGGTAGTGAGCCACTGCCAGGAGGAGGGAGCCTGCTGCTGCATCCTGGAAGAAGTTGTCCAATTACTGGGATAGGGCCGAGGCTGACCCCGCCACTGGTGTTGGGCAAAGGTGGAGGTGGACTGCCGCGTTCTAACTGAGCAGTCAAGGTCATTGCCACCATTTGTCTGTCTCTTGGTGCCCCTGGAGGAAGGAAGCACCGAAAGGAAGAAAGTGATACACTAAGTGGAGACTGGTCCCGACTGAAAATGTCACTGGAGGGTGAATTCAGTTGCAGAGTACCTTCATCATGCCAGGCAACTCATGAAATCGAAAGTAAAAAGAAAAGGTCAATTACAGTGACAATTGAGACATGATGTCATTAAGGATTAGAACCGGATGAACCAATCATACAAACAGGAAATATAACATTCATGTTTACCATGAAACTGACAATTTAAAACATCACAAAATGGCTACAGATATTAATCGAAGCAAATTTGACCATCTTCACTGAGAAGATTAAATTATTAATAAATAGTATGGAGTGGGCATGCCCACCGATTCTCTGTTGTCACTTACCATCTAGTGCCTCCTGATCAGTAACACTGTAGTACTCAGCACGGCCAATATCCTTGAGGAAGCTGTGCTCTGGTCCAACACCAGGGTAGTCCAAGCTGAAACACCATGCAACAAAAAACTAGGCCAGTCGTAAGAAAAAACTTGAAGGAAAAGCATATAGACAACTGTTATGGACAGCAAGCTACACCAATGCATTTCACAATAGAATCAATATCTTATGTCTGCATGAATATTACCCAGCACTAATAGAATGAGGCTCAACAATTTGCCCGTCTTCATCTTGTAGCAAGTAGCTCATGGCTCCATGTAAAACACCCACCTCCCCTTTTGTTAATGTGGCAGCATGTTTTCCACTGTCTAAGCCAAATCCTGCAGCTTCGACACCTATCAATCTGACATCTTCTTCATCAACAAATTCATGAAACAGCCCCATTGCATTTGAACCACCTCCAACACAGGCAACCAATATATCAGGCTTTCCACCCCATTTTTCCATGGCTTGTTTCCGTGTTTCTTTACCAATCACTGCATGAAACTCTCTTACCAACATTGGGTATGGATGTGGACCTGCAACTGATCCCAATATATAATGTGTGGTTTCTACATTTGTGACCCAGTCACGAATTGCCTCTGAAGTGGCATCCTTCAGTGTAGCTGTACCAGAATGTACTGGTCGCACCTGCAAAGAATAAAAGCTCTTAAAGCTAAAAGACATAACATGATTAACCCACTTGAAAGTTAGCTAATTGAATATAGATCAACTATGTTTACTGAATTCCAAATAGATCCCCGGATGCAATACTAGAAAGAAAATGTAAATAGCATATGGCATTTCGTTTCCCAAATAATCTATTTACAAAACTTTGCAATTTCAATCTTTTGAGCAGCAAAGAGAAATCTAAACAAGTATCTTTAAACATTGACTCTTCATGTCCATCAACCAATTTCATTTTAAGAAAAGCATTCATTGGTTTACTATGACTACACAAAAGTATATGAAAGAGGGACTACAACCCACCTCGGCTCCAAGAAGACGCATTCGAAAGACGTTCAAGGCCTGCCTCTCCATATCTTGGGCACCCATGTAAACAACACACTGCAAACCAAACCGTGCACAGACAGTAGCTGTTGCAACACCATGCTGCCCAGCACCTGTCTCAGCTATTATTCTTTTCTTACCAATGTGTTTGGCAAGAAGTGCTTGTGCGACGGCATTGTTGATCTTATGCGCACCAGTATGATTGAGATCTTCTCTTTTCAGGTAAATTTGTGGCCCTCCATCTGGCCGTCTATAATTTTCTGATAACCTCTCAGCAAAGTATAAAGGTGACTCTCGGCCAACATAATCTTTTAGAATCCCAGCCAGCTCTTGCTGAAAACAGATGAACACAATCCCAATGGTATATAAAGTTAGTGCTAAATAGTAAATAATGTAACCTAGAACATTATCTGATTAAAGATGTTCTTACAACACATTCAAGAGTCCTGTCTTATAACACAATCAAAACTAATCTAAAGCATGAAACTATTACTTTTTTTCATGACACTAGAACAAGGTCATAAAAATACAAGCTCCCAGATTCTACATCAGTACTGATAATAAAAAGATATTAACCAAAAAGCCAAAATCTAGCCCAGATAATGTTTAAGAACAGCTAAAAGAGAAAAGCTTTCTGATTGCGATGAGTACCATAACCAAGATCAGTGTTTTAAAACTCGGCCCGAGCCGACTCAAACTCGGCCAAGTCAGCTGAGTTGACCCCGAGCCGAGCCGAACCAACCTTTAACTCAGGTCAGATGGCTGGTTCGGTACCGAACTGGACGAGTTGATATCAACTCGGCCCGGTTCGGTGCCGAACCGGCCAACTCGGCCGAGTTAAAGGTCAACTCGCCGAGTTGGACCCGAGTTGGAAAAAAATTTTAATTAAAATTTATTGATTAACTAACCTAAATCTAACCTAATCCCTAACTACCCTAACACTTTAACTCCCTAACATACCTGCCCGCAGCTTCATTTGTGGACCGTGGTCTCTGATAATTGATGCCGACTGTCCAGACTTTACCCGTGACTGTGGCTGAAGACTGTGGTCTCCGTCTGATAGTTGAAGACTGAAGTGTTGGGCCGTGAGTGTTAACCGTGAGTGTGGCTCAGTCCCTGCGTGGGTTTAACTTCAAACTTCAGTGCCTGCGTGGAGCTTCAGCAGCATTCAACTCACTGCTCAGTGACCAGTCCATGCGTGGAGTTCAAAACTCTAAACATCAGTGCTCACTGTTCAGACTTTCATATATGTATTATGTATTTTNTTTTGATATGTTCACCCTTATATGGTATATATATGATCATACTTTGGATGTTTTGTCTCTAATGCTTTGGAATGATGGATTATAATCTTTAAAATATATGTTCTCTTTAAAATTTAAATATTTTATATGTTTTTTAGTAAACCGAGTCATTAAAATCAAACCGGCCGAGTCATTGCTGAGTCCAAGTCCGAGTTTTAAAACACTGACCAAGATCACACTGTTGATCAATGTTTTAAAGCAACCAGTTTCCCATTCACAATCAACAGATGCTCAAATTTTGAAAGTAAGGAAGCAAACAGAAAATAGAACTAACCCAAATCATGGTCTAACACGAATGATTAAAGAAACCATATACTATTATGTACTTAATAGCTGTTAAGTAAACCACATATATGCATGTATCTACAGGCATGTATAATTTATAAATGTATATTTATATATATAGACACATCCATGTATATTCTGTAGCAGAAATAATTCCAATAACAATGTTTTTAAATAATTGTTTTTGATAGTATAAATTATTAATTATTTGAATGACAATTTTATTTTTTTGATACTCTTCTAATATTCTTCTAATCCTCTCTCATGTGCATACAGGGTGGGGACTTGCAGATAGATGGACTGGCAAGCTGGTGCATGCACATACCTATGCAAGTAAGCAAATACCAATGAAAGCAAATATGCCTGCAAGCAGTGATAAAATTTGCAGCCTACAGTGTCCTTCAAAGGCCTTTGAACCCTGCAAATAAGGTATAAAGTAAAATTGACCTGTCAAATGAAGAACTTGCTTCATTCATCTTCAACACTAAAGCAGGAAGAACTTCAAACTTTCAACATTTCATTTGAAGGGCAAATTAGAATATCGCCTAGAGTAAAATTAGATAAACATAAAAAATGCCATGCATGAGCTGTCTCAGGCGGTCCTTTGTCATCTTTGAGCTGTCCTGTAGTAAACATGATTTGTCATCTTTGAGCTCTCCTTGTAGTAAACATGATTTAGATGCAATTAGTGTTGTTCACTTGGCATTATCTAACACTCAATTCATCTTCATCACTTGGGATGATAAACACAACATTAACATTGTAAGAAAAATAGCATACCCTATTCTTATATCTGAATATTCTCCATGAGAATTGACTTTATCTGTAAAAAATAACATAAAACATAGAAAATGTCATCCATGAGCTGTCTTGGACAATCCTTTAGTCGTCCTTTAGTAAACATGATTTAAATGCAATTAGCAGTGTTCACCGGGCAATGTTCAACACTAATATTCGTCTTCACCACTTGGGGTCATAAACAAGACATTAGCATTGTAAGAAACATGGTATCCCCTATTCTTAAATATGAATATTCTCCAAGTCAATAGCCTTCCTTCAAATAGACATTCAACACATATTTCTTTCTTATGAGTGAATTTTATCTAGTCTGTTACAATATCTGAAGAAAGAACAATTCCCAATAAATAAAGTGAATAAGGGAGACTAAATTTTGTGTTAGAATGGGCTAGCAAAGGAATTGGAAGGCATTATAGGTTGTCTGTAAGTAAAACAGTAAGAGGGGTCAGTTTGGACAGCATATAAATGGTTAAATATACAGAGCAAAAGAATATGGAGAGGCTGTACTCCCCTCTGCAGCTAGGGTTTTCACTCTAGACGCCTCACCTTCCCTAGTGTCCAGATCCGGAGAACGTCGCTATGGCACAAACAGTGGTCAACCCAAGTTTCGGAAGAGGTAGAAAAGTGTTGGGCTGTGAATATGCCACTATTATTACCATTTACATACACCCATTCTATTCATTTTACTTCTTGCTGCTCTTCCTGTTAGATTTTCACAAGATTATAGCAGTATATCTTAATTGCATTTAACAAAAGGATCACTAGAAGAAAGACAAAGCACAAAACAATAACACAAGAATTTTTATCCTGGGAAACCCAAATAGGAGAAAACACAGAAACCTTCATATAGAGATGATAATTCTGAGAACAGTGTACAAAGAAAAGAGAGAAAAGATGGAAGTACTTTCCAAAGATAGGACCCCAAAACAGTCTTCTCCTTCAGCAGGTGCAAACTTCTCTCTCCCAATGATGCAAATTTCACTTGAGTAAGTCAATAATGAGGTGAACTTTCCCTCTATTTATACAAGTGTCAAACTGATTATTTCCCTAACAGGACCAACTTCTCTTGGGGGACAATAAAATATATTTTAATAATTTATTTTTATCCTTTTATTTTGCTTGCTTTTCACCCCAAGGTTTACATTGTTCTTTCTAGGGTTTACATGATTGATTACAACAAGTTCAACTCCCTTAGGAGGTACAATAAAGAAGACAATAATAATATCTTCTGAAGTCGCACAAACTCCAACACTCCCTCTCAACAAGGAAGGTATTCTTCGGTCTTCTTCAGCATCACGATCATCTGGGTTTCATCTATACATCTATACTGTCTCCATCATCTCTATACATATTGAAGGTTGTCAGCACAGTCTCAGTCCTTCGAGAGGTGTCATCATGAATCAGTTCTACTAGGATGTCTGAGAGAAGGTCTTTTACTATCTGCAGTACCATCTGCTACTTGTTCGTCTCTACTGCCGATAGGATCCTCCCATACCTGGCTTGAGAACCTGGACGAGCAAAGGTGCATGACCATCTACTACATGTTCGTCTCATCTACCGATGGGATACTCCCATACTTGGCTAAGAACCTGAACATGTAGAGGTACCTGTGCAATCATACGGCCATCTACTACCTGTCTTACTCATCTACCGATGGGATTTCTCCCATACTTGGCTGAGTACATGGACAAGTAGAGGCACCTGTGTGAACCCGACCATCTACTACCTGTCTGTCTCATCTGCTGATGGGATTTCTCCCATAACTGGCTGGGAACTTGGACGAGTAGAGGCACCTAGGAAAAATCATGGTAAATATTTCTCAGTCATCTCTCCCTCTCAAGGAGGGATACATTCTCCTCTACTCCAAGTCTTCTGCGAAAGTATTCAATCTTCACTATGGGAAGAGGCTTGGTGAGAATATCTGCAATTTGGTCATCTGTTGGAATGTACTGTAACTCGACCGCACCTTTCTGCACCATATCACGTATGAAGTGATACTGAATCTCTATATGCTTCGACTTGTCGTGAAATACAAGATTCACTGATATCTACACACATCTCTGGTTATCATAGTAAATCACGATTGGCTCTAGAATCTGGCCAAACAAACCTGCAAGAAGTTTACGAAGCCAAACTGCTTCTCGAGCTGTTGTGCTAGCAGCCATATACTCGGCCTCTGCAAAACTGAGAGCTATTGAGTTCTACTTCCTACTACACCAAGAGATTACTGCAGAACCCAAACTTAAACAACATCCTGAAGTACTCTTCCTATCTGCAGTGCATTCGACCCAATCTGAATCTGTAAACCCTCGCAATCCTAAGTCACATTCTGAATCATATCGTAGTCCATATCCCACAGTGCCACATAAGTATCTAAGCACATGTTTTGCAGCAATCCAGTGAATCTGCCTTGGTTCACACATGAACTGACTGAGGGCATTCACAGCAAAACAAATATCTGGTTTGGTGTTTGTCAGATACATCAAGGACCCAATCAACTGGCGAGACATAGTGGGATCAATCAAATTTGAATCTAAAGCAGAATCCCTCAGCTTCTTCAAATTTGCATCCATCGGAGTAGCTATGGACTTGCAGTCCAACATTCTGAATCTCTTCAGTATATCTATGGTGTATTTTCCTTGACCTAGGAAAATCTCCTTCTGCCTTTGCCATACTTCTAATCCCAAGAAGTAGTGCATCAATCCAAGATCCTTTATTTCAAACTCAGAGGCAAGTTTCTTCTTACACCATACGATAAGTTTCTCATTTCCAGTGAGAAATAGGTCATCAACATATAGTACTTAAATTAGTGGCTCAAAATCCACAACCTTGTGGTAAAGGTTGGGGTCTGCATCACTCTTGGTGAATCCCAGACTCACAAGGAATCCATCTACTCGTCCATACCAAGCACGAGATGCTTGCTTGAGTACATATAAGTCTTTTTATGAGACTCCTTTCCATGGACGACAAACCCTTCTGGTTGTTCAATATATACTTCTTCCTCAATAATATCATTGAGAAAGGTTGTTTTGACATCCATCTGATGCAACTTCCATCCCATAGCTGAAGCAATAGCAATGATTGTTGAATTTTAGCATTTGCATATATTCTTTAATTTTGCAGACTGTAAGATAGATAACAATAAAACAAGTGCAGTATATAAACAAAAACATCATCACACATGAACACCAGATGTTTTCACGGGGAAACCTTTAAAGGACAAAAACCCCAAAAGCATTAGTAATTCATCCCTTAAATGAGATGACTGAGTTTGTAGCAACAAGAATAGAAATCTCAGAATTCTGAAATGAATGTTCTTCAAAATTTCATCAAACCCTAGCTGGCTTGAACACTTTACCAAAAATTTGCCATGAAGACAAAACTTACAAAAAATTCAAATTAGGGCTTGTTGCCCAGATTTTCTCTCTGCTACTCGGACTAAATGCTGCAGCCCAAATTGTTGTTGTTCAAACAGTAAAGGGCTGCCTAAGAACTACTGAAGCTAACCATAATTCTTTCGATGTCCAAGGTCAGATTTAGGGCTTTTCTATGGTTGCTCAGGGTCAAATTTAGGGCTTTTTTGTGGCTGCCTGGATCTCTTTCCAGCTGCCCGAAATCCTGTTGTGTAAGCCTGTGAATGTACCCAAGATAGCCGAGGTAAGAATTAGTCTGTCTGAGAACTGCCCGAAAGTTCTGAGAAAAGAGAGAGGTTGTCCAAGGCCTGCCCGTGGATTCTAAGTCTACCCAGAGTGAGGAGCAGCAAGCCTAAGACGAAAGACAAGCTGCCCGTGACCTATTCCTTCTGCCCGAGAGAGAGATGAAGCTGCCTGTGATTAGGGTTAGCCTACCCATGAATGAAGAAATTTGATAAACAATCACAAGACCTTATATAGGACATTTATCAAACACTTGACTGCAGATCTGATTTTATAACTTGTATGAACTAAAAATTCATAAGATGAATTTATCTGATAGTTTTAAGCTAAGTCACCTAGTTCGAATTCGACGACATTGAAATTCGTAAAAAAATCGACAATAAAAATTTTTGTGATAAAAATTGGCATTAAATTCGAGAGCTTATAAAATTTGAAAAAAATATATATGAAATTTTTTAATAAAATCCATATGCCAAAATATACTAACATTAAACACTTTAAACAAATATTTTAAAAACACTATACTAATATATGAAATTTTAAACATGGCAGAGCTCACGCCGGCGGTTGGAGGTTTTGCAGGTTGGACGCATCCTTGGACCACGTGCTGCTATCTCGCTGCCAGTGATCTGCGTTTGGCCCTTGGGCTCCTCTTTCCTGGCCCCTGGCTAGGCTGTCGGATCCTCTCATTGGTTTGTTGAATCCGAGGTTGTCCTCACGCTGGCCCATGTGCTGAGAGGTTTCTCTGGTGGGGCAATCCAATGGTGACTGGTGTGGGCGGTGATCCGTCCCCGGATCTACGCTTGGATGCCTTCGACCAGTTAATTGCCTCTCACATCAGGAGATCCGACAAAGGAGACCCTCCAAAGTTTGTCAAAAGAATTGAAGATGTGCCGGAAGTTGCCCTTCCACCGGAAGAAACTATTCGGGCTGCTCTCTCCCTGGCAGATCAAGCCCTGATTGGGCAATTCACGAGGCTTTGGCCCTCGCCAAAAACTACTAACAGCTGGGTCCAAAGAAACTGGAGGCCCCTAATCTCCAAAAATGTTGCATCATACTCAGTCAGAAGAGGTTATTTTCTGTTCGACTTCGAATCCAAGGAAGACAAAGATTTAATTTTCAGGAATGGGCCCTATTTCATGGGGCCGCAAGGTCTTTATCTTGACGGGTGGACTCCGGACTTCGACCCTGAGGCTGACACCCCTAAAGCAGTTCCAGTCTGGGTCAGGCTACCCAACCTCCCCATGCACTGCTGGAACCCTAAATCCCTCCAAGCTATAGGGACTGTACTGGGGTAATACATTGACATGGCTAGTCCAAAGGACCAATATGCTTGTGCTCGCATATGCGTTGAGGTCGATCTTGAAGCTGGCCTGCCATAAGCTATAAAATTAACAGTGGGGAAGTGGTCCCATTTCCAAAAGCTCGACTATGAACAGCTTCCTTTCAAGTGCCGAGGTTGCCACGAATACGAACACTTCATCCGCAATTGCCCTAAAAAGCCCGAGATCCAACAAGACAAGGCAAAAGGATGACAAAAAGTGAACAGATCTAAAACCAAAAATCAATCCGGAATGGATCCAAAAAAGGGTGAGGGGAACAAAGAAGCAAGGGTCATCCCTCTTGAAGGATCCCCAGAAACTTCCAAGACTAAAGAAACTATTGAAGCAAGGGATGATCCCCTTGAAGTCGAAGAGAAATCCAGTAATGGAGATAGTAAGGAGCCTGAAGCAGACCTATCAGTCCAACAAATGAAGGATCAAGATGAAGGCACAACAATGATAAAAGTAGGGGAAAACTTGGGGAAATCAGAGGAAGAATCTGAATCAAAAGAAGAAGAAGAAGAGGAGGGGGAAATACTCTGACTACCCCAAGACTGACTAAAACCAAAGGAAAGAAATCCAAGAAAGAAGCTAAGGAGCAAGCTACCTACAAGGATAAGCTGCAAGGCTCCCAGCTAACCCTGGAAAAGCTGCTGAAAAACCCTAGAAACACCCGCCAGCAGGGGCATGCCCAGAAAGGGATGCCTTCGCTCACCAAAAGTAAGTAATGAAGGTCCTCTCCTAGAACTGCAGAGGTCTCGGTAGAAAAATCAAGGAAGAAGCAATGACAGATCTAATTTCTTTACATCAACCAGACATCTTTCTGATCCAGGAGACCAAGATGGAGGAAGCCACTTTTCTCCATGTAAGTCAAAAATTTTGGAAAAAAAGAGGTAAAGCTGCAATTAGTTCAAGGGGCGCATCTAGAGGCATTAGAACTCTGTGGGATGATAAGAAATTTGAGGCTGTTGACATCAAGTACAGCTCTTGTTGGATCCTCACCCTACTGAGGCAAAAAGACACGAATACCCTGGTAAGAATTTTCAATATTTATGCACCTAATTCTAATGCTGAAGAACATGTTTGCTAGAGTCTTCTTCGCGAGGAAAAGAGCAACCTGCAAGGTAATGTAATTCTTGCGGGGGATCTTAATGTCATCCTTAGCCAAGATGAAAAAAGAGGGGACTCCTTGGTCAAAGACCCCATCAGAGAAACTATTGATGAGATCATCTTGGAATGGGATCTCATGGATGTTAAGCCATCTACTGGAATGTAAACTTGGAATAACAAGAGGATTGGGCCTGGACATATTGCTACCAGACTCTATTGTTTCCTGGTCCAGGACACCTTCCTCCTGCTAGGTCTAAATTTGTCTTCTAAAATCTTACCATTTGGAGGATCGGATCACAAGCCTATACTCCTGGAGATGGTTAATGATAAGAATTTGGGCCCTATTCCGTTCAAATTCAATCCTTTGTGGGCCAATCAACCTGAGTTTCTAAGGATTGTTGTTGATTCTTGGACTCCCTCGGTTTCAGGGTCACCCTTCTTCGTATGGGAGGAGAAACTCAGAAGGCTTAAAAAAGCACTAAAATCTTGGGCTAAGTCGATCCCCTCCCCCATTTATAAAAAAACCCACGCTGCTCTAGCGCTGGAGAACCACCAAGCCGGCATGGAGGATAAAATCATGGATCACAATGACATCCAAACTGAGATCAAGTTGCAATCGAACCTCCACGCTACCTGCAGACATGAATCCGAATGGTGGAGATTAAAGTCTAGATGTAAATGGCTGAATGAAGGCGATAGGAACACTAGTTTTTTCCACAAGCAGGCCAAGGAAAGAAAAAATTTCAACTGTGTGCTTGAAATTCAATCTCAGGACAATCTTATCAGCAATTTCGAAGACATAAAGACTGAAGCGACGAGGCATTTTAGTGAACTGTTCAACGCCCAGCCTATCATGGAGGACAACGAGCTCTTGAACCTAGTTCCCAATGCAATAAAAAATAGTGACAACGAAGCTCTAACACAGAGTATCACGCTGGAGGAAATCAAGATGGTCGTCGATGGTATGGAGGATGACAGAGCTCCGGGTCCCGATGGGTATAATGCTAATTTCATAAAACTTTGCCGGGACAAAATAAAAAACGACTTACTCAAGATGGTCAGCAAATCTCAGAGGTGCAGTAAAATTGGAGGCAGCACGAACTCTGCCTTTCTGGCTCTCATCCCCAAAGAGAAGGAGGCTAAATCTTTTGACAAGTTCCAGCCTATTTCCTTGTGCAACATTGGTTATAAAATCATAACTAAGATAATGGCCAGCAAACTAAATTATATCCTGCCTAGCCTTATCCCGGAGAACCAAGGCGGTTTTGTTAAAAGCAGGAAGATCTGGGAAAATATTATCTTAGTCCAAGAGGCTATACATTCTAGTCTGAAGAACGGCGACAAAGGAATGGTGGTAAAAATTGACCTTGCAAATGCCTTCGAGAGAGTCATCCATCCATTTCTCTTTCAGGTAATGCGAAAATTTGGTTTCGCTTCAGACTTTATCTCATGGGTCAAGGCCTGTATCAACAAGCCGTGAATAGCCCCACTAGTCAACGGAAGAGCTGCCCCCTTCTTTTAAGCTTCGAGAGGTCTGAGGCAAGGCTGCCCACTCTCCCCTTTGCTTTATGCCATCCAGGCTTTAGTTCTAAGCTTTCAGCTGGAATATGCCAGGCATGAACAAGACCTACCCGGCATTAGGATGGCTAGAGGCACAAAAGATATCAATCACGCACAATTCGCGGATGATACTATCTTGCTTGGAGGAGCCAGTCAAATTATAGCCCGTCGTTTCAAGACTGAACTGAACCGTTACTGTCACGCCTCCGGAAGCAAAATCAATTTAAGGAAAAGTCAAATCTATGGAAGGAATATAAATCCTAGGGAAATGCTAGATATTACTCGGGGTCTCAATATGGATGGTGTTGTTGCCTGGGAGTCCTTCAATTATCTAGGGATCCCCATTTTCAAATCCAAACCCAAGAGCTCTGCCTCGAATCCAATTGTGGAAAAAATCAAAAGGAAAATCACAGGATGGGGGTCAATTTGGTTAAATTTGGCTGGGAAGGTAGTCTTAATTAAAGCTGTCAAGAACAGCTACCTGCTCTATCAGAGCTCTCTTCTTCTAGCTTCCGGCCAAAATAATAACTCAGATCGAAGGACTGGTTAGATCCTTTCTCTGGCAGGGTGGCAATGTTGGGGGAGGCAAAAAATTTGCATTGGTCAATTGGAAAATAATTAAATTGCCTAGATCAGAGGGCGGTCTACACATCAGAGATCTTAGAAATCAAAACTTGGCTATGGGAGCCAAGCTGCTCTGGAACTTGCTCGCCCCCAAGCCCTCTTGGTGCAGTTGTGTGCTGAAAGCCAAATACTTCAGAGGCCCGAGGCTCAGATGCCTTGATGGAGGTCGCGTGACTCAAAATGGCTCCTCAATTTTCAATATATGTAATAAGGCGTTGCCACAGTTTAAAGATGAATTGTGTTGGGTCCCAGGCAATGGGAAATCGATCAATTTATGGCATGACAGGATTCTAGGGAAGACACCTCCTCAAACTCCACGCTTGCAGCATTGGATGGTCGCGATGGGGGTGAATACGATCTGGGATATATCCAGTTGGGAGCCCAAGGAACCAAATCGCTGGGCTGGCTGGGTATTGCCAGAGTGCCCTGAAGATTTAGAAGTTGAGAAAACTCTGCTACTCACCCATTTGGCTGGGCTAGCACTGATAGCCAAATCCAAGAAGGATTGTCGTGGCTGGGGAAGGCATTCTGGTAGCTACTCAACGTTAGAAGGATACCAAAGATTTGCAACAAACTATAATGTGCCTGTCAATCCACAAATTTGGAATTATCTTTGGAAATGCAGCACGCTGCCGAAGATTGAAATGTTCATTTGGTCACTGTTGCATGAGAGAGTGCTCACTGGCGAGAATTTGGAGGAAAGAGGACTCGCTGGCCCATTTCGCTGTCCCTTATGTGCTGAGGCCTCCGAAAATATCAGCCACTTATTTTTAAAGTGCCCTTATGCCATTTCAGTTTGGAAAGATGTGTTGAAGCGTTGGGGAGATGGAGTGCATTTGCCGGATAAAATTCAGGCCTGTTTTCTTAGTTGGGAAAATCTGTATCAAGGTGAGCTAAACCAAAAAAATGGAGTAAGAGCTTGCTGGTTGAAACTCCCTAAGATAATTTGTTGGTGCATATGGAACGAAAGAAATCACAGAATATTTCAGGAAAAGATTCAGCCAGCGTGGAAGACAGCTATCAAAGTTAATGCTTTGTCCGGAGAGGTTATCAGTATCTCAAAGATCCCCAATAATAAAGGAAACCTGACGGACAACGAAAAAATTGGATGCAAAGTCTTAATATCATGGCTGTAAATAATGCAGCTGCTAAAAAGTTGGAATAATGGGATATCACGATGGATAAATCTCAGTTCGAGAACTGGCTAAGAGAAAGGAAGATTTTTAAACTGTTTTTTGATGGGGCTTCCAAAGGGAATCCGGGGAAAGTCGGGGGTGGTGGAATCGTTATTGATCCAGACGGGAAGGTCGAGATTGAATACTGCTGGAATATTGGTTATGATACTAATAATATGGCTGAGGCTTACGGGCTCTGGCAAGGTCTCAAGCAGCTGCAAAAGAAAGGAGTGGATGAGGTCATGGTTTTCGGTGATTCCAGGGTAATTATTCAGGCATTGAATGGGGGAAGAAGGGGCAAGAATGAAAGGACAGCAAGGCTGATTAATAGAATTAGGTCCAAGGCTAAAATGTTCAGGAAGGTTAATTTTTTTCATATTCTTAAGGGGCTAAATGTCTTGGTGGATCTAGCAGCCAATAAAGCTATAGCTGTAGATCTCAATGAACTTATTGTCAACTCGGTTGTAAGCATTGATATCCCTCCTTAGCTCTTCTGTAGGTTAATCGATTGGAGGAAGTAGAGTTTGGGATGCTTGTTGTAATGCGTTTTCGTTTCAGCGATCTCTTTGTTGAGTTTTCAATATAACATAACCGTTCTTGTTAAAAAATATATATATATATATGAAATTTTAAACATACTAAACTATACTAACATTAATTATTTAAACAAAATTTGTAAATAAAAATATATAAATGTTTTAATAAAATTCAATACATCAAACTATACCCAATTATGAAACACATAAAACATACATTAAAAAGAAACACATAAAACATACATTAAAAAGTTTCACATGACAGTGGACACGAGCGTAAGGGCGAGGGCGAGCTGGCCGCACTACTCTCTACATGAGAGCAGCCAACCAGCGACACGCCGACAGCCTGAAGGGAGGGCAAGGAGCCACGAAGACCACAGGGAGAGGAATCACCTTCGAATTAAAAGTGCCCTTTCATTTAGGGAGTATACCGCATCTCCCCTAGGTCGAGATTCATACCCCACAAAGGCTACGGTAGCATAATCAGTTACAAAGCAAGCGATAGCCGTACGTAAGCCAGCTAGTAGAGTGTCAATTTGGGTAGATAAAAATTAGAGTCGTCTTAACAATTCGGGCTGATTGGGCGAGCAGCGAGATTCACGACTAACCTCCGCACGGATTCATAGCGACCTACAATTTCACTCAACCTCCACAACCGCGGCTTCAATTTCATGATGACCTAACGTATTTTTGGTAGGGTTTACCCGCCGGCTGCTGAAACCTCATTAAAATCATCGATTTTCAATGATTAAAATCGTTCGCCATAGAAAAAAGGCGAATTTCGAATTTCAATGCAAAAAAACGCCGAATCCAATGACTTAGGTTTTAAGTATAAACACCAATGCACTCAACTTCAATCTGAAGAAAATTGTGACAACACAGAAATTTAGGGCCAAGCCCAGGGCAAAACCTCACCAAAGGAAAACCCTTGAGAGAAATTATTTTTATTAAAGAAGAGCAAGATTGAAACTTCTTTTACAATTCAAAAATTTCACTGATTTCCATCTCAACAAATTCAGAAATGCAAATGCAACTTATCTCTGCCTTTGCTAACCTTTCTTGGGATTCGTGCCAACAGAGAATAAATGCAAAAACTACCCACACATGTCAGGAAAACAACAATCTGATTTTTCTGGAAATTTGTGCCACAAAACTTACGGCCTGTCAAAAATAACAACAAATTTTACCTCGAAAAATGTGCCAGAAGTCAAGTATGAACCGGTACAAATTTCTGTAAAAAGAGTCCTTCAGTCTACCTCGGGAAATGTGCACATTCTCTGTCTTGAAATCCATGCTCTCTTGCTGTAGGAAATTCGGTTGAACGATCTGTCTTGGGAACTATGCAATCTAAATCTCTTGGAAACTGTGCTCTTCCTTCTCTCCAGAAATCTGATCTCTCTTCTTTCTTTTCTTTTTCCTTGGTATGATGTATCTCTCTTTTCCCTAGACATTCTTTTATACTTTATCTCACCCAAACTAACCCTAACTAACTCAACCAACTTAATCAAAGGATGAGATTAGCTTTATCTGAGGGCTCTCATTTAAGGCACATATTCACTTTATTAAATACATTAAATGCACTTTTTGGGTCCCACAACTTCAAGTCACTTTAAGTTTATCAAGTACAAAAGTCACTTTAATAATATAAACACACTTTACATTAAAAAGTTCACTAGGAAAAATACAACTTATGTCCCCCCCATGTGACATCAAATTCATGGGGAAGGACCAATTGAGTTATAAAAACTAACACTCCCTCTTAACAAGGGAGGTCCTTTCGACAATGACTGTACCTCCACCACCTGGGTCTCTGTCCTCTGAAGCAGCTCCCTCTCGCTCTGGAATGTGCCCTGGAGATCCATGTTGAAAAACAACTCTAAACTGAGAATTGTGAGGGGAATCCTCTCTAAACCCCTGCATCTGCTCACAACCTTCATATTGGCTAAGCCTCCTGCCAGTATAACTCTCCTCATCTGAAGGTATCATCTATGCACCTGCCTCATCTTCAAATTCAGTCTCATATAACCATCCACCTGACCCTGGAAACATCACTTCTCCATGCAGAAAATAAAGTCTGTCTCTTCTATTCCCAAGTAAAATTGTGGTACCAACTAGGTTCTCTACCTGATATAGAAATATTTGTCTTGTCTTGACAAAGAGTTCATACCCGTCATCCTCCAATGATGACATAGAAAGTCTGCTAACTTTCATACTTGGAACAAATAGTACCCTGTTCACTTCAAGAATTTCTCCCAGATCTAGTTGGAATTTCACAGTTCCAACTCCTCTTATCTCTGCCTGAGGATTTCCAATATTTGTTTCAACAGTGTCCTAAAGCAATTTCTCCTATCCTCTGAAAAACTCCATACTTTTCGGTCATATGGCTAGTTGACCCACTGTCAACTATCCATGTGTCATGGTAATCTACTGAACTATCTATACTAGTCTCAATTGATGCCAAAGAAAATTCCTTTTCAAATTGGGCAGCATATTCTTGTACTTCTGCTGACGTCGCTCCCTCTTTGTCTTCATCCTTCTTTTTAGGACATTGACTAGCATAGTGGCCAAACTTGTTGCAGTTATAACAACGAACCTTACTAAGGTCTTTCTCCCTTTTCTTCCCCCTTTTACCTTTACCTTTGTTAAGAAGGGCTACATTTTCTTCACTGCTCTGAGTGTTATTCTGGAATGTCCCCTCCTGAATCTCTTCTTGAACAAAGTCATCCCATAACCTTGTCCAATCAGGAAGTCTTTCTCTAGCAACTACTCCTTACACAAATGTGTGCCATTTTGCAGTGAACCCATTAAGAGCATATCTAACAAGCTCTTCATCCTCCACTTTCGCACCAGCAGCACCCAGTTCATCCCTAACTTGAGAAATTCTTGTGAGATAAGTGGTTACTGTATCAGCATCAGTCATCTTGGTATTCCTCATTTTTTCTCTGAGAACCATCTTTCTATTCTAATTCTTACTTTGATAAAGAGTACATAAAGCTTTCCAAATATCAAAAGCATGTGACTTACCTGTGATGTGAGCTTTCACGTGATCTTTTATAGAGTCCAAAAAGATTCTTTGTGCCTTGATATCTTTCTTGTCAAAGGCAATCTTCAAAACAGCGTCTGTGGGAACTGTAAGGGTGTCAGAAGCACCAACAATATCCCATAGCTCCAACTCTTTGAACAATACGGTTATGCGCTCTTTCCAAGGGCTGAAATTATCAGACCCATCCAATCTGTCTTCATATCGCAATCTTGTTGAGGTCATAACTTCAATTGATAATCTTTAGCTGACCCTAACTTGAATCTCTTTTGTTCTGTATCACACAACTTAACACACCTTCTTCAGCAATCACGCTCTGATACCATGAAGAAATTTGATAAACAATCACAAAACCTTATATAGGACATTTATCAAACACTTGACTGCAAATCTGATTTATAACTTGTCTGAACTAAAAATTCATAAGATGAATTTATCTGAAAATTTTAAGTATAAACACCAATGCACTTAACTTCAATCTAAAGAAAAATGTGACAACACAAAAATTTAGGGCCAAGCCCAGGGCAAAACCTCACCAGGGGAAAACCCTTGAGAGAAATTATTTCTATTAAAGAAGAGCAAGATTGAAACTTCTTTTACAATTCAAAAATTTCACTGATTTCCATCTCAACAAATTCGGAAATGCAAATGCAACTTATCCCTACCTCTACTAACCTTTCTTGGGATCCGTGCCAATAGAGAATAAATGCAAAAACTACCCACACGTGCCAAGAAAATAGCAATCTAATTTTTCTAGAAATTTGTGCCACAAAACTGACTGGCAGTGTACGGCCTGTCAGAAATAACAACTACAGATTTTACCTCGGGAAATGTGCCAAAAGTCAAGTATGAACTGGTACGGATTTCTGCAAAAAGAGTCCTTCAGTCTGCCGCGAGAAATGTGCCCATTCTCTGTCTTGATATCTATGCCCCTCTTGTTGTAGGAAATTCTGATGTACGGTCTGTCTTGGGAACTGTGCAATCTGAATCTCTTAGAAACTGTGCTCTTCCTTCTCTCCAGAAATCTGATCTCTCTCTTCTCTCTTTTCTTTTTCCTTGGTATGATGTCTCTCTCTTTTCCCTAGACATTCTTTTATACTTTATCTCACCCAAACTAACCCTAACTAACTCAACCAACTTAATCAAAGGATGTGATTTGCTTTATCTGAGGGCTCTCATTTAATGCACATATTCACTTTATTAAATACATTAAATGCACTTTTTGGGTCCCACAACTTAAAGTCACTTTAAGTTTATAAAGTACAAAAGTCACTTTAATAATATAAAACACACTTTACATTAAAAAGTTCACTAGGAAAAATACAATTTATGTCCCCCCCATGTGACATCAAAATAATGGGGAAGGACCAACTGAGTTATAAAAACTAACAATGAAGAGAATAGACAGTTCGAGAGAAGAAAGGCGCTGCCCGAGATAAAGAGCAGGTAGCCCAAGGTCACTGTAATGTTGCCCGAAAAGAGATAGATGCTGACCGAGTATCTTAGGGATGAGTGAAGGCTTCCCTTGATGTTAGGGGAGCTGCCCATAATGTTAGGAGAGCTTCTCGTGGACTGTTCTTTTGTTGTTCTTGTTAGCCTGAGGAGTGGAAGCATGCCCTAGCTAGTAAGCCACCATACTAGGGCATAAAAGACACAAAACCAGAGGTATGCACTCTTCAAACACCAGCGAAGTCTTCTAGGGAGCAGTCACGATGGAGAGAAGTGTGTGTCCAAATGTTTTGCAATTGATCTTCTTTTATAACCTTTTAGTCACTTGAATGTGGTCCTTACAAATAAGAATAAAATAATAGGGTTTTTTACCCTTTTTTACTTTTACTTTTAAGGTACTAATGACCTTTTTGTATTTTCACTTTGACTTCTTAGTGGTACAAGAGTCCTTATGTATTTTTTACTTTAGCCTCTTAGCCTTCTTCAAGTGTCCCGTGGTCAATGCAAGTGGTCATAGGGATCCTTCATGCCCACTCAAAGTACATCATCATAAATAGGGAGAATTACTAATGCTTTTATCTCGAACTCCTTGTGCCTCCAAGATCGGGTACTAGGTGTCTTAACCAAGGGTAGTTGATCCTTGGAGAAGATCACAAAGCCCACAGATCAAGGGTAGGAATGCTTCACATGCCCAGACCCAGTCTAGGGCTTATAGTGATGTCCTGGTAACTGACCAAGTGCCTCAGCCCTAGGCTACATCAATTGACTCAATGTCAAATACCTGGTAACTGACCAGGTGCCTCCATTCTCCAAGAGAATGGCTCTCGATGTTGCTTAGGAAAAATCAACAATGATCGATCTGATGAAAGTATATCGAGCCACATGAGCAAATGTCTCATCATAATCAGCTCCCTCTTTCTAAGAGAACTCTCTAGCAACGAATCTAGCCTTGTATTGTTCAATACGCCCATCTGCTCCATGTGGAGTTTCATGCCCCTCTGCATTCTACAAAGTCTGTTGTGTTGTGCCCATCTAGGTCTTTTCAGTAAGGACAAAGGAAGCAGTTTTTGGCACTCCAACAGCAGCAAGGTTCTCAAAGTTACATGTGCAATTTGAGTCAGATCTGCAATGCTTCAAGTTCGAGAGAAACTAAAGTATGTTCAAGAAACTCTCCACTCTAAAAGGCATAACCTGTTAGCACAAATGTGCTTGAACGATCATGTATTTGTCCACTATAATATTTGACTTCGCATTAGGCGGATACTCAATGAGAAACCTGAGGCTTACTTCTCTAATCTTTTGAATCTTTGCTTTCTTTTAATAAATATCTACTAATGCTATATCTTAAAAATGCAATTTTCAACCTAATCATTGCAGGAGGCATGAATCGTGGGTCAACTGAGGCCAACGTAGATCTAACATCCAATTGGCTGGTTAAAACTTGAAACTTGAGACAAAGGAGGCTCCCATTTCTACACGAGGACTTTGATTTCCTTGAGGCTGAGGCAGCCCAAGCCATAGAAACATTAGAAGCAAATGCTTCCCATCATTAAGTCATGGGCCATGACACACATTGTAAATATGAATTTTAGCCTTATATTGATATATTACATCGTAGGGGCATGGATTTATTGCATATTAATAAAAACTTCCTTTTCTAATCAAAATTCATTTCTTTTGTATTGTATTAGGCAAGTTTTCTTGGGTTTTTCCTGAGTTTTTCCCAACTCTGAGTTGAATTCTTACTCTCTTGCCTTGACAAGTTTTTATTCAAGCCAATTTTTGTACTACAAGAATAGGTGCCACTTTCTACTTCCCTAGATCAACAACTCGGAATTAAGCAATGTTCCCCCAAGGTTCCGGGACAGCGGGACATGGATTCGAGGAGACGCACATTCGGGACGTGTGGAGACCACCCCCAAATTTTAGAGAAATTCAGCGGGGACGGCGGGACGCGATAGTCATACAAATTTTAAAAATATTAAAAACATGAAAAATATAAATCCCAACAATAACAAACATTCATCATTCTGGAATCTACAACCATGCAATGTAAATGCAAAATTCAAAATTCAAACACATTACAGGATTCATCAAGATTATCATTATATTAATAATAATTTATAAATCTATTATGTATCAATATGAATCTATGACTAACATGCAAATCATATTTGATAATCTTCAGATTTGACTTTTAAATTTTAAAGTTTTAAGTGATTGAAAATGAATCAATGATACTAGAATCTAGATAGTATGATACTGCACATCAACAAAATAATTAAAGTTTTAATTTTTAATTTGAAACAGACATTGCAAATTGCAATAAATTTAAAATGACTAAACTAGTAAACACTGAACAATAAACAATAACACTAAAGGTCAAAGACATTGAAATAGTAAATTAAGATTGCTCAAAAATAGGAAAGAGTCAAAGACTTAGTCATCGGTATGAATAATAACTATAGTCTATAAATAGAGTCCAAGCTATAATGAATTATTTAAAAACTTTTAAACTTGTTATTTTTAGTTTTTTATTTTTTTTAATGTTTAAAAACTTTATAAATAATTTAACTTTATAAATAATATATAAATATTAAATAATATCAGTTATATAATATAAGTATAATAAGTTTATAAAATTTATAATTTTAATGAATTATTTAAATTTTTTTAACTTTTTTTTTTAAATTAAGAAAAAAAATTTTAAAAAATCGAAAATATCCTTAGGAAGTCTCGGCGAAGTTTTGGAGTTTCGGAGTTTGGGGGGGGGACGCCCACAAGTTTCGGAGTTTCGAGGGGGGACGCCAGGAAGTCCCCCCAAGTTTTGCCACCCACCGAAACGTTTTGGCCTGCGTCCCCCCATGTCTCGCCAAAACGGGGATGTCCCGAAACGTTTCGGGTGGAGTTTCGGAGTCCCCGGGACGCCCGAAACGCCGAAACGCGTCCCCGACCCTCCGGGACGCGTCCCCGTGTAACACTGGAATTAAGAGAAAGATTAGTTTTGCTTGAATGTTTCCCAAGATTCAGCATTATTGCTAACAGTCTGATAAAACTGTAAACTAGCATTGATAACACTCCGTCAAAGATCAACAACTCATAATTAAGAAAAAGATTAGTTTTGCTTGAATGTTTCCCAAGACTCAGCATTATTGCTAACAGTCTGACAAAACTGTAAATCAGCATTGATAACACTCAGTCAGTGCCTTCTATGGCTGTAAAATCTGTGCAAGATACAAGGGTAGGGATGCAATAAAGAGAACACCATAGAGAGTAAAAACAGTAATTTATTGCAGTATATAGGACCTGACTAGTAAGCCACTCGTTAATCCACCCAGAGACCTAAGCATGGCATACATATGGGGTTCAGATCTTTTCCATTGGGATGATCAAGCAAACTATATAGTTGATTAATCTTCATGTTGTATCTGAAGTACCAAGAAGAGCCATGATTTTCCTTTCTTTTCATATGAAGGGTTTGTTGATTTTAATTTTTCACCTTGTTGCTATGTAATAATGGGCCATTCAAATGAATTGTCAATCCACCCTACAAATTTAATCACACCTAGCAGCAAGCTAGAGAGTAATGCAGATAGAAAAGTATGTTTATACTAGTGGATGGATGGACTGTTTCACGCAGCCATGCAGAAGTCATGCTTACAACGTGAATAAATGCCTGGGAGAAATCCAGCACACATAAAAGCATGCACTCAAGCAAACACGTGCCTAATTGCAAGCAGCTAACATGCAAGCAAGGGGATTGAGGATGAACAATAGCTTTTTAAGGATTTTCCTAACAAATACTATACATTAAAAGTAGGTAGAAGAACAGAGAAATTATATCTGTAAGTTCAGTTCCATGGACGATTTTCGTCACAAACAAAAACCTGGATAGAGCTAAAGATCAAATAAATCATGAAACATATTTAGAAAAAAGTTGATTTTTAACGAGATAATAGCCTGGAAACAAGGAAGTTGAGAGGCCTGTTCACAAAAAAATGTTGACATTTCGCCAATAATACAACAAATGTGAAAACCAGTACCAGAAGAAAATAAAGAAAACACTAGCTGTTGAATACAGTGCCTGATGTGTTCAACCTGCAGTGCCTGATGTGTTCAACCATGACAAAATTCAAAAAAGAAACTCTTGATACAATTGTGAAGAGGAGGTGATGATATTCTTCCCCGCCAAGGTGTTCAAATGCCCCGAAGACATGTTTAGTCCCACATGAGCCATCTTGCACATACAAGTGGGTCCTTTCAAGTGGTTGAGGTGAGGGATAAGTCCATGGCTACTGGCTGCTTGGCAGGAGGAATCTTTCTTGAGCAATATTATTCCAGATTGGAGAAGAACATGCTTGCCGTATTGTGATAAGACGAAGCATTTGTCACCTCGTGCCCCCACCCCCAAAAATAACAAAGAAAGAAAGCAGGGGAGGGAGGAGGAAAGTTGATTTTAAAGAGTTAAAAAACAAAACATCTAGTCGGTTGAGACTGTCCAAGTTTAAGCATGGGAGTGCATTCAATCGTCGTGATTACAGGGGATTCGAACCAGTGACCACAGAAAGCCAAACAACAAAGTATGCAAAAAGGAACAATTAAGGTTATAACCTGGAAACCTTGGTCTTTGATGAGCATGTAGAACGCGGACTCCAATTCGGACAAAGCGTGCATTAAAGTCTCGGGAACATATTTGCCCCCATATTTTCCAAATCTGCCGAAGGCATCGGGTCTCATCTGCACGGCCTGGCCCTCGGAGGCTGCGCGTTCCGGAGCCATGGTGCAGCAAACCGGAGGGTAATGGCGAGGGTAGGATGACCTTCCCCTCGTCCTTGCCAAGGCTGAGAGCAACAGCACTGATCCCTCCGTCCCTTGTATTGAAGAGGCAGAGGAGCTCCATTTGCACAAGCTATGGGGGGCTCTACTTCTGTGCCCATTAGTTGGTGTTGGCCAAGAACGAGACTTGAAATTGCAGATTGAAGATTGGGATGATGTTGCCGCCACCGCCATTGCCATTGCCACCGCCCTCCCTTCCGAAGTGACTAGTAAGTTTTCAACTGTGTTGTAATGGATTATATTTAGCCACAATTTAAAAATTGACAGCCGATCCCAGCGTCTCTAGCAGATTTTTGCAGTCAATCGTTTATCAACACCACCTCCTAAACGCTGAGTACAAAATTGAGCAACATAGACAGTGAAATCTCGAAGGTCAATGTAACTTACAATGTCAATTTAATTTGGTCAAATTACTTAATAAGAGTCGAATCTGGCTTTGGAGTGGAATTGTCTTTGGATCCTTGTTCAAAGAAGGACTAAAAAATTCTTGAAATATGTTTTGTTGGACTATGAAAATATGTCCTAAGCCAAGTAAATACCAAAATCACATCCAGTCTTCTTCGTTTAATTGAAATCATAAAATAGCCCTCGAAGTAACCTCCACGTTTTTGTTTTTATAGTATAGCAAATGATGATAATGGACAAATTGAAACCGTTAAATATTCACCATTAGAACGTCTCCACGTATATCATAATATACCACATAATATGATATAAGGAAATAAATATTTGTCCTAACAAAACAAAACATTATATTATGTTGGTATTTTAAAAGGGAGTAGTTTATTTATTTTGCATTTAGGTTTATTTTAGTGGTTTTCCGTTGAAATTTGGAAGAAACAAAAAAATTGTAAAATCTAAGTTAAAAGTGTTTAAATTATGTTTTTAAATACATAAATGAATTCAGCATTTTTAAATATCTTTATAGCATTTATATTATGTGATTTTCATAACTAATATAAGTTTTAATGACTTTTTATTTGGTTTTAATTTTTTATTTAATGAATTGATATAATATTTTTAATTACTTCAACTTGGCAACATATTTTTATAGAAAATTTTAAGGATCATATAAACCTTCGTCAATCTTACTAATTCTTAAAATGTCAACTATTAAATATTTGGTGATATTCATCCGTAAGATGTAAAATAGTTGGTGGCAGGGTATGGTTAAGACGTCCTCTAAGCTGAGGCGAGGTATGGTTAAGACGCCCTCTAAGTTGAAAGGTTGTCGGTTCCAATCCCACGGATACCAAAAAATCCAACCATGTTAATGGTTGGTGCGATTCAGGTCGGGTGCGATCCCTAGGTGATTTTGACAGCTTAGATGCCCCTGGTTTGTGGTAACTTAGCCAATGGCAAAGTCAAGGGGGTTCCACCACTTTGCCAACAAATATAGATAGATAGATAGATAGATAGATAGATATAGATATAGATATTGATATTGATATTTTCTAAAAACATTTCAATTTCTAAGGATTTTATATAGTTAATAAAAAAAATTGGTCAATGTTTTTTTGTAAAACTAGTTCATAGGTTAAATTTTGTTCCTAAAATTTTCCTTATATCTTTCTCATAGAGCACTGTTATAGCTCAAAATGACACATATTTGCCTGTGACCATTTTTCTATGTTTTCGTCGCATGTCGACACTTCATGAAAAGTCACTGAAAAAACACCTAACTTGGAGGACCCATATCTTGAGTTCTGTAACTCTGTTTGACCTCATCATTGCGCCATTGGAAAGATATTTTAGTTAGATAAAACTTTTCAAAAGACACCAAAGTCTGAGAATGCCTAGAAATACCTTAAAAATGAGTTTTTAATGTGTACGCGACTTTCCCTTAAGGAAACCCGCGTACGTACGCGAGTTGCTATATATAATAGTTGTGTACGCCTTAAATACGCGACTTTCTGCATTGCAACTCCCGCGTACTCCTCGTGTACGCGACTGTTGTTTCTGCAACCCGCATACGCCTCTTAAAAATGTCAAAAAAATACGAATTTTGAATTTTGGGTAGTTCGGGTAGTTATGCAACTGACTCCTTCAGTTGTAACTACTTTGTCTTCGCCCCTAACTCTTCCTTAAGCATATAAATAGAGGTAGGGAGGTCCATGAGAGGGGACTTGAATCTTTGCATCATTATGCTGGAGGAATTGGGACTCTCTTTGCCCACGCCTTTGCCCTAGAAGCATTCTCTTTGTGTTGCAGGGCTTGGAGGCTAAGTTCCTTGGAGAAAAGAAGCAGCAAAACCAGATCAAGGTTTCGTGAGGTGCTGAACTTGAAGAGAAGGTATACTTATACTTGTTTTCAAGATTAATAAAGATGTGATGTCCTTCTTCTTCCCAAATAATTGTTCAATATGTGATTGTGTGATTGAATCTCAGTTTATGATCATATTATTATCTCATGTTGCTTTGATTATCATTTCTTTATATGTGGTCATATTGGTTTGAGGAAGGTATAATTCGTTTTGCAGGTCTCTTGAAGCAAGAGGAGCAAGAAGAGGATTGAAGGGCTGCTTGGATCAACCTTCGTTTGTCAAGGTATGAACCATTCTAATCTCTGAAACTTGCTTATATATGCTTACTGAACATTGTGCATCTCTCTTTCAACCCTAGTACGTTAATGGCCTCTTAAACCCTAGCCATAGGATACTTTCCTTTACAACAGAACTGGCGACTCCGCTGGGGACAGCCTTGCCTGTTTGGGGTTTCTTTGTCTTTCTTTCAGTCTTTTGCATTGTTTCAGGTCCTTCTTGCCACTTAGGAACACTTTATAAGTCTGATAGAACACTTCCCCTGCCTCCCTAAGGCATTGTTTGGCCTTTTTGGGGATTTTTTCCACCCATACGTGACTTGCAGACTGAACAGTCGCGTGTCTGGTTTGATACACGCGACTTTCTATACTGTATACCCGCGTATGATACGCAACTTGTCAGTGGTACAACCCACGTGTGCTTATATGCATGACTTGCTATATTGTCAACCCGCGTATGGCACGCGACCTGTCAGTAGTGAAACTTGCGTATGCCCCTTTAAACAGTGTTTTTTCCTCTTTTTTGGTTTTTCTTCTATTTGAAGGTTGTTAGGTAGGTATTTTGGTGTCCTCTGTAGGTGCATGACTCCAGGGAGTTAGTGTCATCCCTTTTGGTTGTTCTTTATCTATGTGGTAAGCCTTTTATGGCATTAGGGTTTGTTCTTTGCTCTTTCCCCCCACCTCCTTTGCTTGGTATGATTTTTGGCTTATGTTTCTGGTCAACCTCTGTTAGTGATCTTTGTCCGAGTTCAGAAGCTTGTTGGTGTTGGTTTCCTTCTTGTTTTGTTGGTTAACTTCACCATGCCAAAGTAGTTGACTTGTCTCTTATGCAAGCCTTCCTTCCAAGTAGGGTTTATACTGACTTTAGTTCATTCTAGAGTTTGTTTGGTGGTTGTATAGCAGAGTTCATTTTGCTTGGTTCTTGTTATCTGCATGCTTTTGTTTGTAGGTAGTTTTCTTTTGCATTTATAAAAGAAAAATAAAAAGAACATATACTTGTTTTTACTGCTTTCCCCCCCACCTCCTTCTTTGGCTTGACCTTGTTGGACAAGGTACTGAACAACCTCTGTTTGTAGGTTTAGATTGATACTTGGGATTTCTTGACCTTTGTTTATGTCAGTCTTATTACTCAGTATCTTCATTCCAAAGTTGTTGGCTTGTTTACTTTTGTGAGCCTTCCTTCCAAGAGAGGTTATATCCAACTTTAGGGAAACCTAGGGTTTGTTTGTGGGGTGTAGAGTAGTTGTCTATTTGCTTTGCTTACAGTACTTGCTTGCATTAGTTGATAGGCTGATTCTCTTTTGCATTTATAAAAGAAAAAGACAAAAACACATGTTTGCTTTATATGCATGTAGATTAGGTTTTTAGTCTAAGTTGCATAGTGTGTCATTGTTTTTGAAAAAATAAAAAAGAATTTGTTCTTTTGTGGCTTTCAAGTTTCTATTTGAAAAAGGAAAAGAGAAAGTTTTTGCTTTTTGCATTTCATTTCTCTTTGCTTAGTCATTTTGTTTCAACTTTGAGTCAAAACACCACATAAGTTTCACGCCATTTACCCTCTGATTAAAAACAGCCTTTAAAATAAACGATATAATTTTAAAATTATTAGTAAGTTTTATTTTATAGGGTCATACACCAACTAGCTCAGGCTAGACTTGTGGACTAGGGAGTTTTAACTCTCCACAAGTATTTAAATCTCAGACGTAGTTGGCCAATCACTAGGTAAACCCTTTTCTGTGTTGATTGTATCTGGGAAGCTCCTCTCAAACGGGAGTTAAGCACAAGGCTGCGTGGAGGCTTGGACTGAGGAGATAACCCTCTGATTCCTTGTCAAAGCGTAGACCAAGGTTTTTGCGCATCTGGGGATTCTATCTTAGACAGGGTTTCGGGATTTGCTACCCTGCCCATGTGTACGAACCAGGCTTGCGACTGTTCCCCCAGACTGTCAATATAGTTAAGGTAGCCTTTAGTCTCTTTGACATCTAGGGTTCATACACAGGTACATCGGAAGGCTATTTTTGGTTGACCTTGGACGGACTTGGAAGGTAACCCCGGTAGAAGGTGTGGGAGGGCGGTGGGTGATTCCTCCACTTGTGCCTAAGAACATCTACAAGGACGCCAAGTAACTGTCTATCAGTTTTCTTTTGGAAAGTGTATCTTATACCTGTTTGTCTGTTTGGCTTTAGGAATTTCTGTGAGTGATGTGTGCTTTGTCTGTACTTAGTGTTCCTTTAGGTGTGTGCTTTGTAATTTTGGTCGCCTTTCAACCTCAAACTTTGTCTCCTAGTCTAAAAATATGGCTAACACCCCTTTGAACACCAACCAAGAGATCCCCATGCTGGGAACTCCTTGTACTATTCCTCTCACTAGGAATGTTGGTGTTCCCTTAATGGCCACCCTGAATCTTCCTGGATTCACCCTAGGGCTACCGGTGTGGTTGTTTTCCACTCCAATCGTCCTAAATGATCCTGATTCTTCTCAAGTAAGCTCCTTATATCAAGGGCATCAAAACACTGCTTCCCCTTCACCTGTAGTTGATTCTCCTCCTCCTTCTACCTCATGCGGTGAAAGTACTGATACTAGTAACCAGTAGTCTAAAAGGAGTAAAAGAAGGAGGAATAGGAAGAAGGCACATAAGAAAAGAGGAACCCATTCAACCTCTATAGGTCAAGTTGAACTTCACCACCCAGCCTCTGTAGTTCATGCTGGGGGCACCTATCCAACCTCTGCAGGTCATGTTGGATCTCAGCACTCAACCTCTGCAAGTCAAGTTGATCTTCACCATCCAGCCTCTGGTGGTCATGCTGGTGGGATCCTTCGAACCTTTCCAGGTCATGTCGGATCCAGTCTCTCAGCTTATGAAGTTCATGCTGAGGGCACCCGTTCAACCTCTGATGTTCAAGTTGAACCTCCCCATCCAACCTCTACAAGTCATGTTGGATCCATCCACCCAGTCTCTGAAGTTCATGCCGGGGGCACACACTCAACTGTTGCAAAGCATGTTGATCCTAACCATTCAACCTCTGTTGTTCATGTTGGTGGTGTCCATCCAACCTCTGAAGGTCATGTTGGACCCAGTCTCTCAGCCGCTACGAGTCATGCTGGGGGCAGTCTCTCAGCCTCTGTGGTTCATGTTGAAGAAAATCCGTCAGCCACTGCGAGTCATGTTGACATTATTGAAAAGACTACCTGTTCAAAACACAAGCCCAAGTTTCCTTGTAAGCTTTGTGAGGGAGACCCCCTTACTTATAAATGCCCTTCTATCACGAAGGTGCAAAGAGTTTGGTTTCATGGTCATCCTGTTTTTGAACATTCTGAAGTCTCTCAACAACTAGCCTCTCTTAGTCAGGTTGGACCCAGTCACCCAGCCTCTCGTGTTCATGCTGGGGGCAAGATCTCATCCTCTGCAGGTCATGTCGAGAGCAAACAGTCAATCACTACTAGTCATGTTGACACCGTTGAGAAAACTGGTCGTTCGAAGTGCAAACTTAAGTTCCCTTGTAAGTTATGCGAGGGAGATCATCTTACTCACTAGTGCCCTGCTATCGCAGAGGTGCGAAGAGTGTGGTCTGAGACTCAAGAATTTCCTTCTCCTGAACAACCTATAGTTTCTCAACAACCTACTCAACCTTTGGTTGATCAAGTGGTCGAACCAATCTCAGCTTTGGTTGATCCCACTCTTATTTCGGAGAGTGATCCTGATGTGATTGAACCAATGTCATCTTTGGTTAATCCCACTCTCCCTTCGGAGAGTGGCTTTCACGAAGTGGTTGAATCAATTTCATTATCGATCAATCCCACTCTTCCTTTGGAGAGTGAAGTGTCTGCTAGTCACATTTTCTTCACTGCCAATTTATAACTTACTGAACAAGGGGGCACTGAACTCACTTCAGATCAACCCCCACCAAGCTCTTGGATTGCTTCCTTTGATTGGGATAGCCTAGTTGAGTCGCGCCTTCCTTCTGATGCACCTTTCCAGATAAAGGTAAAAGTTGAACCATATATGATTGCTCGTTGCATTGTTGATGAAGGAGCCTCAGTTAGTATCTTGTTTGCTCGTGCTTGGCGAGGCATGAGATCTCCCAGCCTTGTGTCGACTGCTAGTCAGTTACTGGCGTTTGATAGAAGAACTTGTATAGCCTTGGGAATTCTTGCTCAAACACCTGTTACTTTGGGTGGGAAGACCATCTTAGTTGACTTCATGGTAATAGAAGACCCCTTGGACTTCAATATGCTCCTTGGACATGATTATGTCTATGCCATGCAAGCTGTGGTGTCAACATTATTTCGTGTGATGTACTTTAATCATGGCGAAGAAATTGTCACTATCGATCAGTTGGATTTTCTTGATCCTTCTCCTGACCCAACTAGAGACCAGGTCTTTCCTTTATTGATTCCCAGTGTTTCTATAGACACTCCCCCGCCACAGGTGAGTTATGTGGCCTCATGTCCTTTACGTTCAATTGCTACAAAGAAGCAGCCTCTGTTTTCATGCTTACCTTCTCGGGACTTGGTCCCAGCAGTTGACCAGGTGAGTCATTTTATACAGACTGTGGAGCTCGCTCTTCACTCTGTCGATCCATTTGAAAGTTTAGACATGTGTCCTATCTCAGATGATCTCCTTCCTTCGAATGAAGTCTCCCTAGAGTCTTTGATACAGTCTGATCTTCTTTTGGATGTTGGTTCAGTTGTGACTAAGTCTAACCCTGATTTGCCTAGTAAGCCTGACCTTTCTTCTTATGTTGGTCTTGTTGAGTCTTTTGACTCTTCCTTCGAACATTAAGTCAGTGATCCTGATGAGTTTGATTTTTCTTATGAATTTTTCAACTCCTATGATATTGAGTTTGTTCTTGCAGACTCTATATCCCTTATGGATTTTTGTTCTCCTTCTGAGGTTGATCTTACTGATTATAAACCCTCGAGCCTTAGTTCTATAGAATCTTCTTCGGTTGATTCTGCCTTGACTTTACCTTTTGTAGAAGATAGCAAAGTCGCATGTGTTCCTTCCAAAGTGACCTGCATCGGATCTTTTCTTTTGAATATGATCCTCGTGTTGTTGTTTCTTGGAGACAGGATTTGTAGTTGGATTCACAACTGTTTACTGGCCTCGCCTTGTTGTTTAAGTTGTAATTCCATTTGCATGTGCCCTGCTCACGCTTATGAGCCTGATGCCGACTTCCACGCTTTTAGCTCGTTGTATAAGCCCTCATCTTTGTTCTCATCGTTGCTAAGCCTTGTATCATTTTTCCTTTGCAACTTGACACCCTTTACCTTGAGGAGACGTTACCCAAGTGTCTTTGTCCTGCTCATGTTCCTTGCATTATGCATAAGTATGTTCCTTGTGCTTGGAACTAGTTTCGCCTACCTATGACACTTGTCTCCTCGCATTTAGAGCATTCTTTCTGCTCTCCTTCGAGTTCGTTAAAAACAGTAAGGAGGCCGCGAGTTGACTTTTTTGGACTCGTTAAAACTTCACAGGAAAGATATTGAGTTTCTTTAGACCCAAGTCTGACTCCTCAAAATAGACTTGACTACCAAGTAAACTTGTCCGTTCAGGCTCGTTAAGAATATGTGAACGGGCATCCACATTGGTAGTAGGTTATCACTTTCTCGGACCATGTGGAATAATACAAGAAAGGAACACTCTCTTTTCTTCAGAATTGAGAACAGTATTCTTAGGCATAGGTTTATCTCTTTTCCGGACCTGAGGGACTAAACTTACGGAAAAAGAACCCCCGGTATGAGCTTAGTTTTCTCTTTGTCGTGCTCTGGACCAAAACATGAAAAATATTTCGAGTGTACTTTATGTCTTTGTCATGATCGTTAAACCCTAAAGAACAAAGCATCGAGTTTACTGTTGTAAGCCCCATTTCTCGTAATCAAATGGATCTTTCCGAGTGATTTTGCCTTCCTTCACACTCGTAAAACTTAGGCTATATGCTGCTTTTGAAGGAGCGTTGGGTAGGTGGTAATTTAACATTTTTCGGACCTTCCTAACTAAATACAAAAAAGGTGCGCCTTACTTCTTCGGAAGCTAAGAGAGTTTTTCTGTGGTTTGTTTTATACTTTTCCGGCTTCAGGAGACTAAATTGGACGAAAAAACACCCCCCTGGAGTCTTCTTTGGAGTTTTCAGACTCTCTAAACTATGAAAACACCGTCGAGCATGTACTAGTTCAGGCTCGTAAAATCCACGAATTAGTGCTTTATCAAGCATTCTTCTTTCTTTTCTTCGAGCTTGCCAAAAATGAAGATGGTCCCAAGTTTGCTTTCTTGGACTCGTTAAACCTTTACAAGAAAGAGGGGAAGGGAAGTTCATTCACATGTTTTTTACATCATGGCAGCAAGTCTCGTTTCCTTGAACAAAGCACCGGTTTTGAGTCTATCAACAGTTGGGTCCTAGTATTTTGACCTTATCCCGATTTCAGAGTTTCTTACTCCTCCAGTTGGTCTCTTTTCCAATTATATGGGGAATCTGTCAATGTCTCCTACATTGTAGATTTGTTTCGTTGGTCCTTTTTGTGTCAAAAGCTGCATAAGTCACTTTTGTGCCGTGCTCACTATTCAAGGATTAAACCTTTGTCGGCTATTCTGCAGTTGCCTTGACCTTTTGTGTCGGCCATTCCCTGGTATCCGTTCATTACATCATGTCTTCGACGGTCCTTGTCATGAAATTCAGTACCAATTCCAGATCCAATTAGTCTTTAACTTACCTCGTGTTGGATGATGAAGGATGCCTTAATGCCTTCCTTCCAACGAATATTTTCCTATCGACTGCAACACATCTTGCTATGGGGATGAGATTTAGAGTTTTATGACAGTACCTTGGGGATTGTTGTCAACAGTGGCAATTTTCCTCGCTATTGGGTAGTGGGAATACCTTCATGTCTCATACTCGATGGATTCTTCAAGTGTTTGACTTCAAGTCCTTGTAATCACACTTGTTAGAATGTACTAGGTACCTTGGGGACCATTTTCATTAATGGTGGTTTCCCTCGCGTTTGTTAACGGTTCTCATTATTGACCGGTAATCAAACGGTTTCCTCCATGTTCGACTTCAACTCCTTTATTTGCATGGTTAGGATTCGTACCTTTTGGGCAGGTTTGGATTGAAGACCTTGGGCCGACAATAGCATTATTGTATTTTGCTATTTCCCAAGCTGCACAAGACCTTGTCACATTTTATATGACATTTTGCTGAGACATAGATCCACCTTGTATTTTTGTGGCTATGATCAATTGTTGAGCATGGATTCACCTTGTTCATTTGTGGCCATGGCTCCTTTAGATTTGATATGGCACCTTTTTGCATATTGAGCGACCATGATAGTTTCATCAGTTATACATATGTTGGATCCGCCTGTATCTTTATGGCGATGTTTTTTATATGGACTTGTATGTCCCAAAGATCAATTTTTTCTGACATTTATCTCTCTTTCAGGTACCTTTGTTCGAGCCTTTCGATCTTGGATTCTCTGCACTCTCCATACTCAGTTGTTTCCTTTATAATGTATTTCGGCTATCATCTTTCCCTCTAACCTCATACATTAGGGGGCATCTATTATAGCTCAAAATGACACATCTCTACCTGTGACCACTTTCCTATGTTTTCGTCACATGTCGACACTTCCATGACGACATTTCATGAAAAGTCACTGAAAAAACACCTAACTTGGAGGACCCATATCTTGATTTTTGTAATTCCGTTTGACCTCATCTCTATGCCATTGGAAATATATTCCAGTTAGCTAAAACTTTCCAGAAGACACCAAAGTATGAAAATGCCCAAAAATACCTTAAAAATGAGTTTTTGATGTGTACACGACTTTCTCTTAAGAAAACCCGCGTACGTACGTGAGTTGCTATATATAATAGTCGCGTACGCCTTAAATATGTGACTTTCTGCATTGCAACCCATGCGTACTCCTCGTGTACGCGACTGTTGTTTCTGCAACCCGCGTACGCCTCTTAAAAATGTCAAAAAAATACGAATTTTGAATTTTGGGTGGTTTGGGTAGTTATGCCACTGACTCCTTCAGTTGTAACTACTTTGTCTTCGCCCCTAACTCTTCCTTAAGCATATAAATAGAGGTAGGGAGGTCCATGAGAGGGGACTTGAATCTTTGCATCATTATGCTGGAGGAATTGGGACTCTCTTTGCCCACACCTTTGCCCTAGAAGCATTCTCCTTGTGTTGCAGAGCTTGGAGGCTGAGTTCCTTGGAGAAGAGAAGCAGCAGAACCAGATCAAGGTTTCATGAGGTGCCGAACTTAAAGAGAAGGTATACTTGTACTTGTTTTTAAGATTAATAAAGATGTGATGTCCTTCTTCTTCCCAGATAATTGTTCAATGTGTGATTGAATCTCAGTTTATGATCATATTATTATCTCATATTGCTTTGATTATCATTTCTTTATATGTGGTCATATTGGTTTGATGAAGGTATAATTCGTTTTGCAAGTCTCTTGGAGCAAGAGGAGCAAGAAGAGGATTGAAGGGCTGCTTGGATCAACCTTCGTTTGTCAAGGTATGAACCATTCTAATCTCTGAAACTTGCTTATATATGCTTGCTGAACATTATGCATCTCTCTTTCAATCCCAGTACATTGATGGCCTCTTAAACCCTAGCCATAGGATACTTTCCTTTACAACAAGCACTTTGCTCCTTAAGTGTAATTACTTTTTATTTTATTTGTAAATATATTATCCTTATTGATTAGTTCAATTTAATGTTTAGAAACTCAGTGTAAAGTTTAATAAAAAAAATGGTCATTTTTATAGTAAAAAAAATGGTCATTTTTATAGTAAAAAAAATTCCCACCAAAATTAGTGAAAACAAGGTTTCAAAAAATGTAAATTGGGCCAACATTTTTTGGAAAAATAGCTCATAGGCTAAATTTTGCCCCTAAATTTTTTCTTATATCTCTTCCATACCAGTTTGTAGACCATTCCAATTTGTAGAGCACCTCGCTCCTTAAGTGTAATTACTTTTTATTTTATTTGTAAATATATTATCTTGATTGATTATTTAAATTTAGTGTTTGAAAACGTAGCATGAGGTCTAATTGGTTGTATTTTTTAATTGTATAGAAAAAAAAAGTCTAACCATAAAATAAATTAATAATGTCTTAGAATATGTTAATTATTTAATGAATTTATAAAAACTTGACAAATGAAATAGTGTATTTTATGTTAATTTTGATTTAACATAATTTTCTTTTTATCTGAAATATGTATCATAGATAAACTTGTGGTATACTCTTTTTAATTATATAAAAATAATTGAATAAATTTAATTTTGCAAAATGGGATGCAGATGTAAGGGTACTTTTTGGTTTTAAAGGAAATTCAGAAACAAGCTATGTAAGGGTATTAGGGAGAAGACTCCTCATTAATTATACATATAGTTAGAAGAAGGAAGAATGACAAGGGATCATTCTCAATAGAATGTTACAAAGAATACCAGAATTGTTAGTTTTATTCAACTCTATCAAATTTATGTACATTTGGAGATCAAACAATAGTCAAACCAACTCTTTGACAAACTAAACAACCTTAATTTTAAAATGGCCTTTGGTAAAAAACAAGGAGTCCCTTGAGCTTTATTGGATACCTTAGTTTATAATCTCATGGATTAAACCATGTTACAACATGCATGTAAAGGAACTCAACAACAAAGATAGGTGTACAAGAGTGAGTTGCAAGGGAGGAAACTTAACTCCCCTCGTGCCTCCCATCCCCTCCCACACTTGAACTCGAGCTTTATGGAACAACAATTTATGTCGATGTCAATGTGATCTCAATGAATGGGTGAGATAATGGATATTATGATCAACAAAGCTTTGTTGATCTTGATGCAGCTTGGCTCTGGTACTTTTGCATGGTTTTCGAGAGGTTCAGGTGTTCTTTGCAAAGGGGTCTTGTTGTTCGGACTCTTCACATGTGACCAAAGCGACAGGGCATTAGGTAATGGTAAGCTCTTAGTCCTATGTTCTAGTATTTTGTCAAGTTCAAGAATTCATCTTAGAGTTTTGGATAGGATTTGCGACTTTGGTACAATGAACACTCTTGGAAAAATATGATCCCCTAATCATGACTTTTTAGACATAGGGAGGAATTTGGAAATTATGGTAAACACACATTTTTTCATAGGGATGGCAAGTTATTCCAACTCATGATGGAACCATGTAGACAATAATGTTGAGGTTAAAAAGATTATGAGACAGATGTCGGGTTAGCTCTATCTCGGGCTTGCTCTGAGTTTCCAATCCAGGGTTAACTTTCCTAATGTTTCTATAGGTTCAGTGAAAGATCGTGTTGTATAGGATGACATTATGTAGCAAATAGCAATTGCTTTTAGTGAATAGAAAAAGACATATGGAAAACAAGACCCTTAGAGAGATGAAGTGTTGATGGAGGAGGCCCACGATGAGCATAATTTGGTCATATTTAATTTAACTTATATTGTTTACTTGCATTTTTCTTTTAAGACAATATGTAAGGCAATATAGTTATAGGCATGATAGGGATAAAATAGACTCTGCATACAATAGGTATTTTGGAGGAAGACTATAATATTTTGGACATAATTTGAATAGCAATTTTGTATGAATTTTGAATACTTTGTATCCCTTCCATGTAATGAACAAATTAAATAATAAATAGCAATAGTAAATAATATTAATAAATAAATCCGCGAGATGTAGAACAGTTGGTGGCGGGGTATGGTTAAGACGCCCGCTAAGCTGGTAAGGTTGTTGGTTCTAGTCCCGTCGGATACCAAAAAATCCAACCATGTTAAGGGTTGGTGCGGTCCAGGCCGGGTGCGATCCCCAGGTGATTTTGACGACTTAGATGCCCTTGGTTCGTGGTTTCTTAGCCAATGGCAACCTTGCTAGTTAGGGGGTTCCACCACTTTGCCAACCAAAAAAAGAATATTAATAAATTAATTAAATGAAGAGGCACCTTATGAAAGGTGGCATCTCATCACCAATGCACCCTTGCATGGGTATTTACACAAATATAATTCTCATTGTAATATCAACTATTATTTTATCAAAAACATATATTTTATCATTCATGGATTATTGTAACCTAGCTTATCTATGGTGGTTATTTCTGTAAGATGGTACTAGAGCCCTTTCTTGGACATTTGGCTTGGCCGCATAATTAATTTGGGAGTTTCTCCGAACTTGATCTTTGCTCGACCTTTGGCCACAAACTTCTATCAGACCTTGTTTGAGATGGCTTTTAGGCAACCCCATTTTTTATAATAATAAAAAATGAATTGTTGGTCCTTGGTCAAGGAAGACTACTCCTTTGCAAAAAATTTCTAGTGAAGAAATACTTCTCTGCTGCAAATTAAAAATAAAAATAAAAATCATAAAGTATAGTGAAGATCGATCTCTTAAGTTGGAAGATTATTGTTGGAAAAAGGCATTTGGAAATCCACAATACAATACAGACAAATTATTGAATTAAATATAACTGGCTAATCGAAATTGAAGTGTTATAATGAATCTTCCAAAAATCATATTGGGAGTAAACATGGTGAATTTGTCCACTCGCCTACAACTTCCGCCCATCCTTTTCACACACACACCACCTCTTCATCTCTACGACCTCCAATCTGCCTCCCTCCCTGTGGCTGCTGCCATTCCACCATCCCTGCAATCTCCTTACCTGTGCGTTCACCACCACACCCTTCCTCTCCCTTACTGATCTCGTTGCATTCCCTTCATCCAACAACAACACATTCCACCTATGCTTCCACCGCGTCCCCCGTTGCTCCCACACCTTACACCCATCCCACGCATCGGCACACTCCAGCGACCGCCACCTGCTCGTCCGCGACGCGCCTAATCCTAGACGCCCTGCATGCTTGTGCTCCATGCCACAACCAAGATCGAACCCCGACCTTCCTTCCTCCTTCCCGCGCCCTCCACCACCTCGCTCTACCCTCTTCCTCCTGCCCCTTTTCTCTGCTCCATCGCCCACTCCTTTCTGCAACGCTCACCCGCGCTCCCTGCTACGTATCACACAGCACACATCTATGCACCTACTTACGCATCACATGGCACACGTCCCCTTCTCGGCACCACCCTTTACCTTGTCTTCACAAGTGAACAATATTCATTATGCAGTAGAGCAATAAATGCTGCGGGGTAGCACTCTGACCCGTTGGATCCAAGGGCAGCACTGTGGACAGTTGGATCTCAAAAAAAGGTTTAATATTATTATTAATATATATATATATATATATATATATATATATATATATTATAACTTTTTAATAATAAATATTATTATTATTATAAAAAATTATTATATTATAAAAATAAAAATAAAACTTAGACAAAGTCAAAGAAAGGAGACCAAGAAGATAGTAAAATAGCAGAAATCAAGTCTCGAAAGTTGTTGAAGAAGTCATTGAAGTCAATTGTGGATTTATTGAAGAAATTATGGGTTCCATATATAAATCTAAATTTTGGACTAAGTGTCCTTATTGCGAAATGGAATTCCAATATCCGACATTTTTTAAGAATGACAATCGATCATGTCCAATACGTGGTAAATATTTTATCATGAAAGACGAGCAAGGTAACTCACAGTTGCAATCACATAAACTTGAAAGGGAATTAGGATACTACAAGGAAAGTAATCAAAAACTACAAATTGAAAATGACAAGGAGAAGAATTTTAATGATTTAATAAATACCAAATTGAAAAATCATATTCGGGAGTCCACCAAACAAACTAAGGAATTTGAAATTGCGAAAAATAAATCCGACAAGGACATACAAGAATGAGATGAAGAGATCTCTCGTCTGAGAGATCATAATCATAAATTGTTGCTTCAAATCAAGAAGGCAAAGGATAAATAGTTCAATGCAGTCAAAAGTTACAAGAGAAGATTCAAGCTCTCCAGCAAAAATCACTGGAAAAGGATGAAGAAAATTTTGCCCTAAAGAAGGTTAATTAAGAACTAGAGGAACAAATCAAGAAGTTAAAAGAGGTAAAAAAGTTTCAAGACAATAGGTGCGAGAAGATTCAAAGTAATAAAAATCTATAGGAGACAAAGTAGCACGAATCCAAAAGGAAACATCCAGAGTTTCTGAAAAACAAATTCAAGTTGAGGAAGAAGAAATAAACACAAATTCAGTCTTCATCATGGTTCAAACGGAATTCAATCCAACAGAAATGCAAACAACAAAAACTCCTTATCGACACCCCAATTATAAACGTCGTTTTGACCAACGACAAGGTCAAAATGAACATACACAAAGGAGTTATGATGTCAGACAATTCAAGAACATCAAAACAACATACTAAGCAACAAACAAAAAGATCCCTCTCACAACACGATCAAATAGCCCCGATGAAGATAGATCTAGGGTGGACCACATCGGAGACAATGCGACATTTTTTCTTTGGAATTCTAACTTGTATCGTCTCATTTCATCAAGTGTCGCAAGTACTAAAATAAAGGATCAAAAGATGACATTACAATCAAAGAAACCAGGCGTAAGCCTTCTTTTCAATAAAGCTTTGAGGACAAAGCTTCCCTTAAGGGGAAGGCAATGTAATGAACAAAGTAAATAATAAATAGCAATAGTAAATAATATTAATAAATAAAATAACTAAATAAAATAAATGAAGAGGCACCTTATGAAAGGTGGTGGCTCATCGCCAAGGCAACCCTTGCATTGATATTTATACAAATAACATTATCATTGTAATATTGACTATTATCTTATCAAAAACGTATATTTTATTATTCATGGATTATTGTAATCTAGCTTATCTACGGCGGTTATTTATGTAAGAAACAAAGTTTCTTTGTTTCATTCGGCTTCATGGAATTCCAAAACTTCTTTATAAATATAAATCATACTTGTTCTTATTAAAAAGAAATTACAAAAATTTGGAACTTGTCAACATTGTTTATAATAATATACTTATGAACAACTCTAACATAAAACCTTTATAAAAAGGATAACACTCATTTTAATTACCCAAATTACATCCAATCAACTATAATATACATCTATGTCAAATAAAACAAACGTCTTCTTCTTCTTCTTCTTCTTCTTCTTCTTCTTCTTCTTCAGAATTTGGAACTTGTCAACATTGTTATAATAATATATTTGTGAACAACTCTAACATATATCCTCGATAAAATGATAACTCTCATTTTAACTAGCCAAATTACATTCAATCAACTATAATATAAAACTATAATATAAATTTATGTTAAACAAAACTATATATATATATATATATATATATATATATATATATATTTTTATTTTTATTTTCAAAGAGAAAAAAGCGTAATTTTCATTCATCTAAAAGAGATCAAAAATTACATTCTGTAATTCACTATGTCAGTGAATTTCCAAGTCCTATAACCATAGGAACCATTGATAAGACTCTTTAGTCTGCTGTCAAAATACAAAAATTAAAACAAAACTGTTATTCGCAAGTATTCCATTCTGTCCCACCGGGCTGATCATACTGTTTCATCATAAAACGATATAGCATAATAGAAAATATACATATCATACTGCCGCTGTTTTAGTAGCAACACTGAAATATACATATCAAACTGTCACTGGAAATCAGATTGGTAACTAGTTTTAAGAGGATAGATCATAGCTCAGTCTATAAACGGCCTGTGGTAAAACTCATAGCTTTGCCCTTCCCTTTCCTCACGAACTTTCCAAGATCCAAAGTCCATGCGCAGCCCTTCTTTGGATGCCTGGTCCGCTTCTTTGTTGTTCTCCCTGTATACATGCCGGCAGTGGAAAGCATCAAAAGATTGAATGACATTCTGTAAAGTAGAAAGTATATTGGCAATTCTAACATTTCTGCGCTCTTGAATTTGCATGATCCAGTTGATAACGTTCAATGAGTCCCCACAGACAGTCAGCCTATTAATACCCTTCTCGATGGCAAAGATGAGTAGCAATTTTAAGCTCATAAGTTCAGCATAATTATTCGAGCCCACTCCCAGGCCCATGGTAAGGGTGAAGTAATGAGAATCAGACAAAAAAAGTACAGCCCCCCCTCCACACATCTCGTTTTGTGCTGCACCATCAAAAAATCCCCAAGGATGGGTTTTATCTAGTTCAATATCCAGATTCCTTCTCTGTTCGGCAGCTCTGATATATTCAGGCAGTGCTTTGTATAAACCCACCGTTTGTGTACTGGTTATTTCTGGAATACTAGCTTTTTCTTTGAAGATAGCCCCATTCCTAGCCAACCAAATCCCCCATATGATTAGTAACGGTAGAGTTTTTAACTTGGAGCGTGAAAAGGATCTCCACCAGGTTTCCCACGTGTTATTCACTGAAATCCCTTCCCATCGGTGATTCAGTCCTACCTGCCTCATACATTCTTTCCAGACAGCCACCGTGAAAGAACATGTAATGAAAAGATTTGTAATCGTTTCCATCTCCTTTTTGCACAAAACACACCAGCCCGGGCCCTGAATACTTCTCCTCTGTAAGATATCCCAGGTCTGTGCCCTGTTTTCTAGCATGCACCACATAAACAGCCTTGTTTTTGCTGGGCACTTTAACTTCCACAAGGTTTTCCACCACCAAACCTCCTCCCTTCCCCCAGCCTCAGCACTTAAGCACAGGTATCCCGCCTTTGGGGTATACATCCCCCCCGGATCCAGCTCCCAAATTATCTCATCTTCCTACTCTGTTAGCTGGATATGTGATGATTGAAGGCCTCTGATATAGTTTTCGTAGAAAGGCGTATCTTGTTCCCCCAATCCCAACAGGTCTGCACTTTTCCAGTGTTGGATCCAAGGATCCTCAGGTCTCTCTTCAGCCAGCTGGTTTAAGGTGAAGATACCCCGTAAGGCAAGGGCATTGATAACTTCCTCAGGAAGAACATGCTGTTGTTCACTCCCCATCCAAGGATCCCTGCCCACTTGTAGCTTTTCTCCATTTCCAACATCCCAAGTCATATTTGATTCAATTATAGGGAAAGATTTCACCACAGCCTTCCATATAACCGACCCCCCTGTGTGGGTCTTCCTAGGCTTCCTAATCCATGCCTCAATGCTCTCATGAGGAAAATATTTCTATTTGATAACTCGAGTCCATAAGCTTGATGTTTTGATCAGTCTCCATCCTCCTTTTGCTGCCAGCGCTTGAGCAAACAAAAAAATGTTTTTAAGACCCCAGCCCCCCAGCCCCTTTGGTACAACAATTCTCTTCCAACTGACCCAGGGGGTCACCTGTTCATCCTTTTTACCGCTCCATAAGAATCTGAAACAGATCCTCCTAATCTGTTCAAGAGTATATATATATATATATATATATTTTTTTTTTTCCAAGGAAAAAAAGCGTAATTTCATTCATCTTTCGAGATCAAAATTACATTCTGAAAGTTCACTTAAAAGTGAAATCCAGTCAACCAAAAATACTGGTTCCATAATAGAGACTATAGAGTCTTCTGTTAAAAGAATTCAAGAAGAGCATACGCAGATGCTTTTTTAAAAGATTATGATCGATATCTTAGTTCTGATCATATACCAACAAAAATATAAAGCGAAAAAATCTGATATCCATAGACTGTGCATGCAACAGCCTAGCCTTCTGTAATATATAAACAGTATGAGCATACGATATTGCATATCAAAATATAACTGAGCGTAACCATCATTCCTTACCATAGCAAGGATGCTAGATAATAAAAGCAAAATAGTAACCTGCATATGTAACAGCTGCCTCAATACGATCATCAAGTAACTGTCAAATATCAAAAGAGTTCTATGAACGGCCTGTGGTAAAAGGCCTGAGTTCTGTCATTAAAATTTTCTTTTACCGTCCATATACCCTCTGCCAGCCGGAGCCCTTCCTTGGAAGCTTTGTCCGCTTCCTTGTTGTTTTCCCTGTATACATGCCTGCAAGTAAAAGAGTCAAGACGCTGAAGGAGCTGCCGGATAGAGTGAATAACATGTGCTAATCTCAAATGCCTACACTCTTGAGTCTGATTGATCCAGTTTATTACATTCATTGAGTCTCCCAAAATATTTAGTTCAGTGCACCCTTTTTCTAAAGCAAACATCAGAAGCAGTTTGAGGCTCAATAACTCAGCAAAATTATTGGTACCCCCCCCTAGTCCCATAGACATAACGAAAAAATGAGACCCATATAAGTATAGTACTGCGCCTCCTCCACACAGATTGTTCTGTGTTGCCCCATCAAAGAAATCCCACGGAGAGGATCTGTCTAATTCCACATCCAAATGCCTTCGTTCTCTTGCAGCCCTTATGTGGACAGGAAAAGAGTTGTAGAACCCCACAGCTAGTGTCCCTGTGATAGACAGAGTGCTAGGTATATCCTTAAAAATTGCCTTGTTCCGTGCAAGCCATATCCCCCAAATGACCAACAGAGGTAGGATTTTATGATGTTTTTGTGGTGTCCTCCTCCACCAGGAATCCCAAGCAGCCCCAATTGTATCCCCTTCCCACTGGCAATTGAAACCAACCAAAGTGGAGACTTCCTTCCAAACTTCAATTGAGAAACAACATGATAAAAACAGGTGAAGAGAGGTTTCCATCTCCCTTTTGCACAAAACAAACCAGCCAGGCCCTTGAAATGTACGCTTTTGAAGCACATCCCAAGTAGGTACCCTGTTATTTAGAACACACCACATAAACAATTTGGTTTTTGCTGGACACTTAAGCCTCCACAATGGCTTCCACCACCAGGCTTCTTCCCTTTGTTCCACCCCTGCACTTAAGAATAAATACCCAGCCTTAGGAGAATAAGCACCCCCGGGATCTGCATCCCACACCAGCGAGTCTTCTTGATCTGAGAGGATAACATGAGCCCGGTCCAGCTCCCTAATATAAATCTCCAGAAAACCAGTCTCCCTCTCCCCCAGCCCTAAGGAAGTGGCCCTTCTCCAGAGCTGAGTCCACGGTTCAGCTGGCCTTGGCACAGCTAGTTGGTTAAGAGTAGTAATCCCAAGAAGGCCTAGTGCCTCAATAACATCAAGTGGAAGAAGGTGTTGATGTGTGCTGCCCAGCCATGGATCCCTACCTATCTGAATACTTTCCCCATTCCCAACATCCCATGCAAGATTGTTTTCAATCAGAGAAAAAGATTTGACAATTGCTTTCCAGATCACCGAACCTCCTGAATGTGTTTTCCTGGGATTTCTGATCCAGTCTAATAGACTCTCACCAGGGAAATATTTCTGCTTAATTACCCGAGTCCACAAACTGCTAGTCTTCACCAACCTCCAACCTCCCTTAGCAGCCAAGGCTTTTGAGAATAAAAAGATGTCCTTTAGGCCCCATCCTCCTAATCCTTTTGGGACTGCAATCCTTTTCCAATTAACCCAAGGAGTAGTCTGGTCTTCCTTTTTTCCACTCCATAGAAATCTGAAACAGATCCTTCTAATCCTTTAAAGAATCCCTTTCGGGATCCAGGAAAGGGACATCCAATACACCGGGATTGCCTCCAAAACAGCTTTAACTAAAACTAGTCTTCCTGCTCGAGATAGCCACTTGTGACTCCAAACCATAAGACGTTTTTCAACCTTCCCCACTAGCCAGAACCAATCCTGTTTTCGATACAGATTTGCTTTCAGGGAGAAACCAAGGTATTTGAGCCCATCATCCAGACCAGCTGTGGTAAAGGGAAAGATCCTCGTAATTTCGGCCTCCTCTTCCGGTCTTAACATATGAGTAGTCAATGAAGATTTGCCAAAATTTATCTCCATACCTGTAGCTTTTGAGAAAAGTTCCAAGATCTCCTGCAGAACACGTGTTTCTCCTCTAGCGCCAGAGCAGAAGATCAATACATCATCTACAAAGAGTAGATGTGTAATATAGAGATTTGGAGCTAGTTGAACCCCGGAGAAACGACCTTCAGCTCTTGCAGCTCTTATAGCCCTGCTTAATCCTTCAGCAACCAGAAGGAAAAGAAGCGGAAACAATGGGCACCCTTGTCTTAGACCTCTCTCAGCATGGAAAAAAGGGGAGGCCGCTCCAATGATCAGCACCGAAAAGGAGACAGTTGTTATACAAGACATAATCCAGCGGATAAAATTGATGCCAAAACCGAGATGTGTTAGAAGCAACCTTAAATAAATCCAACTTACTCTTTCATACGCCTTTGAGAGATCAATTTTGAGGATAGCCCCCTTCAGTCTTCTGGTCTTTAAGCTATGAAGGCCTTCCCGTGCTACCCCAATTGCCTCATGGATTTGTCGCCCTTCCAGGAAGCCAAACTGCTCGTCTGAGACATGAGCTGAAAGGATAGCTTTCATTCTAAGAGCAATTACTTTTGAAATAATCTTATAGACACAGTTGCAAAGGGAAATAGGCCTGAAATCATTGAGGGAGGTTGCATTATTTGACTTTGGGATGAGGGCAATGAAAGTAGAGTTGAAACTAGCCGGGATCCAACCAGCCGACCTTGAATCTTCTAACACCTACAAAAGATCCCTCCCCAAGATATCAGAGAGTTCCAAGAAAAAATCGATCGTCCATCCATCTGGCCCTGGGCTTTTTTCTTTCTGAAAACTGGCCATAACCTCCTTGAGTTCTTCTTCCGATACTGCCTTCATTAGAACCTTGTTGCCCTCCTCATCCACAAAACGAGGGAACATCATTGCCACTCTAATAACCTCTTCTATGGATGCCTGTGGAGGAGCTTTGAACAAGTGTTGAAAGTGGTTAACCCCACATCTGGCCTTATCCTCAAATGATACATGGGTACCCTCTTCATCCTGCAAGCTCCAAATAGTGTTTGCCACCTTCCTTCCTCTGGCGTATGCATGAATTTTTTTTGTGTTATCATCCCCGCACTCCAACCAGATGGCCCTGCTTTTAAGTCTCCAAGCTTCCTCCTTTTCTAACAGTAGAGCATTACGCCTACCCTCCAGCCTTGATAATGCCTCCTTAGACTCCTGGGATGAAAACCCGCCTCCTTCTCCTTCGTAGATCAGCAATAGTTCTGCTTCTACACTCTTCAGCTCGGCATCATCTCTTCTTCTCTTTGCTACTGCCCATTCCTTGATTAACACTTTAAGTCTTTTGATGTTGTCTGCAAACTGGATGGCAGCCGATCTATCATTTTCCTCCCTGAAAGGGTTCCAGTGAGAGAGGAATAGATTTTTGAAAGTCTCATCCTGAAGCCAAGACTTGTTGAATTTAAAAGGGCTCGGCGGATTGACGGGACCCTTTTTTATTTCAAAGAAAATAGGAAAATGGTCAGATAGGCCCCCACTGCCCACCCATTGTCTTACTGAAAAGAATCTATCCACCAGCTGCTCTGCTACCAGAAAATGATCTAATCGTTTCGCTACCCTAGCATCCCCGCTCCGATTGTTTCTCCAAGTCGGTTTTAATTTTACAGGCTCAATGTCCAGCAAACCCTTCTCCATCAATTTCTGAACAAAAAATCCCGCCAGGGAATCCACCTGGGCATGAGGCCCCCAAACCTCATTATGCCCCAGCGAGAAATTTAAGTCTCCACCCAGCACAACCGTTTCTCCATACACCAAAGTATTTTGAAAAAGAGAGTCCCAAAATGGAGCTTTGTTAAGATAAGGCCCGTAGACATTAACCACAGAAAGGGAAATCCCCAAATCTTCAGAAAAAACCTCAATACCCAGCACAACATCTGTGCCCCAAGAGTTAAGCAGCTTAACACAGCTATTTTTCCAACCCACTGCTAAACCCCCAGAATGACCTCTAGCATCCATAGTCACAAAAGACCACCCAGGTAACCAGCTTTCCAGCCTCTCCCGGATCACCTCTCCTACTCCTAAAGTCTCTTGTAGCATAATCACATCCGGGCGTTCAAGAGTAAGCACCCTGATGAAGGCTGATTTCTTGCCAGGCCCAGCCAGCCCCCTGCAGTTAAAAGACAAGATCTTCATATTCGGCCTTTCTTCTTGGCCTTCTCTGCTCTAAGTGCCTTTTCAATTGAAAGTTGTTTTCCTCCCAATAGATCCTCCTTGGCTCTGGACTGAGCCTTGAAAAGATTTGTTTTTCTGCCCCGGCCTCTTCTCACAGGCGAAGAATTTTTGCCCAGCCCAGAGGAAGGCTTTTGACAAGATCTTAAAAAATATCCCGAATCCAATGAGTTTGATGGGGAGGGGCAGGATTCCTCAGGAAGGGTGACAAGGTCTGGTTCCAAGACAACAGAGGAGGGTTCACCCATAGGAGGAAGGTGGTCTGGTTCAAAGGCAATAGAGGCAATAGCAGCATGTGAACCCAACCTCGGCTCTGCGACAGCTTTGACATGGTGCACTGGGAAGGGCAAAGGGGTTCCATTCTGACCCGAAAGTGAAAGCTTCCTCAGGCCTTCTATCCAATCGAAACCAAGAAATGAGACATTATTCAAAAACAAATTGACATTTGACAGAAGGGGGAAAGGGGTTGTACCAGGACCAGAGTGATCCCCAGGAGCAGAACCAATTATCGGTAATGTGACCTGTGCTAGCGAATCTCTTGTCCCTTCGTCCGCTAAAGCTTCAGGAAAAAACAACTCTTCTGAAGACAGATCGCTTCCCACTTCTTCTGCAGAGGTATGGGCCGATCCAGAGGAAGCAGCAAACTTCTCCAAAGGTCCCTTACAAGCAGCCCCAGGACCTTTCCTTCTACTACCATTCGGGAACCGCCCCGGCATTGAGCATACCGAGGCCGGATGCCCATAAACGTGACAACGTCGACATCAGAATGGCACATTCTCGTAATCCAACAATTGTGGAATGATCACCGGTCCCCATTCCAAGTTTATTGATTCTGCCAGACCCTCCCTAATATTTATATTTACCAAAATCCTGGCTACCTTCTTCTCCTTGGTTTCTAAGAAGGAAAGATCTGCCTCCAGGAATGTCCCTAGAATATCACCTATCCATCTGAAGTGATACAAATCCCAAAAGTGTAAAGGAAGCGCTGGCATTCTCACCCAGATAGGTATGACATCCACCCTTTCTTTGCTGGCATCAAAAAGAGGGCTCCAAGATTTCAGTAGGACTGGGGAATGATCGATATGCCAACAATTGTTCAGAATCCATCTAAGGTCCTCCTCCTTCTCCAGATTGATCGCGAACCAGCCTCTATTTAGCATTTCTACCACCGGCGCGTAGCTAAGCTGTGTGCCCCATGACGCCGCAGCCCAATCCCGAACGGTATTTTTCACAAAATTTCTGCCCATGACCCTCCCAACCAAAGTACACGTCGCCATCTTCAACACGCTGTCCCAGGCTAAATATTCTCCGACCGCATAGTTCCGGACCTGCTTCTTTTTTATCCAATTCTTTCTTCGCCTCTTTGAACCACCACTTCCCACAGCTTGCCTCCCATCACATTCATCCAAAACCCCTGTACATCCACCAGAGAGGTTCCTTCTCGGAGACCCAAACCCTCTCTGTTCCGCTACGTCCAGAGGCACCCTCCACTCGTCCTCTGAGGTTTCTCTGCTCGAAACCTTCCCCTGCAAAACTTGACCGGCCTCCCCATCTGTTGACACCTGAACAAAACCCTTCTCAGCCTCGTGCCCTTCCTGAGTAACAGATGCCGAAAACCCCAAGGGTCAGGTGAATACAGCTCCCGCTTCCCTCCAACTCGAGGACCCCAACAAAACTTCCGACCGTTGAGAAAAAGAGTCCACCTGAGGATCAGCCGGTAAAAACTCCGACGAGAACACAAGGAAATCAGAAGGGGACGTAATGGCTTCCAACCCCACAGGCAAAAAACTAGCCGATCCCAACTCTTCCTGGCCCGGTCTTGGGATATCCACCACCTGCTCCATCAGCCCTCCACCTGGCACCTCCCAGATGTCAAAGCTCTCCAACCTGTCACTGGAATAATCTACCACGTCCAAATTCTCCATTGATGGCAAGGATGGGAAACCGTAACAGTCAATAAACCCTCGTGCTACTTCAAAGCTTGAAACCCCACCAGCCAACCACCGTCACAGATAGAAAACAGCCTAATCCATCATCTTCAGCAGGAAACCACGACGCAAAACAGAGGCAGATACGGTCTTGAGGTGTGAGGAGCACAATAACCAGGGCAGACCCCTAGCCAAAGCTAGAGGCCCTGTCCATCCGTACCCGCTAGCTGACAGCCTACGCCATCGCCATCACTGCTACCGAAACCCTCCTCCGTAACATTCCTGTCATATATATATATATATATATATATGAAAAACTAAAAAATAAATAAATTAAAATTATTGACTTAAAAAATCTTTAAAATAGTTTATATCCAAAAAGAGCATGAGGGTAGTTTTAAATTTGAGAAAATATGATTAACCAGTATAGATCCATCTTAACTATGGCTCTATTAAGCGCGGAGAGGGATCAACTTCTCTTGAGGTACAAACCCTTTTCAATTTACAAAAATGTCTAATAAGTGTTCTTACTTGGGAGAGAAATGACTAACTTGCTTAAGTAATTTCAAAATAGGGTAAATATAAGTAGAAGAATGAGCCGAGTGACAGTAATAATCATATAATCAAATAGTTTTCCAAAAATTTATTTACTTGTCTTTCTTTAAAACTAATAATGAATATTAAGAATAGTTAATGAGTAAAATAATCCATATAAAATTTTAAAATCTAGATTTCGAAAATAAATTGGAATTTGGAAAACATTTTACCATCAAATGAAGATTTTAAACATTTATCCAAATGTTTTTATCCAATAGTTTATATCCAAAAACAACATGAGGGTAGTTTTAAATTTGAGAAAATATGATTAATTAATTTAAATGGTGATAGAAATGAAATACAATATCTCATGGGCAAGGGATTAAACTATAATCAAGGCTAGTATATGGTCTCATGTATAAGGTTAAAGCTAAATCATACTATAAAGCACAAGACTGCTCTAGAGATAGCATTGGCGATGACTACAAGGAATATTGGCTTTCTTGCAAATATTATCTAGGCTAAAACTACCTTTTGGTCATCAAATAAGACGTAAAATTGTGTACTTGGCTAAGAGCTTGTCCTCCTCAGACATAAGGAAACTTGTTAAAGGCCTAATGCCCAGAGGCATCTAACAAGAGGGAAAGTATACCCCCTTACATACTATCAACAAATAATTTTAAGTGCCATGGTTTGTGTCGAGTTAGCGTGCATTTCCAAATATTAACCAATGACAATTGTCCTCACTATCGATTGATAATTGAGACATGATAGATTTTTCCATCTTCCAATACAATAAATAATAAACAAACCAATTAAGTCCCAACATAAAAAAATGTTTTTAAAGATAAATAACTCATTATGTTTGTTAAATTTCATAAAGAAATTCTAATCATGTGTTATATTTTGAGCATTGGTATGTTTGTTTATCTTTTTTTTCGAGGAAAAAAGGATCAAAGTCCATCATTTTCAAAAGAATAAAAATATGAACGATATAGTTCATAAGCCACTAAAAATAGCCATACATAAACTAACAAAACTTTTTAATTGATTGTTGTACAAAAATGATACTATAAAGTGTCATGTATTTCTCATATCGTCACTATAAAATTATAAACGTATGGAAGTCCAAAATGTTCATAAAGGAAAGAACACTCTACCTTATAAAATTCTAAACTTATGGAAGTCCAAAATGTTCATAAAGGAAAGAACACTCTACCTTATAAAATTCTAAACTTATGGAAGTCCAAAATGTTCATAAAGGAAAAAACACTCTACCTTGCACTATGGGAAAACAATTGCTTTTAGATCTCCTGGATCCACCTCCTTAATAACATCTTTGTCAACCAACCAGAGTATAGATTTGTCTTCTTCTATCAGCAGGCCCTATTTAGATGGGAAATCCGCCTATGTGTCTTGTTCTTGGAAGATGTGCAAAATAGAGATATAGTCAAAGTGTAGCATAGATCTTCTTATGTCATCAATAATATGTCTTAAATAGATGTTTTTGGACAGGATCTTGTTGTTTAACTAGTCAACAACAAGTTTTGAGTCCCCATAAAATGATAGGCTCTTAATCTTATGGTGAATAACAAGCTTCATAGTCATTTAGATGAGTGAGAGTTCAGTCATGTTGTTTGTGGCACATGCCCTATATTTGCAGCAAATTTATACCAATGGGACTCAGACATGTATAAAACACCCCCAACCTCTCCAAAACATGGTTGTCCAGTAGCAGCACCATCAAAGAAGGACCAATCCATACTCTTGTCAATCTACACCTGTGCGTCAGTCCTTTTATGTGTTATCTTTTTAGTATGTGGAAAGAGGTTCATAATTGCAAGGTTCTTGGCAGCATATACATGAGGATGTATAGAAAATGTCTTGAAAAATAGATTTGTTGTGTGCTAGCCAAGCTCCCCATATGTAGAGATTTATACTGATAATAGTTTGGATTATGGGCCCAACTCTAAAAGGCTTCATTAAGGTGAAGCATGTCCCATATAAACTATGTCTATGTGATTTTTAGTGCATATGGCCACATTTCTGAGATATATGGACACCTAATGAATAAGTGAGGGATGCTCTCACTATCCGAGCAACATAGGGGACACCTGCCCGGAGTAGATAGGTAAATTTTCATCAGATGTTCCCATACCGAAACTTTTTCGGTGAGTGAAAGACACATGAAGAATTTATGCCCCATATACAATTCTTCCACCATTTATTGGGGGTGTTCTTCAACATCCCTCGGCATGTGATAACCGTATTTTGGCCTATAGGATCCTCCATTTGGATTCTTGGACCATTGAATAGCATCTTCCTCATCTATCAGGTGAATATGGAAACCGACAACTAACTTGATGTAACCATCCCATCTATGCTTATCTTTATGCATAAAACTCACATGATCTGAAGATGTCCATACTTGACGATGTGTATTTGAGACCTGATGATATGATATATGGTGAAGGAAGATAATACCCATATCAGTGAGATGTTAAACCATATGTATCAGCAACCTACAATTAGTCTTGGATCATGTCCATGTGTCGAAACCCACTTTGAAAGACTTATCGTTACCAATTTGCTATGTGGCCCAATCCCCAATAGCGTCAAATGTAGCAGATATAACTTTCCAAAAGGTGGAAACCTATCTACACTATAAATATGGAGATATAATCCAATCAATAACAGATAGGGGATGTATATACCTCTGATATGTTACTTTAACCCATAAACCTTTGCTAGTAAGCAATTGCCAAATACCTTTCACTGCTAATGCTTTTGACAAAATATGTTGATCTTTGATGCCCCATTCCTTAAGATATTTGGGGAGAGATAATGATTGCCAAGATATCCAATGAATAGATCTGCTTTCAAGATTTCTTCTCCATAAAAAATTAAATCCGGTCTTTCTGATCCTAGTGAGGATACCATATGGGACATATCCAATAGTGGTCCAATAAATACGCATACCTTCCATAATGGACTTCAACAGGATAAATCAACCAACCTTTGAAAGTGGCTTGTTGCACCAATGGTGAATTTTGCTTTCAACCCTTCTAACAAGCCAGTCCCAATCCACTATAGAATAATCATTGTGTTTTATGGTAAACCTAGATACTTAAGTCCCATGGAGACATCACACTATTCAAAATGAAATAGATATTTCATCCAATCAACTTCATCATGTTCAATGTGTAAGATGGAAATGGAATATTTGTAGGGATTACATAACATACCAGTAGCAGTAGAAAATAACAATATTATATCATAGAATGTTTGCATTTCTCTTCTAAATCCATCAAAAAATATAAGGATGTCATCAACAAATAGAAAATGGGTAATAAATATAGCCCCCCCCAAGTGATATCCTCTGGGGGTCCCGGAGGTTCTGGCAGTTGTAATGATACGACTAAGACCTTCCATGATAAGTAGAAATAATAGAGGAGTGAGTGGACAACCTTGTTTGAGTCCACGTCCATGTCTAAAGAAAGAATATGCATAACCACTTATCAAAACAACGTATCTGATTGATTGAGCATATGATAAAATATAGTTTACAATAGGGAGATCAAAACCAATCTGTAATAGAACCAGTCGGAGGAACGTCCAGTTCACCTTGTCACATGCTTTGATGATAATTGTAGGATTTTTCAAAGTTTTAGCAGAATGAAGGACTTCCTACGCAATGACAATCGTACCATGGATTTGGTGACCCTCTAGGAAAGAAAACTAATCAGGTGTGATGACCTTTGATGGGATAACCTTTAACATTTCAGCCGGAAATTTAGCAACGAGCTTATACACAATGTTACAAAGAGAAATAGGTATGAGGTCATCCATTCCTTTTACCATATCGATATTCGGAATCATGGTTAAGAATGTAGTGTTGAAGGTTGCAAGGATTCTACCCTTTGACTGAGACTCCTCGATGAATTTTAGTAAATCAGCTCTAATAATTTTGAACATTCCTGAATAAAACTCAATGGGCCACCCATCAAGGCCAAGATTCTTGTCTGGATGCATGGATTTGATAACATGAAGTAGTTCCTCTTTCAAAATGGCAACATTCAGAGTATCATTTTGATCATTAGCGACTAGTATCGTGAAATGAGCCAGAACCTCCATCGTAGGCACAGTAGATGTGTCATTATCTTCTTTGTATAAAGTGGAAAAATGTTTAACACCGACATTTGCAATATGAGAGAAACTAAAGACCATGTTTTTTTTTCTCATCCTCTATTTCCCATATGGAATTTGTTTGAATACTGTGTTTAATGAAGTTATGAAAACATTTTAAGTTACTATTTCCATATTGGAGCCACAAGGCACAACTCTTCAGACGGACCATTTCCTCCTCCTGTAGTAGTATTAGTCTTTTTTTGGATTCTAGAATAAGTATGTGATGTCGATGCTTAAGATTGTTGAAACCATCGGGACTAAAATGATATAAAACTACTAATTCACCTCAATACTTATAAGATCCTATTCTTTTATGGCCTTGTTCTCTTTGATCCATGGGATGGTCAGAGCTCCCAGATTCTTTAGATTATTAAGGAAATGTACAGTCATTGAAACAAGCATGTTTTCTCCATATTCGATCCAACTAATTTTGACTAGATTATGGAAAGTGTCATCCTCAAGCCAAGTTGCGTAAATTTTGAAGTGGGATGGGGGTTTGTTATTGTCCCCTTTGATCTCCAAGAAGACACGAAAATGATCAGATGCACACTCATCACCCACTCATTGTTTGATTGGTGCAACACTCATCAACAAATATTCATTAATAAGGAACCGATCTAACCTCTTGGCAATAGCCTATGCACCAATGTGCTTATTTCTCCAAGTGGGCATAAGGACAGTGGGTGCAATATCCATAAGAGCCATGTATTTAATTTTTCGAGAGAAATAATCAGATAGGGGGTCTTTTTTATTGGATAGGCCCCATGTCTCAGATTCTCCAATAGATAAATTTAGATTCCCTGCCAAAATAAAATTACCTGTATAGTGAAAATCAACACTGCTGAGATTGTCCCAAAACATAGCTCTTTGGGAATGGGGGTCATATAGGTTTAGTATGGTAAGACTAATGCCAACATCCTTGCATGAGAATTCAGTGCCCTGTCCATTAGAGATCCCCTGACTAGTTTTGTACGTCATCGATCTAGAATTCCATATAGTGATCACACCACCCAATCAACCATTGGCATCCATAATATGGAAGTCCCAACCAGGGAGAAGGAGTTTCAACACAAAAACAACAGATTCCTCAATCGTCAAAGTCTCTTATAATAAAAGAAAATATGTTTTGTAAAGATCCACAAGTATCCTAAGGGCCAATCTTTTAGAGGGTTTCCCTATCCCTCTTATGTTGTAGGAGATGCATATAATTAGTCAACCCTCGCACTAGGGGTGTGTAGTCTCAAGGTCCCCTTTAATTTTTTTTTTCTTCCACCTCGAACATCAATGGAAGCTAAAACCATGGCTCTAGCCATAAAATAATGCCTTCCTCTAACTCACCTAGAAATTCCAACATTTTCCATATTAGTATCAGACCCATTATCCACAACAGGTCCAACTTTGATGGAAGTACAAGATCTAAAGTGATGTATGGGAGAAATCTTACTCATGGTCAAAATGGCCTGGCTAACAAAAATTTGGATAATGGAGGGATGAGGATTAGGGGCAGGACTAGAAAGCAAGTGAAATTCATATGCTTCAACCAAGGATTTTAGGGGAGAATTGGGAGGATAGGTGGGGGATGAAATAGCAAAGTGTGTAGAGGAGCAAGGTTAGGGGGTAGAGCATGCCTTGGCTTGTTCATTCTGAATAGTATAGAAAAAGGTAGGTGTGTTAACAACCTGATTCGAATGATTTTGAGGAGTGGATACAATGGGAGTATGGAATAAAGGAGAAGTGGGTGTCAAATATGATGGAAATGATGGGTATGGGCTTCTTATTCTAGGGGTAAAAGAAGATGATGGTGTAAATAAATTGTGCACACTATCAGTGGAGTTTAACATCGAAAATGGGACAATGGAGGGTTACGATAACTTAGGTATTAAACAGGTTAGAGGGTAGTGAGACGTAAAGTGAGGAGTAACAACATAAAGAGAATTAGTGGGTTGTGGCACAAGTTCTTCACAAAACGAGTTTGAGGACACTCCATGAAAAGAAGAGGTGGGGTAAGGTTCAAACATACCAGTTTGATTTTGTACTCTCGGTTGGTCCTTCAACAAAATATTAATTCAAGAAATATTATGATTGAGGAGCTTACCGATGCTAAGGTTGCCATCTAATAGTGTAGATAGACGAGGAGAAACTGTCATGACAATCCTTGGAGATGACTGAGGTTGAACAGAGACCTCTTTGTGAAGCTCCATTAGAGGACCATGTTGATTTTTCCAGAAGTTCCTGATGAATGGCTTGTCACAATCTTGAATGAGGTGGCTATATGCATGGCATATGTTACATCTGAAGGGAAGACCGGTATATTCTATATCTTGAGTGTAAGAATAGATTCCTTTTGTGATTGTGATAATAATCTGATCTGGAAGACCCTTGCAAGTATCTAGCTAAATGAGGAGTTTGGTGACTTCCATGTTTCCTGTAGCTTAAAAACTCTCATCGGCATGTAGAAACTCACCCAAAGCAACCCTACATGTGCAAATATTTCCATAGTCCAAAGTCCCAGTAGCTTGAACCATGTGGGATGTGAGTAAACTTTTTCGATGCACGCGTAAAAAAAGGGAGTCCAATGCTTCACTTTGAAGGGCATATTTCTCCATAGCCAAGTACCTTCTAGCACCCACATAACATCCTCAAAAGAGTTCAGGATGGCTCCCAACCATCCTTTAGCAAGGGAAAACCACTACAGTGGATAACCTATAAAGCCCAACTGTGTCGAAATCCAGTCCTTAAAGGAGGCCAGGGAGAGATTTGATCCCTAAAAGCCTCCCACTACGAAAGTTTGTGTCATGGAAAAAATCTCATGTATAGGGATGTCATCCCCTAAGGCCAGGTTTATGGCAAGTCTTCATTTAATACACCTTCTTCTCTTCTTACCAAAAGTCGATATGGGTGATGTAGTGGCTTATTCTGCATAGGAATGATTTCAATCATTCACGCTAGGTAAAGGAGGAATAACTTCTAGGAGAATGGTATGTGCAATAGGTGAGGATACAACTCTAAGACCAAAGTTCTTAGTTCGAGAAAGGGCCAGCTTCACTAAGGAAAAAAAAGGTTGGGACCGAGAAAAAGCAAAAGGACCGGGTCGTTTGGTGTCAGTACCCTCTTTTGTAGGGAGAAGAGTCGTCTAATATGTTTAGTAAGATGAACTAATGATATTCGTAGGAACCAAGGGGTCATTAAAAAAAAACAATGTACAAGATGTGACATCATAAAACCTGACATGCACCTAAAAAATAAAGATAAAGAAAAACCTGAAACCTCAGGAGAGAGGCCACTGAGGTCAGGAGTAGTTCTAGTTGCACCCAAGAGATAAGGGATTTGATCCTTAAGACATCCACCAAAATGAAAACATAAACAAATGCGTTCCTTAGTGTAGTCTGGTCGCTAGAACACCCTGGCCTCCATGACTGCAATGATCACTAATTCATACCACAACTGCTATTCCTACAACCACAACCTCCATTATTGGTCGCCATTACTACAACCCTAGTAAAGAGACCACAAGTTACAATTAAGTCCCATACAAAATTCCTTGCTTTATGAGTCTAAAATATGGGTTTGGACTTAAAATAAGGTTAACAAGGATATGGAATAAATAAATAATTAGTGTAAATGTTATGACATGGAAAAAAATGAGTGTAAATGTTATGACACGGAAAATAAATGAGATCATATTGTAATATAATAATAGTATTGGACAATTCACTTAAATGGTGTAAAGGCACACCAAAGGATGGATACTGTAAAAAAGATAATTTCAATAATAATAATTCAAAATCAATTTATTTGTTTTAAAATAATATTATCCATGAAAAGTGAAAGCACACATATGAAGCATCTATTATTTTGCAAATAGTGAACTCAAACACATTTTTTTAACATGATATAAGGTTAGTTTTTCAAGGATCTAGAAAAAAAAATACACACTTAATTACATGTACTAAACAAAGCTTCCAACACCTTGGAAATGATAAAGAAGTGGAAAGCATGATATGAAAATGGTCATATGACATTAAATCATATAATCCTTGTTATGCATACTAACACGGGGTAGATTGAAATTCCATAAATACGTAATAAAAATTGAAATCGAACAATAGTCAAATTGAATCTTTGGCAAACTAGGCAACCTTAATAGAAAAATGATTAAATGACCTTTGGTGAAAAAATTAGGGGTCCCTTAAGCTTTGTTGAATACCTTAGTTTATAATCTCGTGAATTCACACCAAATCATCCAACTTAGGATTAAACCACCTTACAACATGCATGTGAAGGAACACAACAACGAAGTCAGTTGTATAAAAGTGAGTTACTAGGGAGGAGGCTTGACTACCCTCATGCCTCCCATCGCCTCCCACACTTGAACTCAAGCTTGATGGAAGGACAATTTATGTCGAAGTTAATGTGATTTTGAGGAATGAGTGGGATAATGGATATGGTGATCAATAAAGATTTGTTGATCTTCATGCAACTCGGCTCTAGTGCTTTTGCATGTTTTCGAGAGGTCCCTATGTTCTATGTGAAGAGATCTTGTTGTTTCGACTCTTCACAAACGACCAAAGTGACAACGCATCAGGTAGTGGTAAGCTCTTAGTCCTATGTTTTGGTATTTTTTCAAGTTCAAGAATTCATCATAAAATTTTGGACAAGATTCACATATTTGGCATAGTGAACACTCTTGAAAAAATATAAGCCCCTAGTCATGACTTTCTAGACATATGAAAGAATTTGTAAATTATGGTAATCAAACCTTTTTTATAGGGATGGCAAGTTCTTTCGACTCATGATGTAACAATGAAGATAATAATGTTGAGGTTAAAAAATCTACCAGGCAAATGTTAAGTTAGCTCATAGGAATGAGATAAGCAATTGAATAGTTGAGCATGCAAATGGAGAGGCAAGAAGCAAAAAAAGACATGGAAACCAAGCTTAAGGACCTAAATTTGAAATCTAACAAATTGGATAGTGATTATGAAATGCATTACACTATATGTTGGGCTTCCTTAGAGTTCCCAATCCATGGTTAACTTTCCTAATGTTTATACAGGTTAGTGAAAGATCGTGTTGTAGAGGACGACATTATGTATTAGATAGTGATTGCGTTCAGTGAATCATAAAAGACATACGTAGAACAAGGCCCTTACAGAGATGACATGTCAATGGAGGAGGCCCACGATGAGGATAATTTGGTCATGTTTAATTTATCTTATGTTTTTTACTTGCATTTTGATTTTGGGATGACATGTCAAGCAATGTAGTTATTGGCATGGTAGGGATAAAATAGACTTTGCATACAATATGTATTTTTGGAGGAAGACTATAATATTTTGTGCAGGATTTGAATAAAAATTTTGTATGAATTTTGAATATTGTGTATACCTTCGAATTTTTGGAATTCAAACAACTTCTTTATAAATATAAATCATACTTGATCTTATTATATATATAGTCTACCACATCGGTCCGTTGTTGTTTTTGGCTCACTGTGGCAGGGTTTAATTAATTATTTTTTACAACTAGTGTGCTTAAATGATCAAAATGCACAAGGGTGTCACATAGTTGAAAACATCGAAGTAGGGTAAATGCATAGTCAAAAACACTAGATTACTATATTTTTATTTTTAATTTCCTACATTGGTGCAGTTCTTCCACTATAGTGCATCGGAGGGGGGGGGGTGTAGACCCTAAGCTGCACTGTTAAAAACGTTCAGAATCTGAAACCATAGACTATATTATTTTTTATTTAAAATTTTTATTAGTGGTGCGTTGTATATAACCAACCACACCGGTGTGTTTTAGTGTCAAGCACACTAGTTTTACCCCATCAACAATGCTTTTGGGCCCTAGAGCATCGGTGCCATACATCCCTTACTCAGAAGCTCGGGCATTCGTGCTCCATCTGGAGTCAATTCCATTGATTGTTGATTGTATTTTGAATTTTTCTAGATGGTGGGAAAAATTTCAAATTTGACTTACACCACAACCATGCTTCATCAATGCCAAAACCTCTAAGTAAATTATTTATACTTCATAATTTAACTTTTTATTGGATTAAAATGAAAAATTAACTTTTTTGTTGTCCTTAATAAATAAATAAATAAAAACTAAAAACATGTGCGATGCATTCGATCTGTTCAGCTCGCACCACACATGGTGCACCTTATAAATTCACAGGGTGCACCATCAGCAATGTGTTTAGGTAGTAAGTGCACTGCATGAACATCGTGCTATAATTTCATAACACACCAAGTAACTAGGTTTTAAAAAAATGTGAACATAAATCGGTGTGTATACTAAACCAAAATACACTGTGAATATGGTGAGTTGATGTGTGTCAACTGCACTACTAAACCAAACGTTATTAAAAAAAATAATTGCATTAAGCGACATGGTCCATTAAACCTTCTGCACCAAATGCACAGTGCGCCAATGTGTATCTGGAGCATCGTTGCCAAAATTTATTTTCGACCTCATCAAGAGAAAAAATGATGCTCTTTAAGTACAATTATGCACCGTGAATGGCGCGATGACATGTCGACAACGCACCGTCTTTGTCAATGCAAAAAAAAAACGTTTAACAAGGCAGTTCGATAAATGCACTGCACTAATTGTTCGGTGTACTGACGTGTATCTGACACACCATAAATGATACAAAATTAAAAAAACTTGCAAACAACTTAAATGGTGTGGACAATAAACCCAAACATACCATATAGACGGTGCATTGCTGTGTTCCAAATGCACCAAAAAAACAAACATAGTTTTCCTTTAAGTGGTGTGGTCCATTAAGAGTTCTGTACTAATATCACGGTGCGCTAATGTGAACATGGTGCACCATTATCAAAAACAAATTTTGGAACACACCAAGTTAGTCTATGGTGCACTCTAATAACTTGTATGCACAGTTTACAGTGTGATAACATGTCCAAAATGAACTAATTAAGTGGTGAAAAACTTTAAAAAATACAAAGAAAAGAAAATCTTTAATGATCTGCTATGTTAAACTCTTCGCGCCGATTTCTCAGTACATTGACATGTAACTAGTGCACAGTTAAAGCATACAAATTTAAAAACTCACATAATGCTTAAATGGTCTGGTTTATGAATATTTATGCACTGCATTCGATGCACTGATTTTTAATGGGTGCACCATTAACAACCATTTAGAAGGTATACAACTTCCAAGAATTTATTAATTTGTGTATGTGTAGTCGAAGAGCATTGTTACCGGTGCGCTAGTTGTAGAAAAGCACCGACCACAGTGTGATATTGTAATTGAGGTGCACCGCTAGTCAAAATTATTTGCTTTAACAAAAAAAATTGATGTTATTAAATATCATGCTAATTTAATGAAATATTTAGTATTTTTATGTCTATTTATGACACTGATTCAAGTTATAGGTGAAACGTAGATGTGAGCAACAACATGTATAGGTTGATTAATACAACATGTTACGCGAGTGGGAGGTCGGGTAGAGGGAGTGGGATTTGTACTCTCTCCCCATTATTACTAAAACCCAAAACCTCTTGAGGGTTGTTGGCTTCCCGAAGTTCTATCAGTAGGTTACATCCCTTAAGGGGAACTCTTCATTGTTGCCTCAGTTGATCCACTACAAGAAATCCATATGATTAGCTTCCTCTTTAGCTCCCTTTCTCGCTTCTACTCACGGTTTCAATGTATTTTCCCCATTTCATTGAAAAAGTATGCAGTATTCGTCTAGATGGTGCTATTTATGGCGTTTTTTTGTGGAGAATATCCCAAGTCAAAACTATTTAGCGTCGACATTATATTCTAGTTTAACTTCTTCTTTGGCTTCCATTTTTGCTCCTAGTTTAGTTTCAAGTGAATATTCCTCCTTAGCTTCCTTTTTTATCCTCTTTTAGCTTCCTTCTTAGATTCTAGTTTAGCGTCCTCTTTAGCATCCTTATTTGCTCTTGTTTTATCTTCTTTTTTTGCTTATAGTTTGGCTCCCTTTTTAGCTTCTAGTCTGGCTTTCTATTTAGCTTCCTATTTAATGCATGGTGTGCTTAAATAGTTAAGTTGTTGAGGTCTTTGGGGTCTGGTGATAGGGGGTTTAGGTATTAGGGGATTAAGGATTAGGGTTATAGGGATTAAGGGTTAAGGGATTAAGGATTAGGGTTTAAGGTATTAAGGGTTAATGGACAAGGGGTTAGGGGCTTAACGGTTCGATAGTTTAATGGTTAATTGCTTAGGGATTATGGGTTAAGTGCTTAATGTTTTAGGAGTTAGGGGTTAAGGGATTAGGGATTTTTGGAGCGGGTTTTCTATTTATTTTCGAAGTCCTGCATGAGAGATGGACTATGGGACAACTCAACAATTGGACCAAAATTGCGCAGAAGGCATAAGTTGGTTAGAGATTAGTTAAGAGTTTTGTCCACTTTGTAACGGTCTTCGCCTATACTATGATGTATAAATATGTAGGGGATCTAAGGGTGAAGAGTTATCTTATGATTAAGGAAAGTATGGTTATGATTTTGTTGTGTAATGTTGGGTTGCTAAAGGCTGTAACAGAGTATTGATGCACACTACGCAGATTATGTAAGATTGTTTCATTATGAATGAGAATGAGTAATTATGCTTCCAACACTTTGCACTTATATTGAATGTGATGAATGTTTACATTTAATGCGCACATGAACTATATATTATGTTGTTGTAGTGAATGTGATCTCTATTTTCATGAATGAGATATATATATTGTGTAGTAGATGAATGGGTGTTAGATATGTTAGATTAATGCTCAAATATCTTCAACACTACAGAAACTTGGTTCTTGTATCCCCCCTTGATACCTTGGGTGACACTTTTCCTGCTTGCAAGTGATGTCGAAAGGGTTGGTGTCTGGGGTTTGGTGAAATTTATGATGAACCTTGGGTCTGCTCATGTGGCAACAAATGGTTTTATTGCTAGGAAGAGGATCTGTAACTAAAGGGAGAGTGAGGCTTAATTGATGGTTTATTGGAGACCAACAAAGGAAGAAATAAAAGATTGGTTTAAGGGGAAAGAATACAAATTCACAGAAGAGCAGAATAAGAACCCTCAAATCAACAAATAATGTTGGTTGCAAAAGTATGTATAAGATATATATATGAAGAGTTCTTTTGTGAGTCCCTTATACTTATGATAGATCGGTTGTTGGAGTTAGTCAAATTGAACTCGAGATATTGCATGGATGGTCCAAGGGAATGGACTCTTGAACATATATGATTAATTAATACTTTAAGTAATCTAATATTACATGTAGTAGTCCGTTGGTTGGATAATATTTTGCAGGGGTATGTCACAGAGTTTGTCGTAGACTATACCCAATCTTGTAGCACAATAGAAAGGAAGTTCTTTAAACGTCCACACAGAAGTCACTATATACTTGGATTAAGATGATATTGTGCAACAAAGGAACTTTGGTATTGGAATCAGATCACGCTAATAGTTAAGTGCTTACACGCATAGTAGGGAACGAGGGGCTAACCAAAGAATGATCTAAATGAAGGAAGGCAGGGATGAATGAGGGGAGGATGAGTTGAAGATGCTAAGAAAAGAAGAAAATCCAACAGTAGAAGAGACGATATTACTGTGTGGAGGATAAATATTTCAGTTAGACAATAGGAAGAGGATAGTTGCTAAGGTAGAGAAGCATCATAACGAGTGCTAATAAAGAGATTTCTGCACAGGAACCCATATCGAAGGATTATCACACTTAAAGGAGGTAGAAGGCAAGAAGATCAATCCACCTGAAGGAAGAATCCCTGTTCAAGTCAAGATCTGTGTCGAACCCACAACCCCATGTGTGTACCCAACCTCTAAGGTAAGTAGTCCAAATCTTGTATTTCTAGTTAGTAATAATAGAAATAATAGTCAAAGTAGTGGAGGTAAGTTGATTATCCATACACAATCTACAACACCTAGTAGCAGTATTGCTCAAAATACAACGACAAGGGTAGGCCTTACTATGAGGGTGTTTGTCTTCCACAGGATGGGGATAGATGATTCGAACCAACACTTGTTTGTGTGTGAGACAATATGGTAGGCAAAGAATGTCCAAGATGATCATGCTAAAATGGCATAGATGGTGACCACTTTTATAGATCGGGCCATGACATGGTATATGAAGTATCAAACCACTATATAAAACAAAAATTTGGGTGGTATAGAGGATGCATTTATAAAGGAATTAAAGAAGTAGAAGTTTGAGTCATAGTATATTGTTGAACTGAAGGAAATTAGGCATTTGGAAAATGAGTCAATCTGGGGATTTGACCAAATATTCAAATCATTGATGGACAAAGTGATGTTCCAAATTCATGCGGACCAACATGAAGAATGGTTCATTGTAGGGTTGTTGTCGCATATACGAGGCCCGTTAGTGCAACAAAAGATCATGAGCCCTGTTAGTGCAACAAAAGATCATGAGCCCCGTTAGTGCAACAAAAGATCATGACACAATCAAATGCACTGGCTTTGGTGATGAATTTGAAAGCATCCCCTATATGAGAAAGTAATGTAGGGTTGGCTTAGCTCCAAATGCAACTTGTTGCATTAATGATGTAGTTGCAAGAAATTGCCGAGGGGAAGGAGAAGCACTGATAAATATGGTGTACTACCTATAGGATAGAGGGACACCATAAGAATGAGTGCCCAACATACACAGATTACTTAGCAATGGGATCCCCAACACCCTTGCTTACTAGAGGTATCTAGTGTGACATATGCAGAGGGAATCACTCCTCGACTATTTTCCCTACATTGTAGAAGTATGCAAGTACCCCAATGAGTCTATATTGCAATTTTTGTAAGTCAGTTAGTCATGATGAAAAGGATTGTCACACGTTGGATCTTATGAGAGAGTGCACTTTAGATGCGTACATAGTTCAAGGGGAGGTTGGACTAGAAGGAGAACTATAGTAGAATAATGCTCAGAGGGAATATAGCCAAGTTGACAGAGGAGGTCACAGGTAGAGGCCATGGAGGTTTTGTAAGAGGTACAGGGTCGATCATTTGTTATAATTGTGGTCAACCATGCCACTTTGCTTGGGATTGTCATAACTCGTGCATGACATGCACCTACTGTAGACAGTTGGATCATGCGATAGAAGATTTCCCACTAGTCGTTACGAAATGACAACAGAGAAAGAATCATGCTCAAAATTAGATCCAAAATCCAAATCCAAATGTAGATCATAATGCAAATTAGAATCATAATCAAATTCCAAATCATAATCAAAATGTCCAGATAATTGCGGCGAAAGAGTGTGATGACCAACCAAAGATAGCAGTAGCAACATGCAGAGGAGTGAAAATGGGAATGGATGCAATAGACCATGACCCACGCACCGACTGATGGGTATAAGAAGCAGGAAGGAAAATTCCTTGTGTTTGAACTTTAGAGAAAAGAATACATACAAGCAAGAAAGGAAAGATTTGACGGGGATGGGATATGGAGCATCAACATCATGATCACCTATATATGATATGGTGACGCAATATGATTATTCAGTGGACGAAGAACCCATGGAGGAGGTAAGCACACATAAGATTTTTCAAAGAACTCTTTGGAACTGATTAACAATAAATCTGCTTTGAATGTACCGCATTGGATGATCGATGGGTGTTCGCAAGAAAAAGCGGTGTTTGTTGCAATCAATCAAGTGTACTCGTGAAAAAGAACAAATAGGGAGCTTTGTCTAAGTGCGTAGATAAGGGACTATGATATGGATTACATTGTCCTAGATATGGGATATGTTGTAAACATTTTACCGAAAAGAACATGGGAAAGCCAAATATTACTTGGTCTAATGTGCAGTTGATATTAGCAAACCAACATAAAATTATCCCAATAGGGAAGCTCACAGGGGTAATAGTTGATGTGGATGGTGCGGACAACACAATTGACTTTGAAGTGATTGAAATTGTGGATGACAATATAAAATACCGTGCATTATTAGGATTGGGGTGGGCATTTGAGAACTAGGTTATCATTAACCTGGAAAAAAAAGGAAAAAAGACAAATGATCTTTGAAGGAGATGATATAAAGGTTATCACACCCTTGGACCAGACAAAAGGGAGAAGGAATGTGCAACCAGTTGGGAATGGGTTCGTTGGAAGTGAAGCAGCATGCTACAGGCGATTGTTGGAGCCATGAAAACCATCGGTACACCTTGGGGAGCAACTAGATAGAATGCCATTAAAACTGTGGGCAAGCTTTTACACCCAAAACCCTCTTACAATTGCCATTGAAAAAGCAAAGCCTCGGGACTCGTAATCTTACAGACCAAACACCAAAACATTGAAGGGTTCAGAAAAAAAAACTCGACACATTAAACCCTAGTGAAAACCTTGACCATCGTGTTGCACAGGTGGACGACCGAGATGCATTCTTGAGCTAGAAATAAAATCCTGGTTGCGATGTCAACTCGCAACCAGGGAAGCATTTTAAAACCACAAGTCAACCAAGGTATGGACCTTTAACTATCATAAATCATGGCCAAAATATATTATCACTTCTAATCATTACTTTTATGTCGAGATTCGAACTATGGTGGAAACCCAAAATCTTATAACAATATAAAACCATAACCTTTGAATCATCACATTTATATTAAGTTCCAACTATGGTATAGATTCCATAGTCTAATGTGTAAACCATATAATTGAAACATTCAAACCTTACCATGTGTTAACCCGCTCTTTCAGACCAAGGTCCTTCCCCATGTTATACCTTATAACATTTGCGTTTAGGAACCAAGGATAGGCCTTGGATCCTTTCAAAACCTCATTACATAGAAAATGTGGGTTCAAGACTATACCATAGTCTCCCAAGCCTTGTTTCATACCACTTTTAGGGCTAAGCAATCCTCCTTGCAAATCAAGATAAAAATGAAAGAAGGAAGAAAACATCACCTTCAGGTATGGTTGGCAGCATGCTGTTAAAACTCTGTAAACAACTGCAGTTGGAAAAACCTGCCATAAAGTAGTAATAATTGTGTAAGCGACTATACACAACATCAATAGATAAACTCATTCCATAATAACTAATGCTTGCTAGGAACTCAAAGATGTGTTTTTGGTTACATGTTTATATATATATATTTTTTATGGAAATTAGAGGTATGTGAGAGAATGGTATCAGAGCATGGTTACAACATTAGGCATGAACCAGCCCAACACTGAAGCTGTTAAAATAGAAAAACCAATTTTATTTTATTTTGGGTTTGATTCTCTTACAAAACAGGAAGAGACAGATAACTTTATTTTTGCAGGAAAACTATGACAGATGTAGGAATGTCTGCAAAAGAAGAATCTTGCCCTAGAAAACCTGTAAACAATGAGGAGGGTGAAATATGGGTAAACCTTAATGACAGTCAAAATGATAACCTATTTGAATTACAAAGAATTGTTAAAGAGCTAAGATCAGAGTTAAAAAGAGTTAGGGAGGATAATGAACGCATTCTGAAAGCTCAAGAAGAACTAAATAACATTTTTCTAGCTAAAATACATAATGATGAAAAAGAGAAAAACAAAGAACCTAAACATATTATGCCAAAAACTACACCTTACAAATGTAAGGGAAGAAAACTAGAATTTTCCAGTCATGGGGTTGAAACTTCCAGTGAGGAATCATCAAAACACCACACAGAAAAACAACGAGATTCTAGTGAAAGTAGTGATGATAATAAAAAGAAGAAGAAGTACAAACCTTATGAAGATATTTCGGGGGAATTTAAAAAATCTAAACCATCTATGTTTAATGGTGAGATCAAGAAAGGAGAAGAGGCAGAAGCCTGGTTGTCGAGAATGAAGAAATACTTCCGAATCTATAATTACTCTGACAAATTGAAGGTGAAGATGACCATTTATAATTTAGCTCGAAAAGAAGATATATGGTGGCAAGATATAAAAAAAAAGTAAAAGGAATAAAAGAATGATACATAACCTGGAAAACCTTTAAAATGGATTTTAAACAAAATTACCTTTCAGAACAGTGCTATGAAGAAAAGCCTAAGGAATTCTACGAGTTAAGGTTAGGAGCTATGACCATGAAAGAGATATGTAGTAAATTCATGAGTATGCTTCATTATGTAGCATATATAATAGATGAAAAACAAAAAATATAGTGCTTTCTCAGCTATTTGCCTATCATGTTTAAGGAGCGGATTGAGTATAACAATTCAAATATGTAAGAAGACGCAATGAGAAAAGCAAATTTATGTTATGACAAGAATAAAAACAAAAAAAGTGTACCAAATTGGAAAACTAAAACACGAGATAACTGTGATTCAAGAAAGAAGAATAATAAATTTTACAAAAATACTAGGAATAATTACAAAGGGTATCAAGGCAGTAACTATACAAGTTTTAAACCACAAAACCCTGCAACAAAAGAGAGAGAGCCTCCCACTACTTTTAATAAAAACACTACACAGAGGGAACCCTTAAAATTTTGGGAATGTGGAGAGCCACTTAGAATTTCCCCGGATTGGAAGTGTTGTTTTCCATTGGGTTGTGGTGGGACTGTTCTCCTACAACCACTAGAATTTCTGTGGAGTGGAAGTAGAGGTCATACTTTCCATTGGGTTGTGGTTAGACTGATTTTTTGAGAGAATTTATGGTTTAGTGCACCCTTCCTTATGGCATTATGGTTATGGCTCGGGGGTGACCATTGCTAGGTGATTTTTGTCTTGCATCGTGTCTACGGCTAGGTGGAACGTGGCAAAGTCGATTCCGGTTGCGTATTTGGAAAAGATAAGTGATTTATATCATGTTTATTTAATTTATTTGGCTATGATATGATTTATTTATGGATTTGCATGATTTTTTTTTATGAAACGTATGAGTTATTTGTGGAAGAAACCTCTCATGGAATTCAATCTATTTATGCAGGTAATTTTTTTGAAAGAATTGGAAACTAGCTTTTGGGATTTTGCGCACAACTTGTTTGAGGAAATGACTATTTGGAACCTCTGCTACATAATTGATATTTATTATCCTGCTCATTATATAATGTGTATTTTTATGGTAAAATACCCTCATAATAGTTTAAGATACTTCTCTTTGATGCTTCTATCTTTTTTTCAAAAACTAGTTCTTCGATTGAGGGCCTAGGACAGACTTTGGGTGTGAAGTGTCATGGATGCAAGGATGATCATGTGAGTAAACGCCTATAATTAAAGGTGAAAGGGATCAAGTAGTAGGAAGGCCATAGTCATTGTAAGCTCCATTTTGGTATAAGACTAAGCTGGGGGAAATCCCACTCTTCTCTTTTTCTCTTTTTAGTGTTAAAATGTATATTACAACTAGAATTTATTGTGTCTATTTTTGTTTGAACTAAACGATAAATGATGGAATAAATAATTTATTGTAAACATAAATAAAGATGAGCAAATTCATCAATACACATTTGTTGGGTTAAAAATGAAATGCATTAAAACTTTTGAAGAAAGCATGGGAATCCTTATTCATCAAAGTAAATGAAATGGCTGATTTTAATGTACATGATTATGTTTGGCTTAATGGGGTTCATATTGATGAATTTCACAGGTAACCTTCCAACCAAGTTGGTTGTAACTATTAAAAAACAAAGCAGGTTCTATTAGTGGGAGAAGTGTGAGTAGTTATATGCATAACATAAGGCAGTTGACCAAAGAATTATCCATGTGGATGAAGAATTACTCTAAGCAATCAAGAAGACCCAAGAAAATATTGGAAAGAGGATAACAATTCAAGAGCAGCAAACTGTAATGAACCTTTTGTAGGATTAAATCCGCTTGCAAAACGAAGTGAAAAGTGTTTTGGAAACCATGGCAAAGGGTGAAAGCCAATAAATTTTAAAAGACCCTTTTCTAGATCGGTCAACCAAGAAATACCCTCACATGGAAGTAAATGCAAATGAGGAGAAAACAAAAGGAAAGCTGGAATAAAGAGTCAATCTGTAATGTCCCTGTGAGCCCTTGATGCCAATATGTGCGGAAAAGTGGTAGAGTTTTTTTTTTCTTTTGTTTTTATTACCACAAGGGGATTCGACCTGTTAGCAACAACCTTTTACAAGGGATTTCATATCCATCATGACAAACCATGTGCATAGCAAAACAATTACTCGACAATTTTCTTTAATGTAACTCCAGCATTATTTACAGCCACCAGCATTGCATCAACATAATGTCCGGAAAACTAACTTATTATGCGTACAATAAAACAATTGATAACAACCACAATTCTTTGACTATCATTTTACAGCATTGCAGTCAATGAGCTTATGTATAGAAATAACTATAAGAAAGTAAACAAGTAAACACAACACACAGAGACACAATATAAATGACCTGAGGTGCAAACATGAAAGAGACACCGGAGTACGTGGTTCACCTCATCCCCGAGGCTACATCCACCAAAGCTTGTGTTATATTAATTCGTTTGATGTAGTTTTACAAATTCATGGTAATTCTCCACTGAGAATTACCTTCCAATTACTCTTTCCTTCGTTGCAGGTTCCTCCTGGCACATTCTTTTAAGATACCAAAAATTATACAATCGCACAGGTATTCTTGAGACAATTGCTGGTACATTCTTGTTGTACCCAAAACTAGTCCGAAGCATGCGTATGCTTCCCTGAGAAAAATCTAACATCCACAAGGCAAGTAGTAGGCAATTACAGACACATAAGCCTAAACCATTTTAACTCGCAGAATTAAAAACAATCAGTGACTGCTTTCGCACTACGATCACAAAAGTAAGGGGATAACTTCCTGATCTGCAACAAATAAACAACCAGCAGGCAACTGTGTACATATATTCATAAACCAGAATTAAAATCAGCTAAAGCTTTCACCGTTCGATCACCGAAAATAAGGGGATAACTTTTTGCAACGAATAGGCAAACAGCAGGAAACAGTGTATATGTATTCATAAATCAGAATTACCACAACTAGAGCCAACCAGAGATCAAATAAGAGAATCTTACCCAAAGTACGACCTACATCTTGTAGATGCCACGGGTTTCTGGTCTGGATAATACTAGCCGTGGTTGTAATAACAAAAATCAAAAGCTGAACCGGGAAACTACTTTTATTCAGTAGAACCAATCGATTTACCAGCATGATAAATATTCTAGGCCATAGGCCGCTACGACCTAAAACCTATGAGAATTACTGTCTTGAAATCATAACAGTAACATGAGGGCTGAACCCTATCAGAAAGCATCAGTAACGAATATATATATATATATATATATATATATATAGCTTCCAGATTAAAAACGATAAGTCATTAGCACAATAAAGTAAGATTTCATGCTGTAAGGTAAAACGCGCCTAGGTTGTAGCTAAACATAGCTACCCAAGCATACGATTTCTATCGTATAGGTCACCCTGGTATCTTTATAGACTCTGTTATAAGAGGAACAGATTCTAATGATTCAAATAAAAATTATGGATTCATACCTAGTTCTCCCTACGAACTAAGTTTCATTGACATGATTTACAGACATAAACCGGATCTGGTTTTCCATTGGACAAAGGCAGTTTTATACGCAGTCTATCCCCAAGGAAACTGCAAGACAACACAGTCTTAAACTGGAGATATAACACCCTTCATACATAGTCTGTACTTAAAGCAAATCGCAGTCTAATGCCAGAGAAAAATCACCCTTCATACACAGTCAGAAATCAAAGGCAGATCGCAGTTGAATGCTGGAGAAAAATCGCCCTTCATACACAGTGTGCAATCAAAGGCAGATCACAGTTTAATGCCGGAGATAAAACGCCCTTCACATACAGTCTATACTCAAAGCAAAAACACAGTCTAATGCTGGAGATAAAATCGCCCTTCATACACAGTCAGAAATCAAAAGCAGATCACAGCCTAATGCTGGAGATAAAACGCCCTTCATACACAGTCTGTACTCAAAGCAAAATGCAGTCTAATAGTTTGGCATGAGCAGAGTATTCTCAAGAGTCAAAATCAAGAAGGAAAACGCAGTCCATGTGAAGACAGTCACAACCTATATCTCGAGGTTCACTATCATGCAGGCAACGCTCCAGACAAATTGCAGTCTAGCGGTTGGGCTAGGCAGAGTAGTCTCACGGGTCAATATCAAGAAGGAAAGCGCAGTCTATGTGAAGACAGTCGCAGTAGATAAGGAATAGCCATTTCAAAGACATTGCAGTGGATATTTCAAATAAAACACAAGTAAGGATTAGGCCAGATAGGCCTCTACAAGTCCAGGGAAATAGCGACCCTGGAGATTGATGAAATCCAAAAGCTTCATAGCTCTCGATTAAGGAAAACACTTCAATGTTCAGAACCAATCCGATATCGGTATGCTAGTGGAGAGTACACTAAATCGCTAGAGAAACTGGAAGAAAGGTAGAAACGAAATCACAATCATACCTCAACGTTTTGGAGTCTACTTACGTTGATCCTGGAAAGGTTATCCCAACAGAACCAGCATTCTCCCAAACACCAAATGACATCACGACACATACTGTTAGCGCGTCGAATTATCAAAACTGGCTCCTAAACCATTCAATGCTGGAAAATTCTAAGTAGATCCAATGCAGACAGAGTGTAACGTGATGAAATCCTAAGGAAATCCATCATTCCTTGCTTCGACCCCAATCACTGTGATTTCTCCCTCCCCAAAATAAACAACCAGGCGTAAAAGATCTATCCCCAACACTCCCCACAGTGAGAGCCTCCCCCCAAAACCCTAGCGTTACCCTGATTTATGCTTACAAATTCTTGTAACGCCCCATAATGGGCATCAATAAGGCAACGCAGAACCCTCCATAATTACCATCTCTTTGACCGGTAATGTCAGTCAAAGGTGAGGAATTAACGCCTCCATACTCAGCTACCCACAACGCATTCAATAATGCAGCCATCTATAATTTATTTAGAGAACGTAAATAGCCTTACAGAAAAAATTCCCAGCCCCTATACCATCCCCAGAGAAGCAGCACGACAGCCAGCGCTGAGATGTATAAACCAGAGACATGAACCTACAAGAGGCAGCTGGTCACATGCCTGCATCTTAAATATATAATTTATCCAACACGGCTACCCCATCATAAGCTTGGCATTGCTATAAATATGCACAACTTTTTACATATACTTATGTTGTGCACATTTCTGATCAATAGATCCC
>LPNX010584046.1:0-228974 GCA_001517045.1 Pseudotsuga menziesii | reverse complement strand
CATGATTCCACATGCATGTATGCGGTCTTGTCTTTATGCATATATATATGACTCCAAATCATATATATATACCATTCTCCGTTAATATACATGGTTCCACAATGGTACGTAAATGTATAAGGCTCGTCTCTATAGGTAACACTATATATGCATATTTGTTTATATATGTCCCCCAAATGAATGTATATACCATTTTCCCTACAAACACATGTGTGTGTGAGGTTCGTCTCAACATTGGAACATCATACTATAAGGTAGGTGGGTAGGAAGTTTGTATTACCGTGAAATGTTGTAAATAGTCAACATACAATATATGTATCACAAATGTATATGCTTCCAACATATATATGATTCTGCATTTATTATGCATATAGGGTTCCACTATTTTCAGTATGAGGTTTGTTGTACCTTTGGAGATTATAAGCAACTTAATAGTTTCTACCCATATATATATATATATATATATATATATATATATAATATATACATCTCTCATATATGCACATATAATATTCCACATTATTATATATATAATATATTTATATATATGCATGCTATTTGTTTCATCATGGGATGTCCCATGATTTATAAGTAGCATTACAAGTTCCACAAATAATACGTACTTCAAAAGTATATCCCCGTCATACATATATTGTTCTTTATAATAATGTTAGAATGTCTGAAGTGCTCTAGATTAACTTGTAGCGAGAGTAACCTCAGTGTGGTGAGGGTTTTTCCACTCCTTTAGGATGAGATTATGATTCCTTTCTATTTTTATGAGTCGTAATTTCACTTGGCTCTTTAAGGTGGGAGGGGGATCTTACACAATCCAACTGTGAAATGTTGGAAATGTGGCGATAATAATTACCTCAGTAAATGCCCATCAAGAGGTAGCAAGACTTTTGAAAACAATGAAATCTTGAAACTTGTGACTGAGTTGGGAAGCAGGACAGTTCAAAGAGTTCCAGTTTTGAGCAATATAAATGTTGAGCTAGGAGGTTGAGCCAGCAAGAGTAACATGGAGAGGTCCAATGGACTTAGTCTTGAAAATATGACTTGAAGTATGCACTATTAGCAGGGTACCTACAAAATTTTATGAGTTTTGGAATATGTAAATATTATGTAAATGTTTATAAGCATGTGAACACCAAGGACGATGTAGATTTTAAGGGGTAGGGGACTATAATACCATTGGTCTAAACCACCAGCTTGACAAATGTGATTGGGTAAATGATTATGAGTGCCCCTATGATAGAACTCATTGTACATTTTTTCTTTAATTAATGTTAATGAAAAAACTACACTCGGTCGTGGATGAGTTAGAACACTATAGATTGGGGACTCATGTATTCAACAAAGGTAGTGAGAGGGGATATGTTCATAGGCTTGATTAACCTTGTTGATTTAGGAGAAAATATTTGAAAAGACTTAAATGACCAATTATCTACCCTCTTGATTATTTTCTTCATAAGCATTGAAGTCATGGGTGAGGTTGGTGGAGAGGTTAGCTCATGGATTTAAGGAAGCATAGGGATGACTTCAAAGAGGAAAATATTATAAGCTTCCAAGGGTTCCATGTTTGGCATCCTTCCCATACCTTAAAAGGGAAATCAGGTGACCTTATGCATTCAAAAAAAACATTAATCCAAAGGAGAAAGGAACAAAAAAGAATAGCATTCCCAGCGAGTCGATGGTTATTCATCTTCCACACTAAAGAAAAATATCGAACGTAGTAAGTTGAACATTGAATTGAGCGTGTTGAAGCACGGTACAGAATCAGAGCATGTTGAGTATTGAGTGTTTAATTCATAGTTCATAGACATAAGAGAGTGCGTAGAATCCATGGCATGAGCTGGAACGTTGAATTATAAGAAAATTGGAATCGTTGGTGGATAATGAAACCATGTCCTACACCTAAGCGAAGCTTCCAAACTTGACTATTATGCTTGCAAGGGTAGTTGGGCTGGTGGGAAACAAGTGTGCTCAAACCTAAACCCGCAAGCCTTCCCTTGTTGAATGCCTTACCTCGTCTTGCCTCTGGTTACACTAGTGAATTAGAAAATGGTGCATGACATTACATTAGTGGAAATCTAGGCACAAAGAACAGTGACATATATCACTATTGTGCCAGTAGAATGAAGTTGATTAAATGAATTGTATAATTTGACATGGATTTGCTTGAAGGCCATCAAATCCTAATTTTCAAGTGAGGGACCTTGAGAAAACTTGGGTTGGTGATATGTTTGTGGCTAATGCATGAGTCTCAACTCAGGGGTGGTGTTCTATTGATAGATTAATGAGCATAACTACCTACAATTGGGTGGAGTGTCATCGCCACGAAGCCAATTTCCAGATAGTTTAAATCTCATATAAGTGTATAAAACTTGTTGTGAAATGGAATGGATGTAGAATTTTGTTGTTATAGAGTAATTGTGTGTATTGGATTGTTGAATTCTTATCCATGGAATTATAAGTCGTTGATGGTTATAAAATTGATAATTAAAATTTATATGATTGGTTCAAGGCAGTGGATTGGAATGTGGTTATAGTAGAAAATCCAATAGGCCCCAAAGGATGTTTTTGTTGCATGAATGATGTTAGTTGTTTGGTTAAGCCTTAGTTGGACATTGAGAGGAAATCCAATAGGTTCCAAAGGTTGTTGTTAATTTCTGTCCATATGGGTTAAATCCTTGGTTGGGCATTGGTAGTCAAGCTAATGGGTTCCAAAGGATTAAAACATATATATGTATGAAGGAATGGTTAAGCATGTCTGTCATTCCAGTTTTATAGTCCTCCAAGTTAAATGTGAATGATGGTAAAGAAGTGATTATAAGCCTAGTTGATCTTGACTATAAGTGTGATGCAAATAATATATGTTGGGAATTGAAGGATAAGGGAATTGTTTGTTAGTATCCTTTCATTTCCTTGGTTGTAACATGAAGGTTGTTAAGTCATTAACCTATCCAATGTTTTCCTCAATTTTCTTGTGACATTGACAAAAAATTGTTAATGTTCCAACATGGATTCCAATATGGTGTTTGAGTAGTCCCATTATGAATGTTTTTAGTTGCATCTATTTTATGTATCTCTTGGAAGCCATGGTGGCCAAGGTATTCAAATTAAAAATTTTGGTATAATGAACATCTCACCAAAGAATGAAATACTGTACATTCTTCTACCGCTCCTGTTGTTCTCTAGGTTGTGTTTCAAAAGAACGACCTCTTCTTGTGCCTCCTCATTACTTCATTGTTTGGAATCAAGAAAGAATGAGACAATGCCATTATGTATGTGTAGTTTTATTTGGTTTGTATTTGTATTCCAATTAATTTCATTGAAACATCCAAGAATTTGACTGCGGATCAAATCTAGGTCACTTCCTTGAATTTGTTTTTGGCCACAAGATCAAATCCCGACCATTTCACTAAATTCCTTTTAGGTATGTATGTTGTAATGTTTTAGGAAAATTTTGCTGGATATTTTTACATAGGCCTGTCACTAAATCCTTGCTCTTGACAACACCTTCCACCATAAAAGAAAAGCATGTTCCTCTTTATGATGCACGCGTGCCCATGCAATGTAGTGTGTAGAAACTATTCATAAAATTCAAATATTACTTAAAAAATAAATGAGTTAATATTTTATTAAGTTACTAAGGCCAAGGCTAAATTTTGCAAATGGAAGTTAGTTGCGGTATATCTTTTATTCTTTTTTTATAAGGGTTTCTCCGCCAGAAAGGAAATAGATTTGTCAATATCCAAAATTTGGAGGGAAAAAGATGTTGCGGTGAAATCTTTTCTTCTTTACCAAAAAAATGGCAGTGAAAATATTGGGGGAAAAGCCTAGCATTTTTTAAGGAAAAGATCTGCAAGGAAACTGACACACAATACCCTTGTTCACCTACAAGTATTCCTCTTCATCCTGAAATTATCTTGGCGATATTGAGAAACATGTTTTGGGGGGCCTTTATATTTAATTTGACAAAGAACAACTTCAACATACTTATCATGCGATTAACAGAGTTTTAATTCATACTTCAAGAAGCAAATCAACTATGGATTAAGGATTTTATAGGACTTATGTTTCACTACACAATAAGAGGGGACACTCAAGAAATAACTTATCCAACTAAAGGTTGGTTGCATAACCATTTTTAACTCAGGAAAATATGAGTTAACGAAAGATTCAATGCATTTAATTCTGCTATGTTCTAGAGTTTTCAGAGGGTGTTTCCTGTCAGAAGCCTTGCCTTATTCTTGAGTATTCAACGACGTTCTTTATTCATTGTTACCCTATTACTTTTACTGTTCATTCAGTCCTATGCTCTTCTGAGTTGGTTGTTGATCCAATACAGTCTTCTCTGTGATGCTATTCGTGCCTGCTTAGTTGCATTGTCGGTATCTACCATTTCATTACCACTATATTCTTCTGTCATGTGCGAGGATTTATGCGGGCGTAGAATTCACCTCCATTCAAAATTTGTTTGACTATCCAATTATTGCATGCATTTGCACTACCTCTTGTTGATTTATTGGTCAATACTGAGGGGGGGGTGAATCAGTATTGTTATCTTTTTATTAACCACTTTTAAATCTATCATTAGAAACACATAACAACAAGAATACACAAAACACAATTTTAACGTGGAAGCCCAATAGGGTAAACCACCAATACGTCCTATTACTGCAGTTGTTATTTACAAATAGTTTTGTCTACTACTACAGAGAAGGATGGTATTACACCTTATTTACCAATACCAATTGGAAGGAGGCTATGACCCCTTGTTTTATCAGCTACGACTGAAAGGATGCTACAACACCCTATTTACCAATGCCAATTGGAAGGAGGCTACAACTCCTTGGTTTATCAGCTAAAACTAAAAGGATGCAACAACCCTCTGTAGGCCTGTTGCCTGCCCTAGTGCCGCCTTGCCACCCTGATATGTTTCTCACGATTTCTCTCCGACAGAATTCTGTCACACCCACTGGTGTTTGATTCCGATCATTCAATTCGAACTGCAGAGACTTCTTCCTTCTTACTGAGGCCGCTGCTTAAATACTTCTCAGCATTTAAGATTCTTTCAATAGTTGCGTCTTTTCAAACTGAACAAACACACCTTTCACTGTTGCGCCCTTTCATATATGAAGATCACACCTTCCAGAACATCCTTTCACATTCTTCCATTGATCCTGCACCTCAGAAATCATTTCTGTAGCTTGGAAACCATTTCCGCACCTCCGTCCAACGTTTGCAGGTGTTTCCGCACTGCCAAACTTCTTTTCGCAGGATCAACTTTTTGATCAAATCAGATTCATTGATCTTATCTCTAAGACAATTTGGACTGTCGATCTAACCATCGATTTTGGCCTCAAAATCACCTTTCCGCACCAAGATTTTCTCATCAATGATTCCCCACCTTTGATCTTCGTCGGTCGCTTTCCTGACCGTCGATCTCCAGATTGCGGGACGCAGGATGCGGGATGTCGACTGTCCGCTTTTTCCTTTCCACAAACTCCTTTCTGCAATATTCTTTTCACAGGCTCCTTTCCGCAAGTTTCTTTCCACAATTTTCCTTCCGCATCGTCGATCTGTTTTAGCGAAACTAACTTTAGTCGTCCGATCTTTCTAGATTGTGGGATACGGGATGCAGAAACGTAACATTTCGGCTTTCCACAAGCTCCTTTCCACAATTTTTCTTCCACACCGTTGATCTTTTGTGGAGTCTTTTCTGAGCATTGATCTTGCGGATTTATCCCTGACCGCCCGATCTTGATCTTTTGCGGAACTTTGGATTTTTCGTGTATCTTTTGAGGGATGCTTCCTAACTGTCGGATCTTGTGCGGGATGCTTCCTAACCGTCCATTCTAGAACTAATGCGGAGTTGTATTCTGTCTTTGTAGATTATACAAAAACTGATCCTCATTCATCGAATCTCATGCAACTAACTATGCCACCTCATCATTGTGCCATGTCATCACTACCTTCGTCTATGCCACCTCATCATCGTTTCATTTCGTCTTTTCTTTGACTTATGCTGCGTTAACTCTACCATGGTAGCTTTTGTAATTCATAAGCAACTTTTCCATCACTACCTTAGTCTTTCATCATCATTAGGACACCATCATATTCCATGTCATCATATGTGTCATGCCACATCCTCAACTATTCCATGCCATGTCATCACTACCTTAGTCTTTCACTGAGTTTGTCTTGCCATCATATCCACTGGTTATTCCTTTGTCATTCGTGAACACCTTTGATATCAATGACATCTATATACTCAAATCTTCAACAATTCCCCCCTTTGGCATTGATGGCAACCTCTAAACATTCGCCCCCTTTAACAACAATGAAAAAGGATAACCTGTTATGCCAATGCTACACCTATTTTGATATAGGATTTCCTGTCTCTCTTCTTTTTGACAACTCCTCTTGTCATCATATATCCCCTTTAAATGAACTTGGTTATTTAACCAATGTATTATCATTTATCTTAACATTTCATGTTCTTGAATGATAGCTTAACTGATAGATCCATGTAATCCCCCTGTCACTGTTGCCATATCTTAACATTTCATGTTCTTGCTGCCATATATAATGGTCTATTATGCCTGTAAGTTAACTGGCTTTCACTTTTACCAGAATTCCTTAAGCTAGTGCATTTAGATTTACATATAAAAAACTAGCATATACTGTTGGATTCTTTTGGATTTTAGATCTATATTATCAACTGTCTAGAGACCCATAACTTTAGATCCTCAACACATAGATTACTTCTTTTTATTACATAGTTTCTCTGGTCTCACTATCCCAGACATAAAGACTCATAACCTCAACCTTTTTCCTTTGTCAATGCTGAACTCATCCTGCTACCTTACCAATAGACTAAATTTTTATTTTTAGACTTGATTTTTCTCCTGTTAACAATCTATGTGTCATGACCTCAAATACTAAGTGAACATAATCATCTTTATCTTCTATTTGATTGCAGACATCATGGTCTTCATGACTCTCATATTTTGTTGTTCTCACGTTACTTCATAATTTCTCTTATGTCATCCATACACCATCATTGATCACCCATCATCTTTGAAGAAGATAGCTTTCAATATACTTTCAACATTAGATACCAATTGAATTTTTTCTTAGATACCAATTGGAATTTTCCGACTTTAACTCCCCCTAAGTATAAGATCCCTTCTAATGTTATTTTCAGGGTTTCCTTTTTTAAATCACGAGAGACCTTTTTAGAAAGGGATCCCACAGTAATCACTACATCCTTCTTCATCACCTTCATCTTTATTGGTGTATTCTTCTACATCACTAAGTAGCTTTCCCTCATGATGAGTGTCATTTTTATTTGTGACCCCATTATTCTCAACATCAACTATAGAGACTTCATTAATGACTGAAAGTTGTGTTTCTTCTGAAGCTTCTAATTCTTTCATCCACACCTTTTTAGGAGGTGTACTATTTACTTGTCCTTCACCATGCCCTGTGTTGGTATCTTGTTCCCTTTTCATCCTTTGATTTTCACCCCTGACTTTGCAGTTAGCCACCTTGTGACCAAACTTATGATAGTAATGACAATAACCATGGAATTTTTCTTTATCCATAGGAGGTCTTTGGTCTCTCTGTTTCCTAACTGCCATTTTCTTCCATTGTCTCTGAACTTCTATTGGAGCATCACATTTCAGTTTACAATTCCTATCCAAGTGTCCAAAGTTATTACATTTGTAACAATCTATATCAAACCTTTGGAGAGGTCCAAACTGGTTATGATTCCTTACCTTCGACTTTTTAATTTCATCCTTCTTGTACTCGTGAACCTTTTCATAAGCCTTTCATTTCAGGGATTTATGACCAAAGTTATTACAGGAATAACAATGACGCATAAATATTTTCCAATTTCTATTTATTGCTTGTCTCTTGAGCTCCTCATGAGTTATGTCGTTGTCATGAAAAGATAAAGCATATTCTTTGCACTTTTCCTTTTTAACAGGACTCTTCAGTACTTCAGCATAGCTCTTTGTACTTCCTCTTTGATTAGTGAGTGGAAAACTCTCTGGCTTATTCTATTTAATGAACCCCAAACTGGACCTATCACTTGATGGTCTTTGGCTACTCAGAATGTCATCCAGAATCCTTGAGTTGTTATCAAACTTTGATTTAATGGATTTTTCATCAACTCCTTCTCTAATTCTAGCAATTTCTTTCTCAAGTTTTTCATAATCTTGAATTCTCTTCCTAAGAAGAACTACTAGATCTTCCTCACTCTTCTTGGCCTCTTGAAGTTGGTTTCTCAAATCAGTAATAATCTAATTTGTCTCTTCTTGGTATTTAGACAGTTTCTCTTTCAAAACTTTGTTTCTTTTCCTACATCTTTCAATTTCATCTAAAACAACCATGTATTCAGCTTCTATGTCCACTTTTGATTCCTCATCTGAGTTTGTTTTTCCTAAAACAAGATGTCATTATCTTCACTCATCTCCTCATCTTCACTTTCTTCCTTGGAATAGAAGTTCTTTTTTTCTTTAAACTTCTTCTTACCCTTATGACAACAAGATTCTTCATGGTCACTCTCCTCTTGTTTTGGGTAGGAACACTTATGGGAAAAATGTCCAATCCTTCCACAATTAAAACACTTCAAAGGAATTTTACCTTTGTATTTCCCAGTGCCTTTATTAAGTCTACTTACAAAGAGGGCTTCCTCATCATCTAGATTTTTTGATTGATTTTTGGAAGTGACTTTAAACACTACTTCTTCCTTCGAGTTTTTATCTTGTCCAGTTCTCATCTCATAAGCAGTGAGAATTCCATGCAGCTCATCTACTGTTACCTTTTTAAGGTCATCTCATTCCTCTAGGGTAGAAACCTTTGAGTCATATTTCATTGGTAATTTTCTTAGGATCTTGCTTACCACTTCTTTTTCTTTCAATTTTCCTCCAAGACTTCTAATAGAATTAACCACCTCATCTACACGAAGAAGGTATTCCCCAATATTCTCTTATTCTCTCATTTTGAGGCATCAAATTGACCTTTATATGTATGCAGTTTGGATTCTTTGACCTTAGATGCTCCTTCATAGATAATATTCAATTTATCCCAGGCTTGTTTAGCAGATGTGCATTGCATAACCTTCGTAAACACATTGTTTGTTAATCCACTCAAGATTGCATTTAGGGCTTTGGAATTGCCTTCATATTCACCTAGTTCAAATGTGTCTATAGGGTACTGGTTTCCCACAAGAACCTCCTTTTCAGCTACAGCCCAAACCTTCCATACAAGGGACATTAGATGGCATCTCATTCTAACACTCCAAGCATAGTCTTCTCCTGTAAATAGTGGAGGTCTATTAGTGTCCATGCCTTCTTGCTGATCCATAGTGGTTTTCATTCGATATTCCTTCCAGTGGCTAAACTGTAGTGAAGGAACCCGCTCTAATACCAATTGTTGGTTTATTGGTCAATACTGAGAGGCGGGGGGTGAATCAATATTTTTATCCTTTACTATTTTAACCACTTTTAAATCTATCATTAGAAACACATAACAAAAAGAATACACAGAACACAATTTTAACGTGGAAGCCCAATAGGGTAAACCGCCAATACGTCCTATTACTGCAAAATTGTTATTTACAAATAGTTTTTCCTATTGCTACAGACAAGGATGGTATTACACCTTGTTTACCAATATGAATTGGAAGGAGGCTACGACCCGTTGGTTTATCAGCTACAACTGAAAGGATGCTACAACACCCTATTTACCAATGCCAATTGGAAGGAGGCTACAACCCCCTGGTTTATCAACTACAACTAAAAGGAGGAAACAACCCCCTGTAGGCATGTTTCCTGCCCTAGCGCGACTCTTCCACCCAGATATGTTTCTCATTATTTCTCTCCCACTGAATTCTGTCACACCCACTAGTCTCTAATTTTGATCATGCAATTCGAACTGCAGAGACTTCTTCCTTCTTACTCAGGCCATTGCTTAAACACTTCTCAGTGTTTAAGCTTCTTTCAACAGTTTCGTCTCTTAAAACTGAACAAACACACATTTTGCTGTTGCGCCCTTTCATATCTGAAGATCACACCTTCCAGAACGTCCTTTCATGTTCTTCCATGTATCTTGCACCTCAGAAATCGTTTCCGTACCTCCGTCCAATGTTTGCAGGTGCTTCCGCATTGCCAAAATTCTTTTCACAGGATCAACTTCTTTATTCAATCAGAGTCGTTGATATTAGCTCTAAGTCAATATGGATCGTTGATTTAACCATTGATTTTGGCCTCAAAATCGCCTTTCCACACCAGGATTTCCTCATCAACGATTCCCCACCGTTGATCTTCGTTGGTCATTTTCCTAATTGTCGATATCCAGATTGCGGGATGCAGGATGTCGACTATCTGCTTTTTCCTTTCCTCAAACTCCTTTCTGCAAGCTTCTTTCCGTAGGCACCTTTTCACAAGCTCCTTTCCGCAAGTTTCTTTCCACAAGCTTCTTTCCACAATTTTCCTTCCGCACCATCGATCTGTTTTAGCTGAACTAACTTCAGTTGTCTGATATTTCCAGATTGCGGGATGCGAGATGCGGAAACGTAACATTTCGGCTTTCCACAAGCTCATTTCCGCAATTTTTCTTTTGCACTGTAGATCTTTTGCGTAGTCTTTCCTGATCGTTGATCTTGCGAATTTACCCCTGAGCGTTCGATCTTGATCTTTTGCGAAACTTTGGCTTTTTCGCCTATCTTTTGCGGGATGCTTCCTAACTGTCGGATCTTGTGCGGGATGCTTCCTAACCGTCCATTCTAGAAATAATGTGGATATGCATTTTGTCTTTATGGATTATACAAAAACTGGTCCTCATTCACTGGATCTCATGCAACTAACTATGCCACCTCATCATCGTGCCATGTCATCACTACCTTCGTCTATGCCACCTCATCATCGTGCCATTTCGTCTTTTCTTTGACTTATGCTACGTTAACTCTGCTATGGTATCTTTTGTAATTCATAAGCAACTTTGCCATCACTACCTCTTATTCTTTCATCATCATTAGGATACCATCATATTCCATGTCATCATATGTGTCATGCCACATCCTCAACTATGCTATGCCATGTCATCACTACCTTAGTCTTTCAGTGAGTTTGTCCTACCATCATATCCACTGGTTATTCCTTTTTCATTCATGAACACCTTTGACATCAATGACAACTATATACTCAAATCCGCCAACACCTCTATAGTTAAAATTTAAGTTTATTTTTCTTCCTTTATATTTTTTTATTTTTAAATCCCCATTTATTTGAATTGTCATTGGGTAGGGTGTAGATGATGTAATCCATGGCCTTTGTGCCAGGAATTATGCTTATGTGTTGGTGTATCGTCGGTGGATTTCTTTTAAATGATTTTGTACAATTATATTCAATGTTGCATCAACTTTGGATGGTGTGGAGGATGTTGGAGGGTGGCTTCGGCCGTGTGAGATTAGATCAACATATTTTTGAGGTCATGGAATTTACTCTCCTCTCAGCTCGCTGGTTAAATGCATTTAATTATGCTATGTTTTGGATTTTTCAGAGGTTGTTTCCAAGCAAAATCCTTGCCTTCTTCTTCAGTATTCAGCGACATTAGTTATTCATTATTACCCTATTAGTTTTATGGTTCATTCAATCTTTTTTTCTTTCTTTCGAGTTGGTTGTTGATCCAAGATAGTCTTCTCTGTGCTACTTATTGTTCCTGCTCAGTTGCACTGTCGGCATATACCATTTCATTACCGCTATCTTCTTATGTCATGTACGAGGACATATGTGGTCAGATTTTTTGCTGCGAACATTGCTGCTGGTTGAATTTCTCTTCACTTGGTAATACTTACCATTTTCCTTCTTGTATTGTTACTTGTGGTTTTGGTTTCACCTTTCTGATTCAATGTTCTTTCTAATGCATTCCATTTAACGTTGCAGTTATTGGTCTCCAACAACAAATTTACTTTTTTGTGGTCCGCAATTTTTCGTGTTGCATATAGCTAGTTCAACTCCTTGCTTATGTTATGGTATGTCTGGCCATTCGAACTCTTAGATTGTTCAGGCCTGCACAGTGTCCAACTATTCCTCGCTTGTGTGGCTTCCATTAACTGAGTTGTTTACTACTTTACTCTATTTGGTTAAGGGTCATGTTAGAATTCTTATGGTGGATTCGCCTGTACTATTGAGGGTTTATGCCCGATGCATAGATTACATCTTTAGTTAAATGATTTTCTAAAATAGGGTTTTAGTATATTCATTTGTCCCACATTGGGAGGGTTAAACTGGAAACCCTACTTTTTCTCTTTGCTCCAAGAGGGAGGGATAATCTGGAAACGCTACTTTTTCTCTTTGCTCCAGGGGGGAAGGCTAAAATGGAATCCCTACTTTTGCTTTTTGTTCGAAGATAATGATATAGGTAGAATCGACATAATATTTTCAACTAGAATATTATTGTCCAAATCCTTTTACCAAATAGCAATTCTTATCTCAAATAACACAACTCTTTTACACATAATGCCTTCTGGCCTTGTTTGCTTAAACAGTAAGTGCATGTCTATAAATAGATCCAAATATGTCCGTTATTGAATATTATAATAATAATCATAATGAAATTTAAACTATAACCTAATTAAATGTCGAATTAACGTTTAAAACCTCCTTATTTGTAGGACCAAAAAGCTTTAGAAAATTTATTTACCTTTCGTTACCAACTTCAAAAGGTTACCTTTCTCAAGGCAATGGTACCTCTTTTTTACAATTCAAGGGAATGGTTCCTCTACTTTGTTTATCCACGTATTTAAATATTTGTTGAAACCTAATTCACTATCCCTTTCAATGATTGAGAAGAATGCACCCAAGCTTAATATTATGATGGATCACTTTGTACAAATTCAATTCAATTAATCTTTGGTTGAGTAACTACAAGTAGGGGGTTTGAACCTTTCCCCAGTTGTTGTTGTGCATTGGCATGCATGCACAAGTCATTGACCCACTCAGGGCTATATTATCTACCACACTTCTTGGAACTCTTTTGCACAAGCGAGCTTATCACTTGGTAAGAAGTTGACCACATGGGTTTGAGCCCTCCAAAGTGACTTGGAAAAGAGAAAAAATCAAAGCAAATGCTTGGTAGATTGATCTTGGTGGCAAAAAGGGAACTAGGGATATTAAACTCCTAGTACTTCAGGTAATCACCAAGAGGAAGCTCATTTAGTAGCAAGGCCAATAAACAACAACCTTCTCAGGGTCAAAATATATTGCCATATCGAGTGGACCTCAAAACCAAGAAGACTGCATAGAGGTTAATCTCTACAGTTCATGCAACTTGGCATCAAGCATTGGCCTAATGATTAGCCACCAATACCTGTCAGTTGGTTTATATTTCATGATGCCTTTGGAGTAATTCCATTTCCGGTTTCTTCGCTACAACATCAAGACACACAAACCCAACTTAAACAAAATGTTAGGGATGACTAGACCATGTACCTACTCGATAATGGGTTTGTTGAGTCTAAATAACTACAATTATTTTTTCCAAAGCTATCGATGGTTTCTAGCAATGGTGGTAGCAATCAAAGTGGCCTATAGCTTTGAAAAGGCTCTTATTAATTAATCACCTAGTTGAGAACCAAGAAAAATTTTCCAATGTTTTTCTTTCACACATCAAGGGGGTTACCAAATCAAATGCCTATTGAATGGCATGCTTTCACCTTCCACAAATCACCCTTCCAACACAAGGGGTTCTTAGTAACATCCTAGGCCTTCCACTTACTTTGTGCTACAAGAGCGACCTGGATTTAGACTTGCGGTAGAGTCAACAACAAGGTTTGCAAATTGATATTTTTTAAGCTCTTTTTCCCCTACAAGGCCTTTTCTAGAAAACAATGGTGCATGAGAAATTTCCAATTCTCTTTACCTTTCACTGCTCTAATCACCCATTTAGCACATTGAGTATGGGCTTGATGAAATGACCCAATCCTTCCCATACCACCCCATCCCTTTGGACTTCAAAAAAGGCCCCAATTAACTAACTTGATGGAAACCATTTTTTTTTGCAAGTTGGCCAAGAGAAAGTCTCAAAGGAGTTTCTCCAACCCTTTATAGGCCGCATTCTATGGAACCCAACAAGAAGAATAACACATAGGGTGGAAACAAGAACCTTGGAAGAAATTAAGAATCAAGATGATCAGGACAAAAGTCAAGATGTCTGCTTAATCACTTTATTAACTATTTGTTACTTATAAAATAAATTACTTAATATTTTATTAAGTTACTAAGGGTAAGGCTAAGGTTTAGAAATGGAAGTTAGTTGTGTTTTATCTTTTATTCTTTTTTATAACCCTTTCTCCATCAGGAAGGAAACATATCCGTCAATACCCAAGTTTGGATGGAAAAGACGTTGGCATGAAATCCTGTCTTCTGTGCCCAAATAAATGGCACTGAAATATTGGCAAAGAGGCTTGGAATTTTGTAAGGCAAAGATCTGCGAGGAAAATGACGCACATTACCCTTCTTCACCTGCAAGTATTCCTCTTCATCCTGAAAATTCTCTTGTTGATACTGAGAAACATTGTATAGGGGACCTAAGTTCATATTTAATTTGTCAAAGAACACCTTCTCCATACTTATCATGCTATTTGCATAGTTTTAATTCATACTTAAAGAAGCAAATCGATTATGGGCTAAGGGTTTTATAGGACTTGTGTTTCAATACACAAGAAGAGGTGATGGTCAAAACAAAACTCATCTGACTAAAGGTTGGTTGCAAAACCATTTTCTAACTATGGAAAACAGGAGTTAACAATAGTCATTAAAGATGAGAATGCATGCATACATTGAAATGAGGTGCCTACTCAAAGTACACAACCCTTTGAGAGTAAAAAATACAATGCATGACTAAATTGTATAAGCAACGCTTTGTGAGTTCAGAATAAAGTGCATGAACTAATTGTATAAGCAACGGTCTAGAAAGGGAATGCAACTTAAAGAAAAGATCGATGGCTTATGTGTGCTTGTATAGGATGTATTGGAGAACTTATTAGTAGAAAATGCATGTGCTTAGTGAAAAGGTAAATTCATTTAGTCTGTGATAAATATATATCAACGTTAGTTAAAGTGTCCATGCCGAAATAACTCTAGTTACTAGCTATTTGATGGACCCTTCAAGAGGGTAGTTGAGGTCTATTTCAAGTGGTTGTTTAAATATATGCTAGTAGTTAAAACAACAGTCAAACTATATTAAAACACTCGTTAATTCCTTAAAGTTCTACGTGCAACAAGTTAATTCAGTTACAACGTTGGTTAATTCCTGATAAATTTACATGTGTTGGGGGTTACATCAGTTCCAACACTAGTTAATTCCTTATAACTTACTTGTATCGCATTTCATGCTATTTTTTGAACAACAATTGTAATTCATATCTATATATACTACAAATAAGGGCGCCTTTTTTTCACATTAAAATTTCTCTATCAGTCGTAGTTGAGATTGATCTAACTTGCCTCACTCATCATAAGTCTCATGCAAATGAGCTAGCGATAATTGACCTCATACCATCAATGCCAAATGGGTTGGAATCCCAAACATGGCTTGAAAGAAATAGTAACGAATGTTTAGTTGGTGAAAATTACAAATGCAGATCTCATTATTATGTCCCTGCAAGGGACATATATCATTCATCTCCATTCAAACTTTGTTTGACTATCCAATTATTGGATGTATTTGCACTACCTCGATAGTTAAAATTTAAGTTCATTTTTCTTCCTTTATTTTTTATTTTTAAATCCCCATTTATCTTAATTATCATTGGGTAGGGTGTAGATGATGTAAGCCATGGGATTTGTGCCAGGAATTATCCTGACGCGTTGGTGTATCATCGGTGGAGTTCTTTTAAATGATTTTGTACAAGCGTCTTCAATGTTGCATCTACTCTGGATGGTGTGGACAATGTCAGAGGGTGGCTTCGGCCGTGTGAGATCAGACCAACATATTTTTGAGGTCATGGCATTTACTCTCCTCTATGATAAGTGGTTCAATCGATTTAATTCTGCTATGTTCTCGAGTTTTCATAGGGTGTTTCCAGTCAAAAGCCTTGCCTTCTTCTTGAGTATTCGACGATGTTCTTTATTCATTGTTACCCTATTAGTTTTACAGTACATTCAATCCTATTTTTTTTTCGGGTTGGTTTTTTATGCAAGACAGTCTTCTGTGTTGCTTGTTGTTCCTGCTCAGTTGCACTGTCAGCATCTACATGAGAAGATTTGTTGTGGGTTATGCCAGTTACATGAGAAGAACTATTGTGGGTTATGCCGGTTACACAAACTTCCCATAAACAAATCTAATTTTGTGTTAGTGGTCAATATTAACAATCTCCACCTTGACAACAAAATTTTCTAATACTTAAGTTTTCCCAAGACTAATTGTCACCTTTTTTTCAAACCAAGAGAAACCCCACACCATAGTTGCTTCTCTAATAAAAATGGTTTTGTAAACATATCTACACAATTTTCTTGAGTATGAACCCTTTTCGGATCTACTCCACCTTCACCAATGGCTTGTATTACAAAATGATACTTTACATCAATATGTTTTGTCTTACTATGATATACAAGATTGGTATCCAAATGTATAACACTTTGTCTATCACATAAAACATGTGCACTGTTCTGCAACTTTCCAATTTCTCTTAGTAGACCTTTCATATAAATCGCCTCTTTTCAAGCATGTGAGGCAACAATGTATTCATCCTCTGTAGTGGATAAATCAATTGTTTCATGATGCTTTCACATCCAACTTATAGCTCCACCTGCAAGAGTAAAGACAAAACCTGAAGTAGGCCTTATCATGTCCAAATCACCTGTGAAATCTAAATAAAAAAAACTGCATACAAACTCACTGTTATTGTTAAAGGTGATAAAATGGCCACTTGTGGCTCTTATGTATCGAAGCACCCATTTAACTGCATTCCAATGTTCGTTTCCTAGATTTTCTATGTATTTACTAACAACACCTACTGCATGTGAAATATTAGGTCTCGTACACACCAATGCATACATTAAACATCCTACTGCATTGGCATTTGGTACACAAGACATATAATCCTTTTCTTCAACACTACTAGGACATAAAACTCAAGAAAGCTTAAAACGGGAAGCAAAAGGAACATTCACACATTTTCCCTTATTCATTTCGAATCTTACAAGTATCTTCTCAACATACTTCTCTTGTGAAAAATAAGCTTACCATTTCTTCTGTCTCTATGTATTTCAATACCCAAAATTTATTTTGCATATCCAAGATCCTTCATATCAAACGTCCTATCTGTCTGAGCCTTCAACATGTTAACCGCATCCATGATTTTACTCACAATAAGCACATCATCAATATACAACACTAAGATAATGAATATGTCATTCAACCTTTTGATGTATAAACAATGATCATATTCACTTCTAGTATAACCTTACATCGCCATGAAAGATCAAACTTCTTGAACCATTGCTTGGGCGATTGCTTAAAGCCATACAATGATTTCTTAAGCTTGCAAACTAATATTCCTTTATGATGTTGCACAAAACCTTCTAGTTGATCCATAAAAAACTCCTCATCTAAATCTCCATGTAAGAATGTTGTTTTAACTTCTAATTGATCTAACTTCAGATAAAGCAATACAACTAGTGCTAACACAATACGAATAGATGCAAGCTCTACAACCAATGAAAAAATATCATGATAGTCAATACCTTCCATCTGAGAATTCCCTTTTGTGACCAATATGGATTTGTATTTGTCAAAGTTACCATCAATTCCTTTCTTAAACTTGAAGACCAACTTACATCCAACAATTTTTCTATCTTTGGGGAGTTCAACCAATTCCCATGTCTTCTTTTTCTTCAAAGAATCCTTTCTTCTTTCATTGCCATATTCCACATAACATTGTCAACACAATCAATGGCTTCCTGAAAACAAGAAGGTTTTCCATCATCAGTAAATAAAACAACAAACGAAACAAAATTGGTATACTTCTTAGGAGGATTTATCTCCGTTGTTGATCTTCTCGGTGTAGGTTGAGGGGTTACCACGTTATCTTGAATTTCTTCATCTTCTATGACTTCTTTATCACCAAAAATATATTATTGCTTCTTTGAGTCATGATAAGATTGGGTCTCCAACTGAACTTGTTGTTTTGACAATACCTATTCCTGTTTCGCATCAACTTTTACATATTCTGATTTAATCAGAGAAGATTCATAAAAAAATACATCTCTCCTAATGACGATCTTGTGGGTAGTAGGATCTCACAACATATATCCTTTTGTTACCTCATTATATCCAACAAAGATGCATTTCTTTGATCTGGGGTCTAACTTAGAATGCTGATGTTTAGGGGTAAGTGCATGAGCTTCGCAACCAAATATTTTCAAATTTGATAATCACAAGGATGAACAGTCCATACCTATTCCAAAATTTTACAATTTATTGCAACTAAAGGTGACCGATTGATTAGGTAACAATTAGTCGAGATTTTCTATGCCCACAACTCTTGACCCAAATCAGCATTATTGAGCATGCTCCTGGCTCTCACTAGAAGAGTCTTATCCATGCGTTCTACAACACCATTTTGCTGAGTGTATACATATGATTTATGTCTTACAATCCCTTCTTCTTTGTAATACTTTTCAAACTCTGAATAAGTAAACTCACCTCCGTTATCCATTCTTAAGCATTTGATTGTCTTGCCAATTATTTTTTCCACCACAACTCTAAAACACTTGAAAGTATCAAACACGTCAACTTTTCTTTTTAAAACATAGACCGAAAATTTCCTTCAAAACTCATACACAAACAAAAGAAAATATGCTTCTCCCCTGTACGAAATAATAGGAGATGGACCCCATACATCATAAAGAATGTAATCAAGAAAACCTTTACTGACATGACTACATGTTTTGAATTTTTGTCTACGTTGTTTCACAAAAATACAATGTCTACAAAAAATCAAATCCAAAGATTTCAGATTTAAAAGCAATTTACGATTCATTAATACCTGAAGTCCTCTCTTACTAATATGGCCAAGACGCTTATGCCATAATTGAGTGGATTTTGACACCTCTTCAGATACCAATATTGTATCATTAACTTGAGTTCTTCCAACCAATTCATAAAGGTTTCCTATTTTTAGTGCCTTCATGACCACTAAAGCACCCTGAGATACTTTTAGTACTCCACTTAAACATGTAAACTTAAGACCACAAGAATCCAACACTCCCAAAGAAATTAATTTTTTCTTTAATTCAGTCACATGTCTAACATCTGTTAGTGTTCTTATAAATCCATCAAACATTTTATTTTTAACACTTCGAAACCCAACAGTCTTACATGAATGATTTTCTCCCAAAAGAACTACACCAACATTAACTGTTTGATAGGAAGAAAACCGATATTTGTGAGGACATACATGGCGCGAAGCACCAGAATCTAATAGAAATTCTTCATTATATTTAGAAACACTACAAAGGGACAAAACCTCATCGATCATACCTAAATCAGACTTAACTGGATTTCCCTCAGATTTAGAGGCATCTTTCTTGGATTCTTATCTTTTCCAACAACCCTTCTTGAGATGACCAGTCTTGTTATGGTACCAGCATTTTAATTTTCTCTTTCTGCCCTTAGATTTAAATCTACAAGTACCTCTTGAATTTTCTCCTCTTTCTTTTATCTTTTATTCCTTTTTATAACAGTTTCTCCGCAAGGAAGGAAACCGATCTGTCAATACCCAAGTTTGGATGGAAAAAGATGTTGTCATGAAATCCTGTCTTTTGTGCCCAAAAAAATGGCAATGAAATATAGGTGAAAAGGCTTGGCATTTTTTAAGGCAAAGTTATATAAGGAAAATGACGCACAATACCCTTCTTCACCTGCAAGTATTCCTCTTCATCTTGAAATTCTCCTGGTGATACTGAGAAACATTCTATAGGGGACCTAAGTTCATATTTAATTTGTCAAATAACCCCTTGTCCATACTTATCATGCTATTTATATATTTTTAATTCATACTTCAAGAAGCAAATCAATTATGGGCTAATGGTTTTCTAGGACTTGTGTTTCACTACACAAGAAGAGGGGATGGTCAAGACAAAACTTATTTGACTAAAGGTTGGTTGCAAATCCATTTTCTAACTATGGAAAATAGGACTTAACAATAGTCACTCAAGATGAGAAGGCATGCATACATTGAAATGAGGTGCCTACTCAACGGTACACAACCCTTTGCGAGTAAAAAATACAATGCATGACTAAATTGTTTAAACAACACTTTGTGAGTTCAAAATACAATGCGTGAATTATTTGTATAAACAACGGTCTAGAAAGGGAATGCAACTTAAAGAAAATATAGATGGCTTATATGTGCTTGTATAGGATGTATTCGAGAACTTATTAGTAGAAAATGCATGTGCTTAGTGAAAATATAAGTTCACTTAGCCTATGATAAATATATATCAACGTTAGTTAAAGTGTCCATGCAGAAATAACTCTAAATATTGGTTATTTGATTAACCCTTCAAGAGGGTAGTTGAGGTCTGTTTGAAGTGGTTGTTTAAATATATGCTAGTAGTTAAAACAACAGTCAAACTACATTAAAACACTCATTAATTCCTTATAGATCTACGTGCAACAAGTTAATTCAGTTACAACGCTGGTTAATTCCTTATAAATCTACATGTGTTGGGGGTCACATCAGTTCCAACACTGGTTAATTCCTTATAACTTACTTGCATCGCATTTCATGCTACTTTTTGAACAACAATTGTAAGTCATATCTATATTTACTAGAAAGAAGGGCTCCTTTTTTCACATTGAACTTCCTTTATCAGCCTTAGTTGAGATTGATCTAATGTGCCTCACTTATCACAAGTCTCATGCAAATGAGATAGGGTGAATTGACCTAGTACTGTCAATTCCACATGGGTTGGAATCCTAAAGATGTCTTGAAAGAAATAGTAACGAATGTTTAGTTGGTGAAAATTTGAAATGGATATCTCATTATTATGTCCCCGCAGGGGACATATAAAGTTCACCTCAATTCAAACTTTGTTTGACTATCCAATTATTGCATGCATTTGCACTACCTCTATATTTAAAATTTAAGTTTATTTTTCTTCCTTTATTTTTTTATTTTCAAATCCCTAGTTATTTGAATTATCATTGGGTAGGGTGTAGATGATGTAAGCCATGGGTTTTGTTCCAGGAATTATGATGACGCGTTGGTGTATCGTTAGTGGAGTTCTTTTAAATGATTTTGTACAAATGTCTTCAATGTTGCATTAACTATGGATGGTGTGGATGATGTCAGAGGGTGGCTTCGACCATGTTAGGTCAGATCAACATATTTTTGAGGTCATGGAATTTACTCTCCTCTATGCTGGGTGGTTCAATGCATTTAATTTTGCATTTACTGAGTTGTTTACTACTTTACTCTGTTTGGTTAAAGGTTCTGTTAGAATTATTATGGTGGATTCACCTGTCCTATTGAGGGTTTATGCCCGATGCATAGATTACATCTTCAGTTAAATGCATTACTGAAATAGGGTTTTAGTATATTCATTTGTCCCACATTGGCTCTAGTAATTCCATCTTGGCATTTTATGTCCCTCCAATTGACACATATCATTAAGTGTTTTCCATTCTCATTGGTGAATTACACAACATTGGAGAGTTATTTCTTTGCCTGCATATTTCTGGATTGATATACATGTTAGATTAACAAAGACAAAAAACTAGAGATAAACATTAGTGTCTAATGTGGTAAAACCCCATAAGGGGAAAATTCCACGCAGACAAACTAGTGTTTATCATTAATGAAGAACATGGAGATTACAAGATGGGGCATTTCTACCATTCATCCTACCACACAATTACAATATGTATCCAAACCATGCACTATATATTGCATAAAATAAGTTACAAGATAAGAACTGCTGCCGGTTATGCGAGTTACACAAATTTCCCGTAAACAAATCTAATTTTGTGTTAGTTGTCAATATTAACAATCTCCACATTGACAACACAATTTTCTAATACTTAAGTTTTCCCAAGACTATTCATCACCTTTTTTTCAAACCAAGAGAAACCACACACCATTGTAGCTTCTCTAATAACACGGGTTTTGTAAACATATCTACACAATTTTCTTGAGTATGAACCTTTTTCAGATATACTCCACCTTCATCAATGGCTTGTCTTACAAAATGATACTTGACATCAATATGTTTAGTCTTACTATGATATACAGGATTGTTAGCCAAATGTATAGCACTTTGACTATCACAGAAAACATGCGCACTGTTCTGCAACCTTCCAATTTCTCTTAGTATACCTTTCAGCCAAATTGCCTCTATGCAAGCATGTGAGGTAGCAATGTATTCATCCTCTGTAGTGGATAAATCAATTCTTTCAGGAAGCTTTGAAATCCAACTTATAGCTCCACCTACAAGAGTAAATACAAAACCTGAAGTAGACCTTCTCATGTCCAAAGCACCCGTGAAATGTAAATCAACAGAATCGCATACAAAACATTGTTATTGTTAAAGGTGATACAATAGTCACTTTTGGCTCTTATGTATCGAAGCGCCCATTTCACTGTATTCCAATGTTATTTTCCAGAATTTGTCATGTATATACTAACAACACCTACCGCACATGAAATAGTAGGTCTAGTACACACCAATGCATACGTTAAACATCCTACTGCATTGGGATTTGGTATACAAGACATGTAATCCTTTTATTCAACACTACTAGGACATAAAACCCCAAAAAGCTTAAAATGGGAAGCGAAAGGAGCATTCATAGGTTTTTCCTTATTCATTTCGAATCTTACAAATATTTTCTCAACATACTTCTCCAGTGAAAAACTAAGCTTACCATTTCTTTTGTCTCTCTGTATTTCAATACCCAAAATTTATTTTGCATCTCCAATATCATTCATATCAAATGTCCTATCTGTATGAGCCTTCAACCTGTTAAATTACATCCATACTTTTACTCACAATAATCATATCATCAACATACAACACTAAGATAATGAATATGTCATTCAACCTTTTGAAGTATAAACAATGATCATATTGACTTCTAGTATAACCTTGGATCACCATGAAAAAATCAAACTTACACCATTTTATTGGGCGACTGTTTCAGGCCATACAATGATTTCTTGAGCTTGCAAACTAATCTTCCTTTATGATGTTGAAAAAAACCTTCTAGTTGTTCCATAAAAAATTGATCCTCATCTAAATGTCCATGTAAGAATGTTGTTTTAACATCTAGTTGATCTATCTCTGTTAATGTAATTGTAACTTCAGAATGTATTCACTTGTATTTCTTATGTATTGTACCCCGATGTTTATTTCGAGATGTGTCTGTCATGTATTTGACTCATGTCATGCCCCAATGTTCCTATCGAGAGGTTCTATAATGTAAACAAGTCATGTCAAGTCATTGTGGGTAACCCTCCTATTGATCAATGGTTAAAGTCCCCGCAGTTTCGGGGCACTAGGGTTATTAGACTCTCCTAGAGAAGTCGGCCCTAGTTTGTTATTGTCAAGATGGGAATTAATATAAATAGAGAGTGAGTCTCTCTATTTAACATACACTCACTCACACTCAGTTGTAGCGCATAGTTGAGGAAGAAGAAGACACTGGGGCTAGGAAGAAAGAGGCTACTCTTGTTGGGAGATCATCTTACTGTTTTGGGGTTTTACTTTTGGTGCTGATTCTATCTCTAAGGAAGTTGCAGGGTTTTCTCCATTTATGGTTTCCCCGAGGAAATACACTGTGTTCATTGTCTCTTGTGTTTGATTGTTGTGCTTATTATTCTCTCAGTTAAAGATTCTAATATAATGCTAGCTTAATGTTAAAAATATAACATGGTATTAGAGCTAACTTGAGAAGAAGACACTGTGCAACTGCGGGAACTAGGGCTTCCTACTTTGTGGATCTCTCTCCACATATTTTCAGCAAAAGAAGGTTGGATTAACTCTCCTCCCTATAGCACATCTTTCTGTTGAAGCATAATCCAATTCTAAGCTTTTTCAGTTTTGGACCCGACACTGCTACCGGAAATTAGGGCTTTCCATAGAAGTGGAATTTTTTAGTGAGCCTAGGCCTGGATTGATCTACTTCTCAAAACTGAAGTTTAGAGATCAAGATCAAAGCATTTGGATGGACAAAACTCCGGAAAAGCCAAACCCTAATATTCTCCTGAACCAGCACTGCAGAATTTCAGCTCCAAATCTAGATCCGGCATCTTGACCTGGTAAGATCTAAATATTTTGTATTTCCATTTGAGGTTCTCAGTTAAGATGTCTCATCATACCAAGCTTGATGAAAAGCTTGAGAGACCTGATAACTTCCGAACCTGGAAGTATAGGATCTCCTTGGTCCTGGAAGAAAATGAGTTGGACTCCTATATCAATGAGGAGGTTCCAGTTCCAGAGGGAGATGAGGCTGAGGCCTTACACAAGAAGAACTTGGTTATGGCAAAGAGGATTATTGCTAATTCAATCAAGGATCATCTCATACCACATGTGTCGTCCCTAAAGACACCTAAAGCTATGTTTGATGCCCTAATCAAATTGTTTGAAGGGAAGAACATAAACTCAAAGATGACTATGATAAACCAACTAAAGAATGTAAAGATCCATAATGCAGAGACCATCCAGTCTTACTTTACAAGAGTCTCTTAGATTAAGGAATAGCTGGAAGCAGTAGATGAAGAAGTGGAGAATGCAGAGATTGTAATGACCACCTTGAATGGTCTCCCTAGATCATGGGACTCTTTCATTCAAGGAATCTGTTCCAGAAAGAAGTTAGTTAAGTTCAACAGACTATGGGAAGAATGCTCTCAAGAAGAAGCTCAAATAGCAGCTCAAGAAGAAAAGATGGGAAGTGAAGATTAATCTCTCACAGTACACTCCAAGAAAGCTAGAAGAAGTTCTCATCATCCCAGAGGTAAGCCCTTCCACAAAGATAACACTAGAAAATATTTGTCTAGAATCAGATGTTATACATGTGACGAGAAAGGACACTATGCTAGAGAATGTCCTAGAAACAAAAATGTCTCTCACAAGAAGAAGGGAAACAAGAGAAGACATCATGCTTATGCTACAGAGGATGATGAACCTTCCACACAGAGAACCATATATGAAAGTGAAGACACTTCAAGTGATGAAGAATATGTTTTGATTTCTGCTCTCACGGGAAACATTACTCATGGAAGCAATGATTGGATTATAGACAGTGGGGCTTCCAAACATATGATAAGATTCAAGGAATCCTTTGTGAAACTATCAGAACATGAATCACCACACAAGGTGAAGCTTGAAGATGACTACCAGTATCCAATAAAAGGTAGTGGGGAATCCTCCTATAAGCTAGACTCTGGAAATTCTATGACAATGAAGGAAGTATTGTTTGTACCAGGACTAAAGAAGAACCTCCTCTCCATATCTGCATTAGATGCAAAAGGCATGAGGGTTTCATTTATAGATGGCTAAGTTATCATGTGGCCAAAGGGAAAGACTATTAATGATGCAGTAGTGAATGGGGAACAGGAAGGAGGTCTATACAAATTGAAGGGCCATCCAAAACAAGCCTTGGTCCATGACATAGTAGAGCCAAATGAACTTTGGCATAGAAGGCTTGCACATGTGCATTATAGAGCACTACCACTTGCAAGCAAAGCTGTTGAAGGTCTTCCAGAAATTCAAGAAAAACATGATGGGTTCTGCAAAGGATGTGCGAAAGGAAAGAATACAAAGAAGACATTTCCAAGTAGCGAGAGCAAGGCAAAAGGAATCTTGGAAACCATTCACTCTGATGTATGCGGTCCAATTTCATCCAGTTCTTTAAGCGGGTATGTATACTATGTTTCTTTTATTGATGATTTTTATAGGAAGACATGGATTTACTTCATGAAGAACAAAGATGAAGTATTCAGCAAGTTCAAGGAATTTAAAGCCTTGATCGAGAACCACACTGAAAAGAAGATCAAGACCTTTCGATCAGATAATGGCGGAGAATTCACTTCAAATGAATTCAAAGAGTTATGCAAAGACTCAGGGATTAAGAGGGAGTTATCCACTCCATATAATCCACAACAGAATGGGGTTGTATAAAGGAAGAATAGAACTATCATGGAAGCTGCAAGAGCAATGCTTCATGATCAAGATCTTCCCATGCATCTATGGAAAGAAGCTGCTAGAACAACGGTGTATGTACAGAACCGTAATCCACACAGAGTACTCGAGAACAAGACACCAGAAGAAGTCTTTTCTGGCAAGAAACTAGAAGTCAAACATCTTAGAATATTCGGTTTTCCAGTGTACATACACATTCCAAAAGAAAAGAGGACAAAATTAGATCCTTCAGGAAAGAAGGGTATATTTGTGGGATACACTGAAAGATCGAAGGCTTAGAGAATACACTTCCCAGGATTCAAGAATATTGAAATAAGCAGGGATGTGACATTTGACGAAGAATCAGCCTACAACAAATCCAGAAAGAAACCTGCTGAAGTTCCTGAAGAATCAGAAGCACCCAGAATTCATGACACAACCATGAATGAAGGAATTCAAGAAGAAGATCGAGAATTTGAAGAACCTCAAGAACCTATAGATCCACCTCAAGAGAAGAATCCTTAGAAGAGGAAACCTGCTTGGGTACGAGAAGCTATCCAAGGTGTGGAAAGATATGGGGCTCTAGAAGAGAATCATAGAGAAAGAAAGAGGACCAGGTCCTGCTCCGGATATGTTGCATTATTATGTGATTTCATCGATAAGAACCTTCCAATTATGAAGAAGCAAAAGAACGTAAAGAATGGAAGGATTCTATGATCGAAGAGTATCAATCGATCATGAAAAATGATGTTTGGGATGTTGTCCCAAGACCAGAAGGGAAGTCTATTGTAACTTCCAAATGGATCTACAAGATCAAGCATGTTGCAGACGGTAGCATAGAAAAATATAAAGCAAGATTTGTTGCTCGTGGTTTCTCCCAAAAAGAAGGAATATATTATGAAGAAACTTTTGCACCTGTAGCCAGATACACTTCCATCAGATCAGTACTTGCTCTGGCTGCAGTGATGAAATGGAAGATACACCAAATGGATGTCAAGACTGCTTTCTTGAATGGTGTAGTAGAAGAAGAAGTGTATGTGGAGCAGCCACTCGGTTTTGAGACACATGACAGGGAGTGTCATGTGTGTAGATTGAAGAAAGCCTTGTACGGTTTGAAACATGCACCCAAGACATGGTATGGAAGAATTGACAGCTTTCTATCCAGTTTGGGCTTTACCAAGAGTAAAGCAGATTCCAACCTTTACTACAAGGTTGAAGATGGAAACCCAGTGATGCTCCTATTGTATGTAGATGATATGTTTGTAACAGGTATGGATGGGTTGATTGCTGATACGAAGAGGAATCTTGCTGCCGAGTTCGAAATGAAGGACTTGAGTATGATGCATTATTTTCTAGGCATGGAGGTGTGGCAGAATGCGGATGGAATCTCCCTCGGACAAGGGAAGTATGCAGTAGAGATCCTGAAGAGGTTTGGGATGATGGACTGCAAGGTCATGAGCACACCTATGGCATCGAACCTGAAGCTATTGAGTGATGCTTCATCATAAGCGGTTGATGCTACGATGTATCGTCAAATGATTGGATCCTTGATGTACTTGATGAACATGAGACCAGATATTTGCTTTGCTGTGAACACCTTGAGCCAATTCTTGATAGATCCAAGACATGTTCACTTGATTGCTGCAAAGCATATTCTGAGGTACCTGAGGGGTATAGTTGATTATGGGCTCAAGTATGAGGTGAATCAGAAGATTAACCTGGAGGGTTATGTTGATTCAGATTGGGCAGGAAATGCCATCGATAGGAAGAGCACTTTAGGGTGTCGCTTCAGTATGGGATCAGGTGTGATCTCTTGGTTTAGCAGGAAGCAATCTTGTGTGGCACTGAGTACAGCTGAAGCAGAGTATGTCGCAGCTTGTTCAGCTAGTTGTGAGGTAGTATGGCTAAGGAAGCTACTGTATGATTTATTTGATCTCCAATTGGACGCTACTTGTATATATTGCAACAACCAGACTTGTGTGAAGTTGTCAGAGAACCCGATGTTCCATGACAAGTAGAAGCATATCGAGATCAAGTATCACTATATTAGGGATATGTTGCAGAGGGGAGCAGTGAAGCTCCAGCATGTTGTGGCGGGCGAATAGATAGCTGATGTGTTGGCGAAGCCATTGGACAGAGTGAAGTTTGAGTACTTCAGGGAGAAGCTTGGTGTTATCCAGATCAAGGTTCCTTCCAAGGATAAGTGATGAGTCCGTGAGCCATTCTGACATGGTGAGAGGATTGGTTCCTTCCATGGTTAGATGTAAGGGCTGAGCCATTTTGTCATGGTGAGAGGATTGGTTCCTTCCATGTCAGATGTGAGTGTTGAGCCATTCTGATATGACTGTAGGATTGGTTCCTACATGATCATATATAAGGGCTATTGCCATTCTTTGAATGGAGGTGCCTGGTCAGTTACCAGGAATACTCGGTCTAGGACTGAGGGCCATCTGATATGACTGTGAGATGTGTTCTCACATGATCAGATATGAGTGCATGGCCATTCTGATGTGATTGAGGGATGTGTTCCCACTTGATCAGATATAAGGGTTCTTGCCATTCTTTGAATGGAGGCACCTGGTCAGTTACTAGGAATCCTCAATCTAGGACTGAGAGCCATTCTGATGTGACTGTGGGATTGGTTCCCACGTGATCATATGTAAGTGCAAAGCCTTTCCACAGATGATAGTAAGTGTGTCATATCATGCTGGTGGATGTGAGTGCTGGCCTTTTCACAGATGATAATAGGTGTGTCCTATCATGCTAGTGGATGTGAGTGCTGTGCCTTTTCATAGATGGTAGTAGGTGTGTCCTACCATGCTGGTGATTGTAAGTGTCGTGCCTTTCCACATATGGTAGTAGGTGTGTCCTACCATGCTGGTGGATGTGAGTGCTGTGCCTTTCCACATATGATAGTATTTGTGTCCTATCATGCTGGTGGTTGTAAGTGCTAAGCCTTTTCACAGATGATAGCAAGTGTGTCCTATCATGCTGGTGAATGTGAGTGTTGTTCCTTTTCACAGATGATAGTAGGTGTGTCCTATCATGCTAGTGAATGTAAGTGCTGGGCCTTTCTGACATGACTGGATTGGTTCCTATCATGGTCAGATGTGAGTGTTGGGCGTGCCTGTCTGACATGGTGTTGGATGTGTTCCTCTCATGGTCAAATGTAAGTGCTGGGTGGGCCATTCTGACTTAGGGTCAGATATAAGTGCTGAAGAATACCTACATGGAGGCTAGGCCTACAACCAGCATGAAAAAGGGCTGTCTCTATAGAACTTCCTGTGACGAGAAGAATCACGAGATAGCACCTGTGATGATCCAGCAGTAATGATCTGGATCGAATGATGATCCAGATCCAGTGATGATGCTCCAGTGATGATCCAGATTGAGTGATGATCCGGATTGAGTGATGATCCAGATCCAGTGATGATCCAGATCGAGTGATGATCCAGATCCAGTGATGATCCAGATCGAGTGATGATCCAGATCTGATGATGAAGATGAATTGAAGATGAAGAGGACTCAATGATGATCCAGATGATACAGAGAAGAAGACTTGTGCTGATAAATTGTGTCGAGAGAATACCTTCCTAGTTAAGAGGGAGTGTTAATGTAATTGTAACTTCGGAATGTATTTACTTGTACACAATTTCATAAGCAATTTTGATTTCTATTTTTGGTTTTTTCAGAAGAAAAAGTTTAGTTCTTGTGTATTCAATGAATCAAAAGTAAAGACCAATGATACAGTCTATCATTTAAAAAAACACAAACAAACGAATGTTAAAATTTGTTAACGTCGGTTGCTTTTCCATATTAAAATTTTCCAAAGTGAGTTGAACTTTCAGAGATTCCAAAAATAGACTTATAGCTTAGCTTAGCGCTTCATAAATCGAACTACCTTTTTGAGTAGCTCTTGAGCTGGCGGGTCAAACGTATCTCCATCTTCTAAGTGGAGAGTCACTAAATTCCTTCTTTTCCCAATAACTTCCCACATAATTACCATATTAAGTCAGTTGTAAAGGTTTTTATACAGAGAGACATCAAACAAAATCAGTAGAAAGAAACATAATGATCTCACACCATTAAATGCTTTCCTGGAACTTCTATCGCTTCACTGATCCCAGAATCATCCACAAAATTGCACACTGGATCTCCTGTAACAAAGCTTCATTCGCCAGGATTTGAGCTTTCAAAACTTTCTATAAACAGTCTCCCCGGGATTCGTACACTGGAACTCTCGATTAAATTTTTTCCAGGATTTGAACATTGAAGCCTTCGGGTTGAGTTCATTGGCTACAAGCCAGAGGCTGAGAAACAAACAAAACTAGGTAGAGTTTCATACTTACTCTACAGCGATGCAAGCCAGAGGCTGCTGAGAAAGAGACAAAACTAGGTAGAGTTTGATACTTCCTCTACAACGATCAAAGCCCTAACTGAAGCCTTCCAATTGATGCAAGCCAGAAGCCAAGAAAGAGGCCAAAACTAACTAAAGTTTCATACATACTCTTTCGATCTTTCGAGGTCAAAGCTCCAACTTGCGGGGCCTTTTAAGGCAATGGGAAACGGGTTGGCATCAGGCTTGGAATTTGACGTCGTGTAGCCTGTAGGATGTATTTAGCAATTTTTAAGGGTATTTGATAAGTAATATTAGTTGTCTGAAATTACTGTTTACGTTTATCAAAAAAATAAAACCATCGTTTAAACTTCCAATCATATACATCACACGTCATAATTGCTAGTACTCACTCATCAATCACCTTAGGGATACCTCATGACAAGTTGCAGCTTTGTGCTTCTCCTGTAATACATTACAGGAGAGAATGTTTACATGTAAGCAGCCCTGTAATCTGACCTGCCACATAATGTTTTTTTAGTTTTTGTAGGTATTTGATACTCAATTTTAAAATATTAATACATATGATTCCTACTCTACCCTAGCTAGTTATCTTTGGCCATTGTGTTGGGCCAGCTCTTGCACTTTTTGCATTGTTCGTAAATTCGTAGTTACCCTTCTCGTAATTACCCTTCACCATTGTGTTGAGTCTTGCTGGTTCAAAAAAATATTGCTATAATATGTTGTGTTTTGTATACTTGAGTGTTGTGTTGTGTTTTGTATACTTATGTCAGGTTGCTCTATATTGCTCATAATTTATACCTGCTAATGATTGTCTAAAAAAAATTGACACTCGGTAAAATTGCCTAAAAATTAAAATGATAGAGAGAAAAAAATTGAAACTGTCATTAAATATTCATTAGCATGTAGACGGAAATTGAAATCCCAAGCCTGCATGTAAGACGTGAATATTATATAAGTGAATGTATGTCTGCCTCTCTCTCTCTATATATAACGGGTTTACAGACTCTATTAAGTATGGTTAGGTAGTTTTTTTTCAGCAGAGAAAATGTCAAACCTTGTTATTTAGAGAGAATCAAAGGACATCAAGTATGACTAGGTAGTTTATAAATTGGTTGAAAGAGCTTTTCAGAGAGAATCAAAGGACATCAAGTATGGCTAGGTAGTTTATAAATTGGTTGAAAGAGCTTTTTATGTGGCTTGATCTTAAAATGTGAAAAAAATTGACCATCATTCATTTTTATAAAAAGTTTAGTGAAAAAGTATAAAAATTGTAAGACCGTCATAAAATTTATGTCTGACAGGCCAAATATATTTGAAATTTCTGGTTGGCCTGCTTTCCACCAAGGAAAGAGCATTCACCTTCTTTTAGGTTGGTCGGCGACGGGGACAAATGGTGTGAAGGTCTATCATCTTCTCGCGAAGTGATTTACAAGACGAGTTAGTGTAACAACAAGATCTGCCGACAGTTTTTTCTGTCGTTTCGTCTGTGGCCAACAACAATAGAAGTATTTTATGCAGGTTTTAATTGACGATTCTTTTTAACATTTGGCCCCTTCTTATTAGTCTTTGTGGTGGGGGCAAAGATTATTGTTTTTGTTCTTTTCATTTCGAAAGTGTTACAAAAGTTTTTTTCAATTTTTTAATTTTTTTTCTTTATTTTTGTTTTACAAAGAAAGATTTTTTTTTTAATTATGATTGCTGCTATACCAAAAAAATTAAGAATAAAAAAGTTTAACAAAAATATTAAAAAACTTGCTATATGCAAGGAAACTTACTTAGATGCGAGGAGGAAAGTATGCAATGAAATTTCTTCTCATGTGAAGAAGAATTTTTAGGAAAGTTTTCCTGCTTTTCTTGATTTCATTCTTTTTTTTTACTTATTATTTGTTAATAGAAGTTATCATTTTTTCCTTCATTCCCTTCCAAGGTTGGAAACAACTAGTTTGTTTCCATTAAAGATTTTCAGTATTTTTAAGAAATGTCTAAAGGTTTTAGGATCTAGTTTATTTTTTCCCTAGAATTTTTTGGAAGTAAAAATATACAGTATTGGAATGGGATTATCTACTTATCAAAAATAAAAAATAAAAAAATAAAAAAATTACAACATTTAAACACTTATTCTCAAACTATTAAATAATTTTAAAAAATCAATCACAAACTTGGATTATCTACTTACCAAAAATACTTGTTATATTTCATAATCTCAAACCATTAAATCATTTTTAAAAATCAATCACAAAAACAATCCCAAATTAAAAACATTTCTCTAAATTCAATATCATTTTCCTTATTAGTGAATTTAAAAATGACTATTAATAGCAAAACCTTTGATTTCAAGTGAGTAACTTTTTCTTTTGAGAGATTTACTGATGCTTCTAAGTTCTACCATATCATTTCAAAACCATAGGACATGGGATGGAATGATTAATAGCAATAGTTGATGACTAACATATATGAATTTGGATGAGACAATAAACATGATAGCTTTAATGTCCTTCTCTCTAAGGTAATCACTCCACAACACATTCATCTTCATTTTTACTTGAAATTATCATTGTAGATTCATCTTAATCCATGGTATTTATCAATTATCAAGTGATCTTCATTTGAAATGGTTAGATGCCACATTAAGATACATAGACCGGTTTTTATAAATTTTACATTCTTCTTGAAGCAATCACATATATATTTTGTTGAATATTTGATTTTACATGACTTGTTGGATGGGAATGTAAGCTTCTTAAAATCATACAAGAAAAACATTGACAATTTCATTTGCTTTCTCTTACTTGGAATATCATCGTCTTCACATGTTCAATTGACATCAAGTTCCTATGCAACGATTTTTCTTATTGGTTAGAGTTCTAGAAGGGGGGAAGCAAGTACAATCAGGTTAAGTTTGGGTCAAATCTTGCTCCTACTAAAGGGAAATTAATCATTAAATGTTTTACTTGTAGGTACTCTCATATTTAAATGTATAGGAAGATATGAAAAACATGACGTCCTAATGTTTTTGGCTTTAGCTAAGTGTGTGAACGTCCATTCCAAGTATTTTCAAACCTATAGATTTAAGAATTTGATTTTTTTCTTAATTTCCTTAAGAGAAATAAGAAATTTCAAAGACACATAGAGGCAACCAATATTATTTCAAAATACATGAGTGCACAAAATCATCATTCTTCACAAATATGTGCTTGGATGCATAAAAATCCCTAAAAATATCTAATATTTTATTTTCTTGCAATAAAATTAAAATTATATACACTTAGTATGTATATGGTTAGTCTAGGCATTTATACCGAATACTCGTTATGCCATCATTCAAATAGTAAACAACGAATGGAAGACCTTTAAAGTAAGGGGCATAAGAGGGAGGAATATAAATGGACAGTATATTATTTTGACTAATACCGTATAGGCTTGAATAACGTATACTTGCCATACATCATGCAAATATTCATCTGCCACCACAATCGAATTCCTCGTCTACATAATTGGGTTTGTAACTCAGGTTTGGTTTTAACTGTTATTTTTTTGCTTTATATGTTCCTCTCAATTTGTTTTCCATAAAGCTAATATTTTGCACAACCCCCCAAAATTCATATAAAACCCAAATACTAATACAAGTATCTTACTTTTTGTGCATCTTGTCACAACTTTTGGATTTCCATATTCAAATATTTTTTATAAGAATTATCATACCGTCTAGTTCATAATCCCTCCAAATCTCTTTGCTCAAGGCCTAAACTTGTTGGGAGATGCGAAAACTATAAAACAAGATGAAGGAATCAACTGGTCCAGTAGATCAAAGTGTCCTTCAACAGATTTTGGTTGCATGATTAACATGGTTTGTTCCCCTGATTCCATCTGTATTATCTTCATTTGCCAATTTCTTTTTCTAGTCAAACGATATGTGAATTGTACATTTACATATTTCCAAGGCGTTGATTCGTATTTAGTTAATTTGTACTAACTTACCAAGCATTCTAGTAGTTTACGAGCTCTATGGTAGACAATGAACCACTTCATGAATGGGTTAATGGTTGTTACCCATATGCTTTTATTTTATTTAAAGACATGGCATGAGGGATACACTATGTTCCCAAAATAAAAGTGGTTCATTAGAACATTTTTTTTGTGGTTTATTGTGGCCATTTATTCTACATGGCTCCTCAATTTACATATAGTTAAAATTGATTTTAATAAAATATTGGTAGAATACGAAGTTAGGGTTTAGCTTCTCATCTAGTTGTGGGTGATTAAATATAATTACTTATTAAAGTTTTTTTTCTTTTCAACTGTGCATTTATTATGGTTGTCTCAAAGAGATCATGCTCTAGGCTAGTATTTCTTAGTTTTTATTGTTTTTATTATTTTTATTTCAATTTTTTTTGAAGGCATGGACTTTGCTGCCGCAACCCTTGTTATTCAAAGTGACAATGAAACGGAACATTGTTTTAGAAAGTGAACATTACATACAAAAACGCCTTTGGCCTGACTAAAAAATTCTTATGCTTATTTATAAATATTTAATAAAAAAAGCCATGCATACATGTATATGTAATCTTATTATATGAAATTTAATCTTCAAGAATTAAAGTTTCAGGATATGATATTTAGAAGAGTAATGTTTAGACACAACATATTAACAAGGGCTACAAGCAATAAAGTCCTTGCTTTAGAAAACAAATTGAAATGAAAATTTACAAGAAAATTAAAATAATACAAAAATTGCAATTGCATAACTTCAAATCAAAATAAAAAATGTTGAAATAATTATTTTATAATTCCTAGAAATATTGGATTGCAGACACAAATAACTCTCTCGTGTTTGTATGTTGGTTGTACATCATCATGCCATATGATTGTCCTCAAGTTGTATCATAATCAAACATTGTTGTGAATTTCCAAATTAGATTACTAGATTAGATTTTAGTGAAACAGATAAGATAATGGTACCTAGAAGACTACAATTACCTCCTCATAATCGATATTACTTACTTGATCTTCCAAATCACAAAGAAGAACAACACATACGAATTTCAGATTCTCCTCACCCTCTTGTATTTCTAAAAGGGTATATCAAATAAAGTTAGAAAAAGGAATCAAATCAGAAGAAGAAAAAAAGCTTTCCTCTTCACATTTAGGGAAAATTTCATGCATTAATATTAGGAATTTTTTCTTTTATTTTTTTTGAATTTTTTTAATGTTCATTTTTATGGTAGGGCATCTATTAGATTTGAAAGAAATTCATATATAAATTTATAGAAAAAAACTTTAGTTTCTTTTTGGATATGATATATTAAATGTGTAACAAAAAATAATAATGAAAAAAAGAAGCAAAAACATAGATATGGACTAATGTTGCCCAAACTATAATTGTTGAAGCCTTAAGCCATGAGAACATTGAAAAAACAATGACATGCACTATTGCAATAAAACCTACTCCTTCAGAATCGATGAGAATATTGAAAACATACGAACTCTTTGATTACATTTTTTATAGAAATGTATCTAGATAGGTTTGGTGAACTAAATTATGTATAGAATGTGTAAATGTACCATCATTTTTTATTTAAATAGATTAGATTAATTTTTTTTTATAATGCTGCAAATTCTATTAGTCTAAGAGAACAAAAATTACAGAAAAGACCCTGGGAAGAGGAGGTATCAGGTGGTGGAACCACCACCCGATCCTATAAAAAATGGAGGGTTGTCTGAGAAGGCTATTACAAAGGATGTTTAAAAATTTGAGAAACCCAAAGTAGCTGGTAGGGATCATAATTACAAAGTTTTTTCTTCCAAATAAACATAGATGCAACCGAACTAAACACCTAAAGCAAAAAAACCTGATATAACAGTTCGACTCTTGAGAGGCAAGCAGCTCTGCTGATGGCCTGAGCATGGATCAAGAGGGGGGATTTTCTTCGAGGATTGGGAATCCCCATACTTCTTCCTCCGAGTTGCTGGTGGAGTTAGCATTGGTCGCTAGCGGGGACTGTGGTGGATCATTGTTCGGGCCTTTGTCTTCCCTCACCCTCTTGAACAATGGTTCAATGGTGGTCGGGATTGGGAATGGGGGAGCAGGAGCCAACCTTGGCGTCGGTACCAAACTGGCATCCTGTGACCTACCGCCTGTCGCGCTTCCACTTCCTCCATCCACATGACCCACCTGCCCAACAGTGCCAGCAATGCATTTCTATGAAAATGTGTCATCTAGATTGGTGAGCTTCCCATCCATTTCTGCCATTTATGCCTTCACGATAGGGACTGTATCACGACCCGCACTTCAATCGCTAATCATATCCTCCATTAGATTCTTAGCATGTTTTTAACCATCCAGTAGTGGTTAATCCTACTGCCGCCCTTCCCGGTTGCTAGACGCTGGTTTGAACACCCTGCCTTTCCAATCATCGATAAGGAGACAGACTAACATTGAGATTTTTGCTTCACACCCCTCCTCCATATGAACACTGAGCCCGCTTTGGGATTTCCCTCTTTATTTGCTGGCACATCGGGCATACCACGTTGCCTGGACATGGTGATGAGTCGATTACCCGGGTGCTGCAGAAAGGGTTGAATGCGCGGCATAAAAAGAAGCAGCGAATCAAATTGTTGGACACTCCCATTGCTCTGAACACCTGCAAGAATTAGGTTACCCTTAGAGCCGACGAATTAGTGGAGAATTCCAATGTGCACCAGAATTACAGACCAGCATCGGACCTTAGGCAACACAGAGCATCCCTCAAGTCGAAACCAGACCAAAACATGTGCAGAACATCCTACGAACTGAAACAGAAAATCAAACAAACCACCAGAGACAATGCCAATATTTTCCATGGTGTTCCTCTTCAGGTCACCACCCTATCCTAGCAATAACTATGCACCTGTAGACATTAAACACTCCTGAACCCGCATGAATGCGAAGGAGGATTCCAGACGAACGCCCGCTTAGGACGAGAGCCGAGAAGTGACATCCTTCCCCGTACGCACAAGGGAGATTAAGCTTGTTGCAAGGGAGCTGGAGCCTGTGGGCATCCCGCCAGCGTGCGTGGTACCACGCGTCGGGCTTGTGGACCAAGGTGCCCCGCGTCATCGGTCTGGCTCGCTGGCACCCACATTTGGGGATATTATTGTTAATATTATTTTATATGTAAATGTTTATTAATTTGTGATTGGCAATGATGGTCTCCCAAAACATGCATGCAAAAGAACCTCAAGGGATAGAAAATACGTGCACTACACAAGAAGCGGGAAAATTGTAAGGGTTTCTTCAAAGCTCTTTATCTTCAAGAAAATATCATATCAATTAATGGTAGGAAGAATATTAGGAACTAGATAAGTAGGTTATGCCATATAAATTTGTATACTTATTTTGTTAATGGGTTTATTTTGCTTATTTGATATTTTTTGTTTTTTCCAAATTTTTTATAATAGTTTGTAGTTTGTAAATTTTATATGTTTTATATAGATGAGTTTATTTCATTTTTTATTATTTTAGAAAATCTATTAAGAACTTTTTAATCTTAATTTTAATTTTTTAAATTATGTAAATCATAATCAATAACAAAGAAAAATACCTCCACATTAGTGTAAGACTATTAATAAGCTTTGAAAGAACCTTGAGAAACGTTGATGAAATCATGAAATTCCTATGAGTTCCAATAACTAGGTTGTTAACATAAAAGATAAGACGATATTGATACTTTTTTATAATAGTGTTTATGAAGGTTCATCGACCACTTCGTAAAATATAGTTGTGCTAAATAAATATTTTAGAAAATAATAACTTGAAAATTTATATTCAAACAAAGTCAATATAAAATCTTTGTTAAAGTAAGAAAAATAAATCTTTTAAAAAACAAGTAATTTTTTCAAAAATGATAAACTTTTAATTCATGTAAACTTGAATAAAGAAATTTCACCATTAAAATAGTAAAAAAAATTAAGTATTTTTATTTTGGTTTTATATTGTAATATAAATACTAATATAATGTGTCGAAAATCTATATCCAATCAAATACACAATATAATTTTTTTGTTAAATTAAAAGAAAGATAAAACTTTTTAGAAAATATGAAAGTTATTTTTATAAAAAAATCTTATAGTGATTATATTAATTTATGTAATTGAAACAAAGAAGTTTCATCATTAAAATAGGTTTGTCATGAGTTTATTTTATTTTATTTTATTTGATATTGTTAAAAAAACAATCCCATTTAATAGAGTCGAATGTGCAATTCACAAAATTAAAAAATTAATAATAAATCAATAAAAATGTTAGTAGCATGCTACTAAAAACATATTATTTTTAAGTGCATATTCTCTTTTTTAAAGAAATTAATACATCTTTTATGAAATAAATCAATGAAGATTTAACTTGTGTCCAATAGCTTTCAGTTTTTATAAATAGTTTTATTATAACATGTTTTCTTTCATTCTCGGATTTAATACCCTACTTTTTAAAACCTTGAAACATACATGGTACAAATAAGACCTTGAAGCATACATAGTACAAACAGTCAAAATGCTTTGAACACAGTGAAACGTAAGTACAATACAAATTGCCAAGATGCGTTGAACACCAAATTGTAACTTACAAATGGCCTGAATTGCAGCCAGTACATAACAAGCTCTGTCTTCTCTGCAATAATGATCTAGATTCAAAACATTTAGTATTTTTATCTAAAAGAGTTGGACTTCTTGCTACATATACTTTGAAGGGTGTTTATACTTTGAACATGTGCATACCATATAAATAAGCACACAAAACATCAATGCATTCACCAATCTAGGCTAAGTGGAGATTAATCAAATTCAATGAGCAAAACGAATTACATTAAAAAAAATATCAATGTCATATTTTGGCAGTGTGCTTTGCTTTGAATTAAAAAATTTAACAATAAACTTTGTGATAAAAATAAAATAATGAAGAAATGGTTGTAGTGAAAAAGTAGGATACACTAGTAACCTTTGGGAAAGTGAATGGGTAATAACAAAAAAATGAAACTAGAAGCTAATTTCCTAAACATTTGTGGTGGCATCTCGACATCTAAGGAAACTTTTAGTTGGTAAATTTTTTAATGAAATTATAAGTTTTCGTAAACTTTTGTCCTTTCGTCTAAGGAAACTTTTAGTTAGTAATTTTCTTTATGAAACTATAAACTTTCCAAAACTTTTGTCATTTAGGTGAATATTAAAAGTAAAAAGCAATTTAAAAAGGAAAAAATCAGAAAGGCAGAAAGGGAAAGCGAACCAATAATAACAAAAAAAAGAAACTAAAAGCTTTCATAAACATTTGTCTTGGCATCTAAGGAAAGTTTTAGCTCCTAATTTTTTTAATGAAACTATAATCTTTCATAAGCTTTTGTCCTTGCATCTAAGGAAACTTTTGGTTAGTAAATTTTCCTTATGAAACTAGAAGCTTTCCTAAACTTTTGTCGTATAAGGAAATTTTTAGTTGGTAAATTTTGTTTTCATTCATGTTTTTATTAGTAATTTCTATGGTATAGCACCAATCCTAATCTAAAGAGATTTGATTCAGAATTAAAATAAATAAATAAAATTTAACAACACTTCATTTAAACTTTAAAAATGTTGAAATATTAAATCTAGTTCTATGTAATTAAGAGGAAAAAACATAAACAATAGTCTTTACCTAGCCACAGACTAACAATGCCAGGAAGAGTATTGGTTTTGATCATTAGTAACATGGAAATGATTAAAAAGATAAAAATTAAAAACAATTAATCTTAAAATATATTATTAAGAGTATTAATAATTTCATGTAACATGGAATGGAAGTGCAATATAGTAAGTAAAAAGGTACATAGGCTAAGCTTTAGGAAAACATCACTATGGACAAATATATTATAAAGTTATAAGCATTTTTTTTAATGATAATTATGGTTATTAATTATTATGGATCAATTTTGGTATATTAAAAAATATTATGAAATTGCAATTTAATGAAAGTATTAAGAATTGTCTTTTTAATTTGAAATTAATGAGAGTTTAGTATTATTAAAAATGTTTATTTTCTTCTCTATGCTTGTTAAAACAAATATATATTTTAGAGGAAGGTTTATCACTTTCTTATAGTATATATTTTTTTCTTATCCTCTAATAATTATTTTAAAGCATTTCAATTTCGAAGTCACGGCCTAGGCCACACCAACCCTTAGCATGAATGGATTTTTTCCTATCTCCTCCCAACTAGCTTATCCCTTAAGGAAATTGAATGTAGGTCACCCTAACCAAACCCACACCTTGAATGAGCTAGCAAAAATTATTAGTCTCTATGGTGGGGGCAAAGATTATTAACATTTGGCAAAGATTATTAACATTTGGCCCTTTCTTATTAGTCTTTGTGGCGGGGGCAAAGTTATTGTTTTCGTTCTTTTCATTTTGAAAGTGTGACAAAAGTTTTTGTTCAATTTTTTAATTTTTTTTATTTAGTTTTTTTTACAAAGAAAGATTTTTTTTAATTATGATTGGTGCTATACCAAAAAAATTAAGAATAAAAAAGTTTAACAAAAATATAAAAGAACTTGCTAAAACTTACTTGGATGTGAGGAGGAAAGTATGCAATGAAACTTCTTTGGATGTGAAGAAGAATGTTTAGAAAAGTTTTCCTGCCTTTCTTGATTTCATTTTCTTACTTATTGTTTGTTAATAGAAGTTGTCATTTTTTCCTTCATTCTCTTCCGAGGTTGGAAACAACTAGTTTGTTTCCATTAAAGATTTTCGGTATTTTTAAGATATATCTAAAGGTTTTAGGATCTAGTTTATTTTTTCCCTAGAATTTGTTGAAAGTAAAAATATACAGTATTGGAATTGGATTATCTACTTATCAAAAATAAAAATTAAAAAATTAAAAAAATTACAGCATTTAAACACTTATTCTCAAACTATTAAATAATTTTAAAAAATCAATCACAAACTTGGATTATGTACTTACCCAAAACACTTGTTATATTTCATAATCTCAAACTATTAAATCATTTTTAAAAATCAATCACAAAAACAATCCCAAATTTAAAAACATTTCTCCAAATTCAATATCATTTCCCTTATTAGTGAATTAAAAAATGACTATTAATAGCAAAACCTTTGATTTCAAGTGAGTAACTTTTTCTTTTGAGAGCTTTACTAATGCTTCTAAGTTCCACCATATCATTTCAAAACCATAGGACATGGGATGGAATGACTAACAGCAATAGTTGATGCATAACATATATGAATTTGGATGGGAAAATAAACATGCTAGCTTTAATGTCCTTCTCTCTAAGGTAATCACTCCACAACACATTCATCTTCATTTTTACTTGAATTATCATTGTAGATTCATCTTAATCCCTCGTACTTATCAATTATCAAGTGATCTTGGTTTGCAATGGTTAGATGCCACGCTAAGATACATAGACCAATTTTTATAAATTTTACATTCTTCTTGAAGCAATCACATATATATTTTGTTGAATATTTGATTTTACATGACTTGTTGGATGGGAATGTAAGCTTCTTAAAATCATACAAGCAAAACATTGACAATTTCATTTGCTTTCTCTTACTTGGAATATCATCGTCTTCACATGTTCAATTGACATCAAGTTCCTACGCAACGACTTTTCTTATTGGTTAGAGTTCTAGAAGGGGGGAAGCAAGTACAATCAGGTTAAGTTCGGGTCAAATCTTGCTCCTACTGAAGGGAAATCAATCATTAAATGTTTTACTTGTAGGTACTTTCATATTTAAATGCATAGTAATATATGCAAAACATGATGTCCTAATGTTTTTCGGCTTTAGCTAAGTGTGTGAACATCCATTCCAAGTATTTTCAAACCTATAGAGTTAAGAATTTGATTTTTTCTTAATTTCCTTAAGAGAAATAAGAAATTTCAAATACACATAGAGGCAACCAATATTATTTCAAAATACATGAGTGCACAAAATCATCATTCTATACAAATATGTGCTTGGATGCATAAAAATCCCTAAAAATATCTAATATTTTAATTTCTTGCAATAAAATTAAAATTATGTACACTCAGTATGTATATGGTTATTCTAGGCATTTATACTGAATAATCGTTATGCCATCATTCAAATAGTAAACAACGAATGGAAGACCTTTAAAGTAAGGGGCATAAGAGGGAGGAATATAAATTGTCACTATATTATTTTGACTTATACCCTATAGGCTTGAATAACGTATACTTGCCATACACCATGCAAATATTCATCTGCTACCACAATCGAATTCCTCATCTACATAATTGGGTTTGTAACTCAGGTTTGGTTTTAACTGTTATTTTTTGGCTTTATATGTTCCTCTCAATTTGTTTTCCATAAAGCTAATATTTTGCACGACCCCCCAAAATTCATATAAAACCCAAATACTAATACAAGTATCTTTTTGTGCATCTTGTCACAACTTTTGGATTTCCATATTCAAATATTTTTTATAAGAATTATCATACCGTCTAGTTCATAATCCCTCCAAATCTCTTTGCTCAAGGCCTAAACTTGTTGGGAGATGCGAAAACTATAAAACAAGATGAAGGAATCAACTGGTCCAGTAGATCAAAGTGTTCTTCAACAGATTTTGGTTGCGTGATTAACATGGTTTGTTCCCTTGATTCCATCTGTATTATCTTCATTTGCTAATTTCTTTTTCTAGTCAAACGATATGTGAATTGTACATTTACATATTTCCAAGGCTTTGATTCGTATTTAGTTAATTTGTACTAACTTACCAAGCATTCCAGTAGTTTACGAGCTCTATGGTAGACAATGAACCGCTTCATGAATGAGTTAATGGTTGTTTTTTTTTATTTTTACAAAAACATAGTGGTAGAATATTAAGATACCGGTAAATCAGCTACCGAGTGCTTTGACAAGAAATTTGAGCATAATAGCAGAGAAAACTATTTCAAAGCTAGACTAGGAATCCAAAGTGCGCAACGGCCTTATTTTAGCAGATTAAAAGGAGAGGAAACAGAGGAGAGTAACGGTGAAGACACAGGTGAACACACAATCCAACAACTCAGCCTGGTGGCTTCATTTGTTCATTTTAGCTGCCAGATTCGCTACAGCTGTCTCCATCTTGCTTAGGCGCTTTCCAAAGTCACCCAGCATATTGGTATTATCCTTGAATCCAGTGCAAACTTCATCTTTGAACTCTTCCATTTTCTCTGACGAGGTCGCTTGATCAGATCGCAGTTTCCTTAAGTCATCATTAAGCAAATCCCAGGTTTTCTCTCTTGCTTGAGAGACCTCTTTCAGTTTGTTGTCCTGGCTGTCCAATCGGCCCCTGAGTCTTCCCAATGAAGTTTCAAGCTCTGCAATTCGACCTTCCACTGAGATACCCGAGGAGGAGCTGGTCATCGCCATTGCCAAGATCGGATGAAAGCTCTTCTCTATCGACGCTGCAAAGGAGATATCCTTATCCTTTAGAGGGCCAGAAAGAACTACTGCTTTGCTGAAGGAGAAATACCATGAATAAGTACTAGACCGATCGATGGAGAGGCTCACGGAATGCTTGTGAGCAAAATTGAAAATCAGAGATTTTTTGTAGAGCATGACGTTGAAGGAGAATCTCTGCGCAGTAGATCGCTTTCTAGCAGAGGAGCTCGCCCTGTTCCAGCTAAGGGATGTCCCATATCGCGCCCACACCATCCATGTGCAAAATGCCTCTGCTCAGGAGGGTACCATCATTTGCTGCACTATCTGCCAGGGGATTCAGGCCTCTAAGGACGTGAAAGAATCTTATGGACTGGAAACTTTTACAAAGGAGACAAATTCTAAGAAAAATTTGAGTAAGATGAATGTTGGGGGGACACTTCTTCTTAACAATGGCATGGATAAGAAGGCGAGAATCACCAAAAACTAATAACTTAGTTATTCCTTTGTCTCGGGAAATCCTCAGCCCTTGAAAAAGACCGCAGAACTCTGCTTTATTGTTAGTATCAGTGCCAAGACCCCAACCATATCTGCTAATAACGTTACCATTAGCTTCAGTTATGACTCCTCCAAATCCAGCTAAGCCTGGATTGCCTTTCGATGCTACGTCAAAGAAGAGACAGAGTTCATTCATGCTTAATTTCCAACTGTTGAAATCAAGATCACCTAGCCGGATTTCCCAATGAGCATGGGGATTTGTTAGAGCTCGACTCTGGTGGTTGGGGGCAAGCATGCCAAGCCAAAGAGTTTCTTTTGGCAGAAGGGGCGAGGTGGTAAAATCTTTCTGACTAAGGGCTTCCCCAAGAATAGCTCTTGCTTGGACAACGACCTTGGAGGGATGGCGTTCTTGACCCCTGAAGATACGATTGTTTCTTTCTAGCCAAATTTTCCAACAATGGCTTTTAACATCCAATTCCAGGCTGTTTGTAGTAGGGGCTTCTTGGCAAGCTGGAAAGGAGAGAGACTCATCCAGTTTGAAAGCAGGTCTTGGATAGTTGCAGGTAGAATGATGCCTAGGTTCACCCTCAAGGCTTGATTCCAAACCTCATTGGAGTAATGAAAGCTCAGAAGGATGTGATCTGAAGTTTCATTCTCACTTTTGCAGAGCGAGCATCTGGTCGGGCCTTCCATTCCTCTTTTCGTGAGGTTTTCTCCCGTGAGGATACTTTTGTGGGCTAGGGTCCAGCAGAACATGTCTATTTTCAGGATGAAGGGAAAAGACCAAAGAAAATTCCAAGCCACCGGGTTGGGGGCTACGTAAGGGACAGCTAGGATATTCTTGTAACCTTCATTGGAAGAGTAGATTCCAGAATTGGTTCCCCATCCTCTTTTGTCTTTGATTCCTTCTTTAACGGGAGCTTTGCTTTGGAGGAGGCGAATAAGGCTATCAGCTTCTACTTCTAGCTCTGGAGGGGGATTGCGTAGATCCCAGCCAATCCAAATGTTACCTTCCCACGTTGACAGGTCCCACAGAGATTTGACTCCTTTATTTTCTAGCTAGCGTTTGAGATTTGCCACTTCCAAGCAAGCCCCTATTGGAGTTTCCCCCAGGATAGAGTCGTCCCAGACTCTAATAGATTTCCCATCACCAGGAATCCAGTAAAGGTTCTTTTTGAAAGTTTCCAGCGCTTTAATACATAATTTATAGATCGGAGAACCGTTTCTGATTGGAGGGGGGATATCCAGACATCTCTTCCTTGTCCCTGGAAAGTATTTTTTTTCGGAGGACTTTCTTGCTCCAGCTATCTTTCCCAGAAACAATTTGCCAGAGAAATTTAGCTCCAAGGGCCAGATTTTGGATGGAAAGATTCCTCACCTAGAGCCCTCCTTCCGAACGGGATTTTTGGATCTTATCCCAGCTAACAAGATGAAGTTTCCTTTCATTCCCCTTGCCCCCTTCCCATATAAAATTTCTGATCAGACCTTCGATTTTCCGAATTACCATACCCAGGGCAAGCATAATGGAAGAGTGGTAAATAGGCATGCTATTTAATACAACTTTTATGAGAACTGTCTTACCAGCTAGATTAAGCCAATTGGCATTCCAATTTTGGATTTTGCTTTTAATTTTATCTAGAATAGAATCCCAATTTGCTGATTTGATTTTATTCTTGCAGATAGGGATGCCAAGGTAAATGAAGCTATCCCAATCCGTTGTGCCTTCCATTCTGAGCTTTCTGGTTATTTCACGAATCTCTCTTGCTGAACAGTTCCAGCTGAAGATTTTGCTTTTTTGGAGATTGATTTTGCTTCCGGACACCTCCTTGTAAATTTCCAGCTCTTGCTTAAAGTGCTCGGCAGAATGGGAGCTTGCTCCTCCCAAGAGCAAGGTGTCATCTACAAATTGGGCATGATTAATGTTCCGAACATCATTCACTATCCGAAGACCTGGCAGCGTATGGATCTCTTGGCACAGATTGAGCTGAAAGCTGAGGACCGAAGCTTGAATAACATAGAGAAGGGGAGACAATGGGAAGCCCTGTCTTAGACCTCTGGTGGATTTGAAAAAGTCCATGGGTCTGCCATTGACTAGAGCGGCTATCCATGGGGCTTCCACGCAGCCTTTGATCCAGTTTATAATGGTTGAAGAGAAGCCAAACTTAGCCATTACTGCAAACAGAAAATCATGCCTCACACGGTCAAAAGAATTAGCTAAATCAAGTTTAATGACCATACCTTTCTCCTTACGCTGATAGCTGGAGTGGATTGCTTCTAGAACGAGGATGATATTGTCAAGGATTTTCCTTCCCTTGATGAAACTTCCCTGATTCTCCGGAATAATTCTGGGCAGAATTATTTTTATCCTAGTGGCAATAATCTTAGTGATGATCTTATACCCAGTGTTGCATAAAGAGATCGGTCTGAACCGGTTGAAGGTGTTGGCTCCTTTTTCTTTCGGGATCAGAGCTAGGAAGGAGGAGTTGGTGCTTCCCCCCAGCCTGTTGACCAACTGAGAATGACGAATCATTTTTAAGAGGTCTATCTTGATTATTGACCAGCAGCTTGAGAAGAATCTAGTTGTGAAACCGTCAGGACCTGGAGCACTATCAGGTTTTATAATCGAGATTATACCTTTAAGTTCGTTCATAGTGACCAGGGCGCAGTAAGAAGATTGTTCTCCTCAGGCTTGAGCAGATTCGGGATGAGTTCAAATGGGTAGGACGAGACGTCAATCGGATCCTCTATGGGCGCAGTGAACAAATCCTTGAAAGTTTCATGGGCAGCCTGCTTTATGCCCTCAACGTCTTTGATCAGCTCACCATTGAAGTTAATTTCAACAATTGCATTGTAATTCTTACGTGCCTCAGCATGTTTATGAAAGTAATTTGTATTTTTGTCTCCACTTAAGAGCCAAAGGTTTCGGGATTTTTCCCTCCAGTATTCTTCTTCCATCCTACAGGCCGAGAAGAGATCTTTTTGAAGCTCCTCTTCCTTTCTAAGAGTGCTTTTGGTAACAGGGGCGGCGTCCATGAGAGTCTGATGAGACTCCAGATCGGCTTGAGCCATTTTTCTTCGAGATATAGGCGTGATAAGGCATCTAGCCCAAATTTTCAGGTCCTTCTTAAGCCGTTTTAATTTGGTTTCCCAAATGAAGGAAGGCGTCCCTTTGATTGGAGTGGTCCAGGAGTCAGCCACGACTTGCATGAAGTCTTCACGCTGGATCCAGAGAGAACTGAATCGGAAGGGGATAGGACCAAGCTTCTGATCGAGAGAGAGATCAAGAAGAATGGGCTTATGATCAGATGTACAGTGAGGAAGGATTTTGGAGGAGGCTAAAAGCCCCAAGGAGAGAAAGGAGGAATGCACGAGGAACCTGTCAAGCCAGGATGCGACATGCCCAGGGCCAATTCTCTTATTCGTCCAGGTGAAAATACCTTTGGCTGGTTTAATATCGAGGAGATCCCATCCAAGGATGATGTCCTCAACCCATTCCCTCGAGGGATCCCTTACCAACGAGCCTCCTTTTTTCTCATTTGTTGCAAGGGTGACATTCAAGTCGCCTGCAACTATAATATTATCAAGTCGATGGGTGTTGAGATAAGATTCTAACATTTGCCAGCAGTCTTTTTTTTTCCGAGAGTAGAACAGGAACGTAGAGATTGAAGAGACTTACAGAATGCCCGGAGGCTTTGTGGATGAGTTTAGTGAAAATCCAATGAAGCTTACGAACTTCAGCTTCAAGATCATAAAGGTTGGAGTTCCAAAAGGTTGCTATGCCTCCAGAGGCACCTCTAGAGTTACTGGAAATCCCAGGGCCTTTATTCCAGAATTTTTTACCAGCTTGGAGGACGGCGGCTTCCTCCATTTTAGTCTCTTGGACTAGCAGAATCTTAAGGTTGTGAATTCCGACCAGGTCTCTCATTGCGTCTTCTTTTAGAATAGAACCTAAGCCTCTGCAATTCCAGGAGATGTACCGCACTGAGAACTATTCCGGGGGGGGGGGCTTTTGAGGCCGTAGCTGATCCTTTCCTAGATCTGGTGTTCAATATTCCTTTTAGGGTTTTTTGTGAGCCTTCGAGGATGGCTAGATATGATGCCTCTTCTCTCATCTTATTTTTTGATTTCCTCCCCCTTGGGTTTTTGATAGGAGCCGCCTGCAGACTACTGGATGAATCCCCCTCATCCGACTCTTCACCTGGATCAGAGTCTAACAGAGACGGATCTATGCTTGTTTCTTTGGCAGGTTCAGAGATAACAGCCGCCGATGAAGCTCTTGGGTCAGAATGGGGTATTTCCCCAGGTTCCAATGGATCTATACTTTGGTTGCCAGTCCCATTGTTGCTGGGCTGATTTCCGGATTGATTTTCAACTGGGCAGATGGCCGTCCGTGGTTCTTCATCTTCATGTATGATGATTGGCACACTTTGGGTGGCTTCCTGGTTGTTTGAGCTCATTGGCTGGTTCTGCATGTCACCTCCTATCTTCTTTTCTTGGTTTTTGTTGTTTAGTTTCCCTTTTCTGACTTTTTGCCATCCTTCTCCTTCTTCATGGACCTGAATTTGAGGGTAGTTTTTCTGGAAATGACCATGCTCATGGTAATGGCGGCATTTGAACGGAAGCTATTCATAATCCAGTTTTTGGAAGTGGTGCCAGTCTCCCACTTTCAGTTTAACTGCCTCCGGCAGTCCTGCTTCAAGATCGACCTCTATGCATATTCTGGTGCAGGAATATTGGCCTTTGTTCTCTGCTTTGTCTATGAATCTCCCAAGAGCATTCCCTACTTTTTCCAGTGTTTGAATGTTCCAGCAATGGACTGGGATATTTGGGAGCTTCACCCATACGGGTACTTCTTTCGGAACATCTACTTCAGCATTGAAATATGGGGTCCATTTATTGAGGTACAACCCTTGGGTACCCATGAAGTACGAGCCGCTCCTGAAAACCAGATCTCGGTCTTCTTTGGATATGAATTCGAAGATGAAGAATCCTCTTCCAACCGGGTAACAGGTAACACTATTCTTGAGTTGCGGTCTCCAATTCCTTTGGATCCAATCGTCTGTGGTTCTGGCAGAGGGCCGTAACCCCATGAACTGCCCTACCAATCCACGTTCAGCTAGCGCCAGAGCTATCTTGATGGGCTGTTCAACCGGAAGATCTATCTCAGGTACTGCATCAAGTTTTTTAATGAATTTGGGAATGGAAGGGGCAACCGGTTTTAACCCTGGTGCCGAAATCAGTCTTCTGAATGCATCCTCAGCCGAGGAGGAAGGAGAGGGAGGGATGAGCCCTCCCCCAGGCGTTGCCATGGGGCGGCCTGAGTTCTCCTATGCCAGAAACCCTGCTGCTAGGGCAGCACGCTGCCTCCAAAGCGATCTCTCCAAAGCCTGCGCTCCTCATGAGATCGCTCCAAAACCCTCCTCGAGGTGAAGATCTATCATCCATGAGTTAATGGTTGTTACCCATATGCTTTTATTTAATTTAAATACATGGCATGAGGGATACACTATGTTCCCAAAATAATATTTCCAAGTGGTTCATTGCAACATTTTTTCTGTGGTTTATTGTGACCATCTATTCTACATGGCTCCTCAATTTACATATAGTTAAAATTGATTTTAATAAAATTTTGGTAGAATACGGGGTCCAGGTTTAGCTTCTCATATAGTTGTGGGTGATTATATAATTACTTATTAAAGTTTTTTTTCTTTTTAACTGTGCATTTATTATGGTTGTCTCAAAGCGATTATGCTCTAGGCTAGTATTTCTTAGTTTTTATTATTTTTATTTTGATTGTTTTTGAGGCATGGACTTTGCTTCCGCAACCCTTGTTATTCATAGTGACAATGAAATGGAACAATGTTTTAGAAAGTGAACATTACATACAGAAACGTCTTTGGCCTAATTAAAAAATTCTTATGCTTATTTACAAATATTTAATAAAAAAAGTCATGCATAGATGTATATGTAATCTTATTATATGAAATTTAATCTTCAAGAATTAAAGTTCACAGGATATGATATTTAGAAGAGTAATGTTTAGATACAACATATTAACAAGTGCTGCAAGCAATAAAGTCCTTGCTTTAGAAAACAAATTGAAATGAAAATTTACAAGAAAATTAAAATAATACAAAAATTGCAATTGCATAACTTCAAATCAAAATAAAAAATGTTGAAATAATTATTTTATAATTCCTAGAAATATTGGATTGCAGACACAAATAACTCTATCGTGTTTGTATGTTGGTTGTACATCATCATGCCATATGATTGTCCTCAAGTTGTATCATAATCAAACATTGTTGTGAATTGCCAAATTAGATTACTAGATTAGATTTTAGTGAAACAGATAAGATAATGGTACTTAGAAAACTGCAATTACCTCCTCATAACCAATATTACTTACTTGATCTTCAAAATCACAAAGATGAACAACACATACGGACTTCGGATTTTCCTCACCCTCTTGTATTTCTAAAAGGGTATATCAAATAAAGTTAGAAAAAGGAATCAAATTAGAAGAAGAAGAAAAAAAAACTTTCCTCTTCACATTCAGGGAAATTTTTATGCATTAATATTAGAAATTTTTTCTTTTATTTTTTTTGAAATTTTTTAATGTTCACTTTTATGGTAGGGCATCTATTAGATTTGAAAGAAATTCATATATAAATTTTTAGAAAAAAACTTTAGTTGCTTTTTGGATATGATATATTAAATGTGTAACAAAAAATAATAATGAAAAAAAGAAGCAAAAACATAGATATGGACTAATGTTACCCAAACTATAATTGTTGAAGCCTTAAGCTATGAGAACATTAAAAAAACAATGACATGCACTATTGCAATAAAACCTACTCCTTTGGAATCGATGAGAATATTGAAAACATACGAACTCTTTGATTACATTTTTTAGAGAAATGTATCTAGATAGGTTTGGTGAAGTAAATTTCGTATAGAATGTGTAAATGTGTGCTCATTTTTTATTTAAATATATTATTATTAAAAAATAAATTATAACGCTGTAAATTCAATTAGTCTAAGAGAACAAAAATTACAAAAAAGACCCTGGGAAGAGGAGGTATCAGGTGGTGGAACCACCACCTAATCCTATAAAAAATGGAGGGTCGTCTGAGAAGGCTATTACAGAGGATGTTCAAAAATTTGAGAAACCCAAAGTAGCTGGTAGGGATCATAATTACAAAGTTTTTTCTTCCAAATAAACAAAGATGCAACCGAACTAAACACCTAAAGCAAAAAAACCTGATATAACAGTTTGACTCTTGAGAGGTACACGGCTTTGCTGATGGCCTAAGCATGGATCAAGAGGGGGGAATTTTCTTCAAGGATTGGGAATCCCCATCCTTCTTCCTCCGAGTTCCTGGTGGAGTTAGCATTGGTCACTAGCAGGGACTGTGGTGGATCGTTGTTCGGGCCTTTGTCTTCCCTCACCCTCTTGAACAATGGTTCAATGGTGGTCAGGATGGGGAACGGGGGAGCATGAGCCAACCTTGGCGTCACTGCCAAACTGGCATCCCGTGACCTACCTCCTATCGCCCTTCCACTTCCTCCATCCACATGACCCACCTTCCCAACAGTGCCAGCAATGCATTTCTATGCAAATGTATTATCTAGACTGGTGAGCTTCCCATCCATTTCCACCATTTATGCCTTCACGGTAGGGACTGTATCACGAGCCACACTCCAATTGATAAGCATATCCTCCATTAGATTCTTAGCATGTTTTTAACCATCCAATAGTGGTTAATACTGCTGCCGCCCTTCCCGGTTGCTAGACGTTGGTTTGAACACCCTGCCTTCCCAATCATCGATGAGGATACAGACTAACATTGAGATTTTTGCCTCATACCCCTCCTCCATATGAACACTTAGCCCCCTTTGGGCTTTCCCTCTTTATTTGCTGGCACGTCGGGGAATACAACGTTGCTTGGACATGGTGATGAGTCGATTACCCAGGTGTTGCAGGAAGGGTCGAATGCGCGACGCAAAAAGAAGCAGTGAATCAAATTGTTGGACACTCCCAATGTTGCGAACGCCTGAAAGAATTAGATTACCCTCAGAGCCGACGAACCAGTGGAGAATTCCAATGTGCACCAGAATTACAGACCAGCACCGGACCTTAGGCAACACAGAGCATCCCTCAAGTCGAAACCAGACCACAAGCTGTGCAGAGCATCCTACGAACCGAAACATAAAATCAAACAAACCACCAGAGACAATGCCAAGATTTTCCATGGCATTCCTCTTCAGGTCACCACCCTGTCCTAGCAATAACTATGTACCTGTAGACATTAAACACTCCTGAACCCACATGAATGCGAAGGAGGATTCTAGATGAGCACCAGCTTAGGACGAGAGCAGAGAAGTGACATCCTTCCCCGTACGCACAAGGGCGATTAAGCTTGTTGCAAGGGAGCTGGATCCTGTGGGCATCCTGCCAGCGTGCATGGTACCACACGTTGGGCTCGTGGACCGAGGTGCCCTGCGTCATCGGTCTGACTTGCTGGCACTCGCATTTGGGGATATTATTGTTAATATTATTTTATATTTAAATGTTTATTAATTTGTGATTGGCAATGATGGTCTCCCAAAACATGCATGTAAAAACACCTCAAGGGATAAAAAAATAGGTGCACTACACAAGAAGCAGGAAAATTGTAAGGGTTCCTTCAAAGCTCTTTATCTTCAAGAAAATATCATATCAATTAATGGTAGGAAGAATATTAGGAACTAGATAAGTAGGTTATGCCATATAAATTTGTATACTTATTTTGTTAATGGGTTTATTTTGTTTATTTGATATTTTGTGTTTTTTCCAAATTTGTTATAATAGTTTGTAGTTTGTAAATTTTACATGTTTTATATAGATGAGCTTATTTCATTTTTTATTATTTTAGAAAATCTATAAAGAACCTTTTAATCTTAATTTTATTTTTTTAAATTATGTAAATCATAATCAATAACAAAGAAAAACACCTCCACATTAGTGTAAGACTATTAATAAGCTTTGAAAGAACCTTGAGAAACGTTGATGAAATCATGAAATTCCTGAAAAAAAAATTACTTTCATGAGTTCCAACAATTAGGTTGTTAACATAAAAGATAAGACGATGATGATACTTTTTAATAATAGTGTCTATCAAGGTTCATCAACCACTTAGTAAAATATAATTGTGCTAAATAAATATTTTAGAAAATAATAATGTGAAAATTTATATTCAAACAAAGTCAATATAAAATCTTTGTTAAAGTAAGAAAAATAAATCTTTTAAAAAATGAGAAGTAATTTTTTCAAAAGTGATAAACTTTTAATTCATGTAAACTTGAGTAAAGAAATTTCACCATTAAAATAGTAAAAAAAATTAAGTATTTATTTTTGGTTTTATATTGTAATATAAAAACTAATTTAATGTGTTGAAAATCTATATCCAATCAAATACACAATATAATTTTTTTTGTTAAATTAAGAAAGATAAAACTTTTTAGAAAATATGAAAGTTATTTTTATAATTTTTTTATTATATTGAATGTATTAATTTATGTAATTGAAACAAAGAAGTTTCACCATTAAAATAGGTTTGTTATGAGTTTATTTTAATTTATTTTATATTGTTAAAAAACAATCCGATTTAATAGGGTGGAATGTGCAATTCACAAAATTAAAAAAATTAATAATAAATCAATAAAAATGTTAGCAGCATGCTACTAAAAACATATTATTTTTAAGTGTATATTCTCTTTTTTAAAGAAATTAATACATCTTTTATGAAATAAATCAATGAAGATTTAACTTGTGTCCAATAGCTTTCAGTTTTTATAAATAGTTTTATTATAACATGTTTTCTTTCATCCTCAGATTTAGTACCCTACTTTTTAAAACCTTGAAACATACTGGTACAAATAAGACCTTGAAGCATACATAGTACAAATAGTCAAAATGCTTTGAACATAGTGAAACGTAAGTACAATACAAATTGCCAAGATGGGTTGAACACCAAAGTATAGTACAAATGGCCTAAATTGCAGCCAGTACATAACAAGCTCTGTCTTCTCTGCAATAACGATGTAGATTCAAAACATTTAGTCTTTTTATCTAAAAGAGTTGGACTTCTTGCTACATATACTTTGAAGGGTGTTTATACTTTGAACGTGTGCATACCATATAAATAAGCACACAAAACATCAATGCATTCACCAATCTAGGCTAAGTGGAGATTAATCAAATTCAATGAGCAAAACAAATTACATTAAAAAAAAAATCAATGTCATATTTTGGTAGTATGCTTTGCTTTGAATTAAAAAATTTAACAATAAACTTTGTGATAAAAATGAAATAATGAAAAGATGGTTGTAGTGAAAAAGTAGGATACACTAGTAGACTTTGGGAAAGTGAACCAGTAATAACAAAAAAAAATGAAACTAGAAGCTAATTTCCTAAACATTTATTGTGGCATCTTGACATCTAAGGAAACTTTTAGTTGGTAAAATTTTTAATGAAATTATAAGCTTTCCTAAACTTTTGTCCTTTAGTGTAAGGAAACTTTTAGTTAGTAATTTTCTTTATGAAACTAGAAACTTTCCAAAACTTTTGTCATTTAGGTGAATATTAAAAGTAAAAAGCAATCTAAAAAGGATTTGGGGAGTGAGAGCAAGTGGAGGAGGGGGGTCTTATTGGCAGGGGGAGACAAAAGGATATGTGCTTGTTTGTTTGTTTGTGTGTGTGTGTGTGAGAGAGAGAGGGCTTTCCTAAACTTTTGTCCTTTAGTCTAAGGAAACTTTTAGTTAGTAATTTTCTTTATGAATCTAGAAACTTTCCAAAACTTTTGTCATTTAGGTGAATATTAAAAGTAAAAAGCAATCTAAAAAGGAAAAAGGAAGAAAGGGAAAGTGAACTAGTAATAACAAAAAAGATGAAACTAAAAGCTTTCATAAACATTTGTCTTGGCATCTTGGCATCTAAGGAAAGTTTTAGCTCCTAATTTTTTTAATGAAACTATAATCTTTCATAAGCTTTTGTCCTTGCATCTAAAGAAACTTTTAGTTAGTAAATTTTCTTTATGAAACTAGAAGCTTTCATAAACTTTTGTCGTTCCATATAAGGAAATTTTTAGTTGGTAAATTTTGTTTTCCTTCATGTTTTTATTAGTAATTTCTATGGTATAGCACCAATCATAATCTAAAGAAATTTGATTTAGAATTAAAATAAATAAAAGAAATTTAACAACACTTCACTTAAACTTTTAAAATGTTTAAATATTAAATCTAGTTCTAGGAAAAAACATAAACAATACTTTCTACCTAGCCACGGACTAACAATGGAAGAGTATTGGATTTGACCATTAGTAACATGAGAACGATTAAAAAGATAAAAATTAAAAACAATTGATCTTAAAATATATTATTAAGAATATTAATAAGTTCATGTAACATGGAATGGAAGTGCAATATAGTAAGTAAAAAGGTACATAGGCTCACCTTTAGGAAAACATCATTATGGACAAATATATTATAAAGTTATAAGCATTGTTTTTAATGATAATTATGGTTATTAATTATTTTGGATCAATTTTGGTACATTAAAACATATTTTGAAATTTCAATTTAGTGTCTCTCTTCAACTAACTTATCCCTAAAGAAAATTGAATGTAGGTCACCCTAACCAAACCCATACCTTAAATGAATGAGCTAGCAAAAATTAACAATTTTTTTTTAAATTTAAATATAAAAATATTTTAATATTATTATTATCTTATAAAGTGATTTGAATTCGAAACATTATTAAAAAGTCAATTTTTCCCACAATAATTTATAACTAATATAATTTTTAGATTTTAATTATTTCATAAAATTTAATTTCTTAATATATATATATGATAAAAAAAAAAATTCTAATTAAATTTTAAAGATTAAGTTTATCAATTTATCAATCAACCAACAAATTTTCATAAATTTTCATAAATTATGTAAACTTCATGGTTTAAGTTTATTTTACCCATTATGTATAAGATAATGACTCTTTATTAGCTTAGGGTGGTAAAATTTATATATCACTCAACCAACAAATTTTCATAAATTATGTGAACTTCATGGTTTAAGTTTATTTTGGCCATTATGTATAAGATAATGACTCTTTATTAGCTTAGGGTGGTAAAATTTATATATCACTCAACCAACAAATTTTTATAAATTATGTGAACTTCATGGTTTAAGTTTATTTTGGCCATTATGTATAAGATATAGACTTTTTACTAGTTTTTAGGGACTGTTATGTTTTGAGATTTAGATTAGTTTAGTTTGTAAATTTGGAAATGTTTGGTTAGCATGGATAGTTATGCAGATCTTTTCTCTGTTTTAGAAAAGATTTGGTTTGTATCAATTTTCTTTTAATTCATAAATAATAGCAAAAAAAGCTGTTATTTTGGTTGGAAAGGGGTTTGTTATCTGTGTGATTCTATGAGCATTGAGAATGAAAATCACTTTCTCTTGGAGTGCCTTGCTTACACCCATATTATATCTAAGTTTCATAGTATTTGTTACAATACAAACATTTATAACCTCCTACCTTGTCAAAACTATAATGAGCTTGGAAAGCTTATTGGCAAGCTTTTTTAGCGAAGGAACACGATTTTAAAGTAAAGCAAATTTTATCTTTCTTAACATTAGATAAACTAAAGTTGATCTCAATAAACGTTTCATCAAAATTATAAATTACAAATTTAAACATATTAATTATATAAAAATGATAAATTACAAATCATAATTTTAGTGTTCTATATCCAAATATATTTAATAAAATTAACACTATTTTAATTATATAACTTGTTTTTTCTATTTTGAAGTATTTTAATTTTATAACGGATTACTTTTTATTTATCATAATAATGTTTTTGAAATGCATTTTAATTAATGGTAAAAATATAATTTAATTAACATAGATATATATTTTTAAATCAATCTTAATTTAAATGCTAAATCTACTTAAAAAACATCTTCCCTATATACCAAAGACCCAAGATGGCCAAGTGTTTGCCACGAATCCACTTTCACAATGCATTTTATAATAAAAGACAACTTCCAAACTGCAAAATGAGAAAAGCGAGAGTAAATTAAAAAGCCATGATATAACCAAAAAAAATTAAAAGAGAAATATGAAGATATAAAATCTATAAAAGTAAACTGTTCGAATTATATATATTATTAATTTATATAGTTAAATAATTATAAAAATACAATTTTCGAAGTCATTATTGTTTTAGAATAAGAAATATCATAAAAAAAATAATACATAGAGAAAACTCCCAAATGAAGAGACTTGTGAAAAACACTTTGTTTGAAATGGCAATGAGAGCGTATTTAGAAATGAGCAAAGAGCTTTGACCTAAGATGACCCAATTTTAGTAAAAAAAAAATTTCCTTTTCATTCAATTGAAATCATAGAATAGTCCCCATTGTAACATGGTATACCACACCATGATAATGGACAAATTGAAACAATTAAATATTGACCATGAGATCTTGTCCACGTATATCGTAGCATACCACATATAATATGATATGATGAAATACATATTAGAACATTATATTGATATTTTAAAATTTATAATGAAATATATAGGGTTAATCTAATTCAAACTAATATATATTTATCTTAATTTTGGTTTTATTAAGCATTGAAGAGGAATCAAATCTGTAGGTGCAAATCTTTTCTAAATTTGAGGAAAGGTTTGTACCTCAAGTTATTTTTTTCAAAGAAAAAATATTTCTTGATATTCATTTGGAATAAAAAGAAGATACATACATATCACCAATTCTTCCTAGGCCGACAATTACCTTCAAAAACACTTTCATAACAAACTGCTTCATCAGACTTACTTGTCTAAGAACTTAATCCCAAACTTGAAACTTAGACAAACATATATTATGTTTTTCTCTAGGAAACCAAAATACAGACCCATACATGAAAGCTTTTAAGAAAACAGACCAAAACTATAACTTAGTCTACAGTAAGCGACCCTTCCATCATAATTTTTTCCTCCTGTATCTCTTGAAAAAACAAAGTTCCAACAACATTGTTTACGACATCTTTCGACAGCCTGTCAGCTTCCCTGTTAAAAATCCTTGAAATGTGCACAAAGAAATCTGATGGAATGAATTAATCAACAATTTTGTCCTCTTGCACCAGTTATTTAACTGAAAGACCTAAAGATTGGAATTACCTTCTTCCCACTTAATTATAATCTTTGAGTCTTGTTACGCTGCACTTGTACCAAGCGCACCTTCAGGTGTACCTTAGGGAGAGAGGGCCATTTTTTTCGACCATGAGGGATTTTATTGAGCGATGGTGGTCATGGGTGGACCCTTTAGTCCTCCTTTAAGGGTACTATGGCTTAATGGCACTGCTGACTGACTGTTAAAGAGGTTTTTAACCTCAGGGTTGGTGTCTGGGGCCCCTAAAGGTTGACCAATGGGTCGCATGGCTCCATTCCCTATTTACACGTTTTGGTGGCCTCTGGTCCAGCTACAAGACACTCACATCCACTTTGTACACCCTCCCGACCCTTCAGTCAACGGGTCCTTGCTCTCCTTGGCCTTCTTTCCTCAGAGGACGACATCCTCCATGCTAGGTCGTTTATGTGCTCTAGGGAGGGCGTTGAGGGATTTTATAGCATTCTAGGGGTTAGATGGGGCATAACGCCCTCCCTCCACCTCACTCTGGCCTTTCGTTCGAAGTGATTCGCTTGTTTGAGTGTGTTTTGGCACCTGAGGATGCAAATACCCCAGCTATCCTACCTTGTGCCTACCTTAAGCTATATTTTATTATTATTTTCTTTTAATTTTAAGTTGACATTTAATAATTACAAATATACTTGTTTTAAGGCATGTCGGCTTGGATTTTATTTGTACAAGTGAGTGTGAGATCATATAAATAGATCTCCTCACTTTCATTTGTAAATAAGAACTTAGGGGATAAATCATTATGCACTTGTTTTACACTTTTTAGGGTTTCTCTAGATGAATGCGCTCCTATTGAGGAATTTTTTTGGTTAATCCAAGTTATTTTCTGGTAATTCTTTGGTGAATCTTTGCTTTTGGTGATGCTTCGATTTGTTGATGAACACAAGCACGAGGAGGCCAGGCTTCTTACCTTTTTGTTTAGATGTTGGTGGATGTGCATGTCTGAGTCTTAGTGGTAGCCTTAGAGTTGCACTTTGCCCTATGATAGGTCATTACCTTCGTTCTTGTCGCCATAGCAAACAACGACATGTCTCCTTGTGAGGGTGCCCTAGGGTTTCTCCTTAGTTTTTCTAGGCTAGTTGCTTAACCTAGGACCCTTCCTGACTAGGCTAGCCATTCTCCTTAGAAGCCCTATGTTGGGTAGGGCTTACAGTGTTAGGATAGGATTTCCCTATGCTCTAACACACTTTTTCTCAAAGCCTAGTTTATAAAGTTAGTTATAAGTTGGTTTTAGGTCTGCAAAATTTATAAAAATCTCATAAAAATCAAATATTTAGCCAATTTAGAGCCTCATGGAATTTTCGACTCCTAAAATTATGGGCCCTAAAATATCGAGCCCTAAAATTCCGCACCCTAAAATCTCAGACCCTAAAATTTCACGCCCTAAAATCTCGGGCCCTAAAATTTCGTGCCATAAAATTTCAGGCCCTCCCTAAAATTTTGGGTCATCCCTAAAAGCTCGGTCGTCCTCATAATTGATCTATAGTATATATAACTAATGTTGTCATAAATACTTGCATGAATGGATGACACATGTTACTTGTATTGTTGCTTTAGATTATTGTGGTAAATTACTTTTGGTTAATATGTGCATATCACTATTACTACTTGTACATGTGGGCTTTAATTACTTAGTAATGATGTAATACATGTACTTTTGTTGATTTCTACATATTGTACTTGTTATTAGCTTATTGGAACAGATTAGCTATGCAATTGGTTTATCCTTGGATGAGTGAACTTGTATTATTCATATCCTCCTCTAGAATCCATTAGGAACTGGTCACTAACCTTGCACACACACAAGATATTGTTTGGTGTCCAAGTGTCTTCTGCAGAGTTCCATAGGGCTCTGCCCTATAAGGTTTCAACTTCCGAAGAAGTTAGGAGAAGTGACTAAGGTGACAATGGTCACTTTCTCCGCATATACTTGTTGGTGGTTTGGACTGCCATTTCAACCGGTAACAAGTCCCCAAAGATGGTCAAGGAATCAACTCCACATTTGTTTGCAAAAAAATGAAGCCCCAAAGACCAAAGAGCTTCACTTTTGTGATACTTCCCTTCTCTCCTTCCATCCACAAATTAAACTAGTGTTTTTCATTGAGTTTCAACACCATCCCATAGCCACAAAAACCTTCCTTCGATGAACCATAGCAAATCTAATTGCACCTTAAGGGATTTGATCTTACTTGGTGCTTTATAGAACCAAAGTTAAGATGGATCTATGTTGGTTCTAATCGCAATGGCCACATCAAAATAATGTTTCTTAAAAAGCAAAATTGCCACATTGAAGTAATAATCATGTTTAGCTATAATACATGTGAAGGAATGCAATGAAATTTAATGATTAATTACATATATATTATACAATGATCAAACTCAATATGTCTTATTTTTATTTTTTTAAAGCCACCCATGGCCCTTTTGCCATATTCTCATATAGATTATATGTGAAAAGAGGTTGAATTCGAATACCATTCACCCTTAATTCAAGATATTGTTGTAAATGTGAAACCATGTCTCTCTTTATGTTCAATATTTATAGTTGCTTTCTCTAATTTTAATCATTGTGACTAACAAATCCCAAGCAAGTTTCAATGGAAATTTTCCTCATATGCACCATTGCAACAATTTTTTAATGAAATTTAATGATGAATTATATGTATATTTAACTAAATAATATCACTAAAAACAATGTATCTTAGCAATACTATTAGATCATATTGAATTTCTCAATGCATTAATTTTAAGTTAGAAAAATACTAGATCATAATACAAATATCCATCTAAATACATTATATTTATCGATTATAAAAATCTTTTGTTGTAAACAATACATCTTAACCATATTAAGAAAAAAAAATCATAAAATTTAATCACAGTTCATGTGAATATGTTGAAAAAAACATACAACACGATGACCATCTAACATAAAGTATACCATATTTAACCATCCATTTTCTATGCCATGCACCCATGGATTCCATAGGACATAAATTTCAATTCGATAAAGAGAGAGGCATGAAATTTGAATTTGCTAAACATGTGAGCTTTATTTGAGTGAACATGCCTCTTCATTGGATATTTTAAAAGACTCCCACTGAATTTAGGAAATGATTTTTTAAGTGTAAACAATACAATGTTTTTAAGTCTACATAGTCTTTCTATATGTTGCTAGTTTTGTTGAGTAGTTTGTCGGGTAGATAAAAGTAAAATGCAGGATAATGGCCTTTGGTTTCTCGTCGAGTACTCATGCTATTTCTTAGTGTTTATTGGAATAGGTTCAAGATTGTTATATTTTTTAAATAAAACCACACACTTTCAATTTTAATATCTCCCTGCTTTTGGGTGAGAAATGAAGCGAAAAGGATGAAAGGGCTTGTCGATGGGTCATGGCATGCCCATCTAGGATCAAAGCTCTATATATTCGATTCGATTTTCTTATTTCTAAATACTTTTTCATTGCCATTTCAAAGTTTTTTTCCCAAGTCTCTCTTCATGTGGGAGATTTTTGTATTTATAAATGATTTTTCTTAGTGATGTTTTTTATTATTATGGAAATTGTAGTTGTATAATTTATTTAGATAAGTGTAGTTAGAGTAAGTTGTAGTATCAAGCAGTATAATTTATAAATATCATAAAATTTCAAATATATTTGGAGTATGCTTATTTGACCTACCCAACACTATATAATACATGTCTTTTTTTAAAGTATTCAAATGCAAAGTGTAGCAAACCCAATAAAAATAAAAACCATTCTAAAAAATCCCACATTGAATGTACAACGTTGAAACTAACCATTGCATTAGAATTCCACTCCAGAAAGTAAATTGGAACTCAATCGAAAGAATAAACTGTTGATTTAACTTGTTGAACAAAGGTGGAAAATTGAATGGTCTACACATATATGCTTCAACTCGGAATAATAATTGACCAAAGAGTCATTGAATCCTATAAAGCACTATTGATTAACTTATAATTTCTATAACTACGGCAGGAAACAAAACTCAAGGAGATGTAGTATTATTCCCTTCAATTCCTGAGCTTTAGAATTATAGGCTCAACCAAAGACTTACATCTCATTTATTAACTCAATATTTTATCTTTATAATACTATTTAGTTTACATCTCATTTATATAAGCATGTCTTCTTCTTCTTTTTACAAAAGAAAAAATATCTTCTTTGCTATTTATATATCGAATCAAAGAGAACAAGTATATACTAAAATGCCACAGAGATATTCCAAAGGAGGATCAAAGGTGCCACAACCATACAACGGATCAAAGGTGGAATCGTCAATGCTAAAACCAAAGAACAACTTACAATTCAACTATCACCAAATAGCAACCTACAACGTATAATCATATCTCATTTAGATAAGCATGTCTAACCTATGTTGATACTTCTTTTCTTTCTGGTACCATTACAGGTAAGATGTAAAAACAATGAACATTGAATTTGATGTGATACCTCTAGGTATCATAAAGTTTAATGTTTCCCTAAAGATAGCAACATCAGTTAACGTACTTGACTTACATCACTTAGGGAAACCTAATAGCGAATATAAGGACTACTTACATACTTAGCACTATCTCAATTCTGAGAAATGAAAAATGGATTTCCTAGAACCACAAGTTATAACACGTTGAATGTTATTAGTCATGTAGAGACTTAAAATTATGTAATGTCATTGAATCTTTTTCCATATGAATGCAATGCCAACTCCTTCAGATAATCAAAGATATTTTATTTATTTCTAACACCAAATGGTGGTAAAGAAAGCTCTAAACATGGGAGGTTAGCATAGTCATGAAAACATAGGAGTTGAATGTTTCATATGCTGGAGAGTCAAAGGAGGTGATCAACCTATTGAAAGTGTGAGCATCGTTGATCATGGTAGCTATTTCTGGTTTTATTACTCTTCATTGTTTGGTTCACATCTTTATCTTTGAAGCATTTCACCAATTCAAGCTTATGAAGGAAACAAGTTATTTAACTGCAAATATGACTATGTTGAAAACCTAAAACCTCTAGATTGTGTAATGGTGCTACGAAACGTTGTGATACATATGCAATATTTCATTAACAACCTCCATATCAGTGTATTTTTTGTATGAACACACATTCAATTTGGACATCAACAAATTGTCTTATGCAAACTATTTATCCACAAGAGAGACAATTGTAGAGGAAGATCAAGAAGTTCTCATCTCCTTAAAGTGTGGGTGCATGGGAAACCATTATCAAACTAATATCAGGTAAAATATCCCAAATGGGACTACTATTTCTCATTCATGAAGGCATTTGAGGCCCTTTCCTAACTTTAATGATCATCTTATTAAATTCTATATCAATATACCTATTCATTTTGAACACCTCTAAGGTGCTTTAACTTTCATCAATATGCTCCTCATCAGATAGCTTAAAAGCTTGAGTGACCAGATAGTTTATGACACTAATTTTTTGAGCATGATGATGGTGTGATTTAGAATGCAAATAGAGATCCGTGTATGTTTTGTTTGGATATACTATTATACTAGATGATAGAATCCACCCTTATCTTTCTTGGTTACAAGAATGTCTAGGAAAGGGGTGCTTTTGTTCCCCTCGGCCTCCATTGTGAATTTTATGCTCTCCAACTGATTGTTTAGATGCTCAAAGAATCCACTGATGATTTCTTCTCCATGTGGCCATATCACATTTGTGTCATCCACGTACCTTTTCTATATTTTGGGTTTAAGAGGATATGAGTCAATAGCCACCTTTCCAAATTTCTCCATAAATAGGTTTGCCACAATTGGGGAAAAGGGATATCCCATGGACACACCTTCTATTTGTTCATAGAAACAACCGTGAAAGGTGAAAAGGGTTGATTTCAAACACACCTTAATGAGTTATATAGTATCCTCATACATGATCTCCTTAATGACATCAATGGCTACTTCTATAGGTATTTTGGTATAAAGTGAGACTGTATAAAAGCTCAACATAGTGCCTGTTGGTGAAAAGTATTAAACGATTAATAAAATATCAACAATTTAAATTGTCAACCCGAGGAGATCGTAAAATTATGAGGTACAGGAAAAATATATGCAGGGTTAGGGTAACACTAATTTAATCTAATATTCCATGCAATTGAAATCGAAAACACATGTGACTGAAATTGAACCTAGTTTACGAAAGTGGGATATTGCATGAAAATAAATTTAAATCTAAAAGAGGATGAAGTTGCATAAAATGAAATTGACTAAGAAAACATGAAATCCATTAACAATTCAAAATAACAGATCTATTATGGAGAAATCGAAATATTTACTCTAAAACATCAATCCTATTACAAAATGATAAGATCCATGACTAATTCTCAAAAAGAGACTTTACGTAAATTATTTCTCTACTTCCACACCACTAAAGAGGCCTCCACTCCTAATTGAAGAGAGAGCACTCTTATTTATACATAAGTTGCTTTGAAAAGAGGTTAAATGTAGATCCACTTTTCTCTCAACCTATTTTTCATAATTACAAAATATTTATCCCTTCAAATCCTCTCATGATATTCCTCTTTGGAATTATCTTGAATAATTATCTCCAAAACTTAAAAAGACAGAGGAAATATTTGAGAAGCTTTTGAATAATCCTTTTGTTAAAAATCTTCAAATATTCCTACACATTGCAAAGCTCACACAACTTTGAGATATAAATGAAAACATGTTAATTTTCTTAATATTTAATCATAAATTCTCTTAAAGTATTTATAAATAACTAAATTGGAAAATAACAAGGTAACCCATATTTATTTATGAAAATGGTATAAAGAATGGTTAATGGAGTGATGAATAGGGATGAATGTGAGGAATAATGAAGGAAAAATAAGATGAAAATGTGACATTTGGGTGACCCAACATCTCCCCCCAACTGAACTTGTTGCATGTTCTCATGCAACTGTGCATAAACTTTTTGGCTTCTTAACTTTGGCTTTGCATGACTTTGTTTTTAACATTAAATCATTACATGATGTGAAAAACATAAGTAGCAGCTGATTTGCCTTATGGTTGGTTCTTGTGTGACAACCATGAATACGACAAATGTTAGTTCTTGTGCATAAACTTTTTGGCTTCTTAATTTTGGCTTTGCATGATGTTTTTTTTTAACAATAAATCATTCCATGATGTGAAAAACATAAGTAGCAGCTGATTTTCCTTATGGTTGGTTCTTGTGTGACAACCATGAATACGAAAAATGTTAGTTCTTGTGTTAACAACATTCATTTATTTTACTTGATTTCTTATGGTTGGTTCTTGTGTGACAACTATGAATATGACAAATGTTGGTTCTTGTGTTAACAACATTCATTTGTTTTTATGGCTGCAATACATATGATTTAAAAGTATACATACACTGGAAATGATTAGCCATCAATGCACATTAGAAAACCTTTTATGCATGTTATGAATCATGCCAAAAATAGATCAAATTGTAATAAAGTGTATTTTGGAAGACATGTTGGTAAATGGTAAATGAGATGATGGCATGTGTAAAATGGAATCAAATGGTAATTAATATCCCTCCCCCCCAAATTGTAGATGTTTTAAGTTTATGAAAATGAGAAAGGAGATGTAACATGGTGAGGAAATTTTTCAAATTCATTCATTTCTAGTATTTAAGGAATTACATGATTAAAGATTAGAAAATAACATACATCCACTTACCCAAAAAAAAATGATGAATTGTGCAATAGGAATGTGCTTGATGCGACTGTTGGATCATTGACTGTGAAGTGAAGGAATCTAAATTGCTGCTTGGTTGAATGAAGTAAAAGATGAAAGTTGAAAGTAGAATTGTGGTACTCTCATATGGTTGGAAGTATGATGCTACAAAACTGTTGATGGAGTCATGAAAAGTATATAATCTTCACCTGCTACAAAACTCGATGGTACAATTATTACCATGTGAATAAATGTGTTGATGTCAAGCATGGAAATAAGTCATTGGATTACCGGTCATTGATGAATGTTGTTAACCAATGTGAGGCAAGCTCACCATTGATGTCAATGAGTACCAAGGTACCTAAGTACATCTTGTAAAGTGCGAATATATGAGCTGATGTCGATCCACTTGCAAAATCTAACGATCAAGGGACATTGATGTATTCCCATGATTGTTAGTACGAAAACTTGCCATTAAGGCATGGAAGCCTCAAGGTACTAAAAGGAACTCTAGTCCCTATCCCAGATAAGGTGTAGAGGTCGATGGGTCAAGACTTGTTGAAAGGCGGGCCTTAAGGAATCCCACATCAATCAACACGAGTTGTACAAAATGAGTGGTAGGACTATAAATGAAATATCTCATGGTCGAATAGTTTTTATGAAAAGGATAACAAGGAAATTCAGGCATGGAAAAGAAGTTGGTTGGTTTTATTCATAAGGAAAATGATGAAGTGGAAAATAAGAAAGGAATGTATGCGACTCAGAAAGGTAGACATGCGGGAAGTCATGATGTGTAAGGCGATGAAACAATAGACTCCAACATGGATTACTAACGATCTTTGAAGGAGGAAGGTAGAAAAATAGATCATGGAACAAATGGTTTTTTGAAAGGCTCTTTATAGCAGCAAATGACAGTCAAATGTGATACAAAGCTCAACTCCTTCAAGCTTTCATGATGCATGTTTTTTTCTGAAAAGTTTTTATGATTCTTGAAAATCACTTCTGCATGAACAAGGCTTCTTGATTGGCTTGAAAACTGTAAAAGGTTAGCACTAATCCTACAACAAAATTGTGAAAGCATCGAAAATGCATGAAAAAATATGTACTTAACAAACCAAGTCAAAGAAAATAAATGAAATGCATTTTATACCTGAAGGTAGTAACACATCTTAAGCTATCCTCTTTGTCAAAACCTGTTTTGAGCGACTCATGAAAACAAGTTAGCGTAAAGCATGAAATTGTGGTTTTGAGAAGATTCTAGGTCCATTTGCAATTTTTAATTTTTATGTTTTTTTTTCACCTATTTTTTTTTAATTTTGGTGTTATTGATTTTTTTTTAAAAGTTTTGTTCAAAGGCTTATTTATATATATATATATATATAAACTAATTTGAATTTTATTAGGTTAATGGTTTTTTGATAGCAAAAAGCAATTTAAAAGAAATTCCTAACTATTTATTTATCTTCATAAAATCTACCTTAAAAAACTGAATTTATTTCAGGTGAAGCATCTAGTGTTTCAGCTAAAAGAACCAAGTAAGGATATGTCAACAAAGACAAGTATCATTCTTTCAACAAACAATGGACTTGAGACATTTATTGAACATCTCTTCAATATGAGCAACATCTAACACAGAGATACGATATGAGACAAAACACGAAATAGAGACATAAATGTGATTTTGGGAACTCAACAAAGCATATGGCCATGGAAAATTGAGCCTCGTGTCTTTAACTGACAGTACTGAACCGAGTCTCTATTTTATGCTTCTAATATTCATCGTGTGCCCAATCAAATAAAACCTTTGTGAAATGTTTAGATGACAACAAAGTTAACACATATCATCCCTGTACAATTAATTGCCTGTATTGTGGGTTTGTGGGCAGAGATACGATAGTATTTGCACGTAGTAACAGTAACATCCAATATGATAGAAAATTGGGGTTATATGTCCTGTATGAGTACTACTCGAGACCATTCTATGCATTCAGTTCCAGTCCCTCTATAGCCACTCATCCATACGATAATGGAAAATGGAAGGTCAAGGTTCACCGAACTTTATGGATTGGGAAATACCTATGGGTTACACCATTTTGACTATATTTTCCCAGGTAGGTCATAAAAAAGTTATGATTTGACCGGTGCATCTAGTTAGCACTTAAACTTCATTCAATGAAGGTGGATTTCCTTGAACGCAAGCAAGTAAATACCCAAGTAAGCAGCTTTATTTTTCCTTTTTATCCTTCTTCCTCTTTTCCCTTTGTTGGTTCCTTTACTAGCCCTAGCTAAAACCCGTCTAGATTTGATATTGGACCTGTAAAGGGCTAATCAAGGGCCTTAAATAAATTTATATTTATTCCTTAATCAGTTCTTGTGAACTTCGTAGTATAACGCTCCAACCCTACCCACTTCACTACCCAATGGATACAACCTTAATTCTGCTAATCCATCTGCCAATTCGTTGGAACTGGAAGGAATTACCAAGCAACCAATCTTTATACTGGCTAACAGGTTTACGGAATGTGACCCAAAATTCTTCCCTTCCCATGGTGAGCAGTTCATTTTGATGATAAGGCCCCTTAATTAAACTAATGGGATCTCGGAGTGTCTAAGATGCATTCTTTCTCGAGTTCCAGGATCATGAAAAGATGATGCAAAATTTTCCTCATCTCCTGTATCAGGGCTCGATTTGGACGGGCCCAAAATCCTAAATGAATGAGAAGTGAGGGTGTTGATGGGAAATCAATTTTCTTCACTTAATTAGTACAGTGTCCGTTCTGTCGGAACGCCTGATCTATCAACTGGTTTTTCCGAAATGGGATTGTCTAATTGGAGTAATTACCAAGGGAAGACCCTACTCTCCCCTTATTATAAAAAACTTAACCTTCAATTATACATACTTGTGTTCATCAAATCTAAAAACCTTTCTAAATAAAGATGGCTAGAAAGCTCTAGTATTTATGCTCCATGGGGAAAGGCATCGACATTCAACAAATCAAGTGCCCTCAATATTTGTTTTTACCATCAGTCACAACATTTCGTTCAGCTATTTTATTTCACTTTTATCTCGATCTCCTTATTGTTGCGGTTCTGCTTTATCCCTACCTATCTGAGAGCCTATGTTTCCATACTCTCGCTGTAATAGAATGAGGGGTATGGATGCTATGAATTCGGTGTGGGAATTATGCCCATGTGTATGATATTTCTCAACTACCTAGAAATTTGGAAGACTTAGAGAATAACAAACAAACAATGTTTTTCTCCAAATCCAATTTAAGAGAACTGATGTTAGCAGGATCAATTACTGTGGCTTTGATTCCCATCTTTAGCAATATTGTTTCTCCGTCAACCATCAGGAAATCGTCTGAGTATCTCAATATATGAAATGCATGCATGCCTAAAAATATGGACCCTATGCATCGTTCCATCGTAGGCAGAGAAGATGATTCACTTACATCAATCGTATGCCCCTGCCCACATTGGAGCGGCTCATCATACTCTTATTTTTCATGAATACGATTTCCTGGTTCCCTGTGCAATAATCACCACCTTCCTTTCACACGTGTTCGTTTCAGGAAGGTAGGCACGTTAAAGAATTGTAAAGGAAAACACAATCTAGGGCAAGCAAAAATGCCATAAAGCTTGTTATCCGAAAATAAGTTTGTCCTTCCAGCGTGTCAGTCTGCTATGCCTGGGAGAAAATTTTATTGGATGCGTATGGGTGATCATTGATATACTCACTGCCGCAATGATCCCTGGCGTGCAGACTACAACTCTCCACTCAAATCCTCATATTTATTTTCACATGAGTTGTTGGTTAGTGATCAAAATAATGGCAACCAAAAATTTCCATCATCGTTCATCTTCAAGGAAATTATGACCCGTTTCAATAAGCACAAAGCCTACGAATCCGGATATAGAGCATTAGAATCCTTAGTTTGAGGCCAGTCGTATCAGCACTTAGCGAGAGAGCCCACTCTATTGATCGATCATGGAGTTTCAAACATTTTTTGAGGATATGGGATTAAATTATAGAATAGGAGCACTAACCGAATCGAATAACTATCATGCCAATTACCTCAGTATTCCTTTAATAAATATCCAATCAGTTTTCTAAAGCTAGTTGAATGAATCGCTTAGCCAACGGATATATTTTAGAAGATAGAACTCAAGTGGCATTCAAAACCACTGAGATCTCATGTGAAGAATTTCCAACAATAGATAGATCGATATTCAGCAATGGATCTATATCCTTTATCCATTCTTTAAGGAAAGAAACATGATACATGCAAAAAATAATAGGATAGGGATGACGATTCATGGATTTGAAGGAATCATGTTTGGGAGTCGCGAATAGTGGGAATTGATTTTGATCCAACCCAGAAGGATATGATTTTAGGCTATGGATATTTATCTTGTGCTGCTTCTATGGATATACTAAATGAAAAGGCTTAGATGACCCCCCCCATTTTTCGTTCTTTTGTAACCATCGCTCAAGTTAGATATATATCATGGATGGTTTTCAGGAAGGTGGATCCATTCAACAATGTCAACAAATATCCCATGAACAACAACTCCGCACCTCCCCCCCCCCAAAAAAAAAAAAAATTAGGAGAAGATCTTGAATCCGTTGTTTTCATCTTAGCAAACTTTCCATCGCATAGATTACGAGAAAAATCGGTCGGCAAATAATGGAATGTAGACGATGATTCATGACTTGAAGGTGTTGGTGTAAAATCTGGGATTGAATCCTCCTATAGATGCTTCCATCCCCATCTTACTTCCATCCACATCTTATTGAATATAGTAGTTGCGTTCTCAAGAGTGAATTGGTATGAGGATGAGATGAATCAAAGTTCAACTCATTGTGGTTAAACTTAGTATGGAGTTATTTTACTCTGTACAGAAATAGACATAAGTATAGCTACTCTCAATTGCTGCACATTACTTCATGGTTTGACGAGATCATCCAAATAGTAATTAACTTCTCATAATCGGTTATGGTTTGCAGGTAGATCTGGATAAGCGATGGGTAGTATCATGGAGCCACTCTATCGAAGAGCTTGACTGATCATAGAGAGAAAAGATGCACATGAATGGGGAGTTTCTACCTTCAAAGCCCGTTTTCTAGGTTTGTTTCTTTGACAATCAAGCCCAAAGCCGGTTTTGGTAAAAAAAAACATTATATGTTCTGTTGGTTTCTATGTGTGTGTTTTTATTTTTTATTATTCCTATGTAAAATTTTAAATACTTTTAAATCAAAGTAAATGTTTTTTATTGTTTTTGTTTGCAGGATTGTTTGAGATCAAACGCTCATAAAATAATTTTTATTTTTCAAATTATTTTATTTTTATTATTTTATTTATTATTTTTTTATTTGGGTTCCTAAAATAATAAAAATAGTCTAATTTATTAATAAATTAAAATTAAATTTTTATTTTTGGTAGCATATGGAAACATTAAAAACATTTTTAGTCATCCTATTGTCTGATTGTAGATTGCACACTTTTATTCGAAATGAGAACTACAACTAAACATGTTTTATTATTTGATCCTACTTACTCTACATTAATTGGGAATTTAAAAATTATTTACATAAAATGAATCTTCCAATGCAACCATTTACCTAACAAAAGTAAAAATTTGTTTACATTCAATTTTGCAGATTGAAGTCTAGAATATAAAAGAATGTACAAAATTAAGTATTGTAGAAAATGTAATTTAACAAAAACAAAATCGATCTAACTTGGTTCTTGTTTGGAACCATTGCTCAATGAGTTTTTCGTATGCTTGATTTCTGTCCTGATTCATCTCACCCGAAACCTCTTCTTTGTCCTCCTCGATCTCTTGTTCGAATAGTTGTTCCTCATGTGTTCCTCATTTGATATACATGATTCTTCTTTCACTTCGGGAGGAGGGGTTAAGATTTTAGCTGTTGTCAAGATCTCCTCTTCCTCAGAAGAGGAGATCTCGACTTTTGCTAAGATATGAGTGAATTGTTCCACACTTACATGTATCATTAAACTCATGTTGTTGGTCTTCTTGTACTTCCATTTAGATCAAATAGAAAAAAGCATCAAAACAAATTGAAATCTAAATCTAAAACTATTTGAATAAAACTAATGGAAAAAACAAAAACACCCTTTGCAGAAATGAAAATAACAGACTTCAGGAAAAAAAACAACTTAGAAATGAGGTGTTGTGGGTGGTATGAAATCAAAACTAGTGTGCAATGAAAGAAATCCAAACTTACAACTACAAAAATATAAATGCAAATTAATAATAGATAAATGCACACTTGCATAAAAAACAAATTTGCATAAAATAAATACTCTTGTAGAAAATGAAACAACACTATTGCAGGAAAAGTAAACACTTTGCATAAAAATAAACACATATTTACATGCAAAGGGAACAACAAGGATTTTGGGTGATCCACCAAAGTGGATGCGTCGGGCTGTTACACTACAAAAATTCCGTAGTGAAGTCGTCCTTGCGTCTTATCATTTTCCCTCCCTCTTGTTGTGTAATATAAAAACAACCTATCTACCTATCTAAACCCTGATCCCCTTTTAGCACCTCCTCGACAACGACGCCAAAATGTTGGTGAAAATTATTAAAAGATTAATAAACTATCCAATGATTTAAATTGTCAATCCGAGGAGATCGTAAACTTTAGAGGTACAGACAAAATATATGTAGGGGCAGAGTAACACTAATTTAAGCTAATAGTCCATGTGACTGAAATTGAAAACACATGCGACTGAAATTGAACCTAGTTTACGAAAGCAAGATATTGCATGAAAATAAAATCTAGGAGAGCATGAAATTGCATAAAATGAAATTAACTAAGAAAACATGAAATCAATTAACAATTCAAAATAACAAATCTATTATGGAGAAATCAAAATATTTACTCTAAAACATCAATCCTATTATAAAATGATAAGATCCATGACTAACTCTCAAAAAAAGACTTTACATAAATTATATCTCTACTTCCACACCACTAAAGAGGCCTCCACTCCTAAATGAAGAGAGAGCTTTGTTTTATACATGAGTTTCTTTGAAAAGATGTTAAATGTAGATCCACTTTTCTCTCAACCTATTTTCCATAATTACAAAATATTTATCCCTTCAATTCCTCACAAATCCTCTCATGATATTCCTCATTGGAATTATCTTGAATAATTATCTTCAAATCTTGAAAAGATGGAGGAAATATTTGAAGAGCTTTTGAATAGTCATTTTGTTGAAAATCTTCAAATATTCCTACACATCACAAAGCTCATACAACTTTGAGATATAAATGAAAACATGTTAATTTTCTTAATATTTAATCATAAATTCTCTTAAAGTACTTAAAAATAAATAAATTGTAAAATATCAAGGTAACCCATATCTATTTATGAAAATGGTATAAGGAATGGTTAATGGAGTGAGGAATAATGAAGGGAAAATAGGATGAACATGAGACATTTGGGTGACCCAACAATGTCCCCATATCCTTCCATGTAATTTTTTTGAATTCATCAACCATCCCTATTGAATTTTTAACATAGGATTGTGTGTGCCCAACTAGACATCCCATCTTTTTCACCAAAAAAATTGCCATCTTTTTCGCCAAAAAAATTGCCAATTTATACGTGGGTGAGCCTATTGTATTCACGATAGGTCTTATAGGTACAACTTGTGTATGCACCTTGGGTTTACCATCGATTCGAGGAACCATATGTACATTTTTTGGGTGCCAAGATTAGACTTAGATTTGATACGAATGTAATGAATGATAATTTTTTCACTGAATATCTAACATAAAGGGACAATAACCTGGAGTGCTAGTTCAAGTGGTTGAGTGCTGTAAATTGTGAGCAAAAGGTCTCGGGTTCAAATCCCTTAGTGATTATACATTTATATATAAGGGCCTCACTTGATGTCCCCATAGGGTTATCTCCGTAATAATAGAGAACAGGGTGCAGGCCCTTTGGATGGGCTCTCTATGATTTCTTCATGTGGACGTAGCAGCCCCGCCAAGGGGTTTGTGAACCACAACATAAATAAATTTTAAAAAAAGGTCAAAGTATTGAAATCCATAAATGACCAAAAAAAATATTTTTATTTTCCAAGGAACAACCTCGCAAACAACCCTTGGAATACCTCTATGTGATTCATGGATAGTAACTGGGGTAAATTGTCAGCCCTGGTTATAAAGCCTAACTTCGATGGAATCAAGAGAGTCTAACTCATGACCTACCCATGTTTGAGGGATAGAGATCTCACATCTGGCTCATGACTGCTTGAACTAACCCTTGGGGCTATTAACATACTTTTCTTTTTCCTTTTCCAAGGAGCAGGTCACAGGTGTAACATATTTTCTTTTTCTTTTTTCAAGGAATAACAGTCAACTGCCGACCTGTATTATGAAGCCTATCTCCATGGGGATCAAGTGAGTCAAACATGTAACCTCTTCAACTTTGGGGAAAAGTTCTCATGTCTTTCACATGACCACTTGAGCTAACCCTTGGGACTCATATATGACAAACAATCATATAAATAATAAATATGAGGTAAAATGGATAAATTGATATAATTCCATGTGACATAATATTTATATGCATTGATTAGTGACGGTAGTGAAGAATAATTGTGATCACTTCATTTATTATTATGACATTACACAGAATAATATTCCATATTGGAATTTCATCATCAGAGATTGTAATTCCAACAATCTGTTAGAAACCCAACCAGAATTATAAAGAAAACCCACCAAAGGAATCAACCTGGGTTATAAAGCCTATCTCCATGGGGATCAAGTGAGTCGAACTTGTAACCTCATCAACTTTGGGGAAAATGTATCATGTCTGCCTCATGACCGCTTGAGTTAACCCTTGGGACTCATATATGATAAATAATCATATAAATAATAAATATGAGGTAAGATAGATAAATTTATATAATTCCATGTGACATAATATTTATATGCATTGATTAGTGACAATAGTGAAGAATATTTGTGCTCACTTCATTTAGTATTCTAAAATTACACAAATTCCTAGGATTCCATTCTCATTGGAACAAATCCATAATGGAATTTCATCATTAGAGCTTGTAACTCCAACAATATCTCAAAAACCTAGCCATAATTATAAAGAAAACCCACCAAAGATAGGCTTTGTTTGCGATTAAAAAAAACTAATTGTGAATGTTGGGTGGGTATGAAAACTTGAAATGAAGTGGTCCCTTACAATGTTGGGTGGGTATGAAAACTTGAAATGAAGTGGTCGCTTGCAAAATCCTCGGCAAGCAAACATGTTTTTGTGACCAATCATCGAATTGAGCTCTGCAATTATATATAACAAATGAATAAAACTTGAAAACTTCCCCATGTGATTTCATTGAGTCCACATGCTTACAAGGACGTTGTTAACACTCAATCATTGGAAATCATTCTCACCAAAGGAATCATTAGATCTATTCCTAATGTTATCAATATTGAGTTGATCCTCGGTTGTGAACTATCATGCTTCTAAACACATCTTAGAATAACTAATCCAACGACTTGGCACCAAGGATAAAATGCGTATGTCATCAAGCCACCATGATGACGTTCCTCCTACGCTCAATTCCACCACTGGCACATGATCTCCCATGTCTATTCTCCACCACACAGTGTTAACAATTTCAACATATTTCTCGCATTTTGGATAGGGTGTGAGATCGATCTTTGTGGAGGCCGCGAAGTCAATCATTCAATCCACATACGAAACAATGGCTCAACACTACAGGAACAAATCTTGATGGTAGAGTCCTGTGGTTTCCCCAACCTAGATGCACTCATCAACGCGACCATGCTTGGTGCCATCCGGATTGGACCCATGAATCTCTCCATATTCAATGAGGACCTCATAGAGAACCAGATGTGGCATGTCAATTGGAAAGGAAGGCATGGAGGAATGGGTTAGGATGCGTGCAGATATAGGTCCATAATATTGCTGCATTTTGCGAGTTGATATGGTTTGGGGTACTTATTGATAGTTTGTGATTCCTTATTTCATGCTTCATGTTGCGAGTCGATGTGGATCAAGGCTACATACTTCGAGTCGATATGGGAGCTGAGGGAGCACGATAAAGGTCCTCCATGATATGGCGGTTTCCTGGGGCAATTCGATATGGTGGTTTATCCATGATATGGATTCATGGGGCTCGATGATATGGGTGAGGCATATGTGGAAGGGTGAGATGAACAATCGAATTGAGATATTTAATTGACGGAGGGAAATTCAATAGTTGAAGGAGGCATATGATGGAAAGGGGGGGCAATTGCCCCAAAATCATTATTTTTTATCTTGTAGATGATCAAAACTACTGGTTTCTTAGGGCTGCTAATTTTATTAATTTGTTAATATACTTATTGTTGGTCAATTTTAAAAAGTTATGGTAATTTGTAAGGTTGTGGAAAATAATGATATTTAAAAAAAATTATAATTAATGGAAAACAATTATTTAATTAATTATATTTAATTATAATTTGAGTCAAAAGTAATATGGAATTAAATGAAATTAACTAAATCTGACATGAACCAAAATTATGGTCAAACCAGATGAAACATAATGGATTAGAATTGGTTGGTTTCCGCATACAAGTCTTTTCATCCATGAAATAGTAGAGTCATTTGATCTATGAAATACTTAGCTTTGTTATTTCTTGTTCAATGCAAGAATGTATTCAATCTATCAAAATATTCATAAAGAAAAAATAAAACTATCATCTACCTTGAGCTCAAAAGGAAAGAGCTCTATAGGAACCAAAGTATACCTAAACATGAAACTACATGTACATGTACAAGAAAAGGTACATCTCTATGTTATCATTTGTTTGTCGCTTAAAAACTTTAATAGGATTTGAGTTTGTGTATCTTTATGTTTGGGTATTTGGTAAGTTATAAATAGGATTTGAATTTGTGTTTTTTTTTTAATATTTGGTTTTTTGGTAAGTAATAAATTTTCTATTAGGTGTTGACTTGACCTGTAGGCTTGAACACTAACTTCAAATTTACAATAAAAACCAATTGTTTGAATTTAAACATAACTCTCACCTAAAGAATCCCAAGTATGGATTCTTCTTCATCTTTGAAAAAACAAAATATAACTTGAAAAAGGTAAAGCATATATCCTTGAGATTGATTGAAGCCCCTTAGAAGGCACTCCCTCAAACGTTTAAAAAAATGACTAAGACAAAAAGTAACAGGAAAAATAGACAAAAAGTAACAGGAAAAATAAGACAAAGACTAGCAACAAAATTGCTCTTGAACGAGTGGGAAAAATGAAGAGAAGCTCAAACTTGAAAGCTTGAAACAAAGCATTCAAGCTGGGGATATTGAGCATGAAATTAACGCAAAGCAGAAGGGATTTATAGATTTCATTCAATAAGAGAAAGCTACAAAACCAAAGTATTTTAATTCCATATAATTTAAAGCACACAAGTTTATAATAGTGTGGAGAGGTGCTTTTAGTCCAGTATAAAGGGAATGTATAATTTCATATCAAATGCTTTTTAGGTTTATCCATTTTAGAATTTTTTTTGCATGATATATGAAGTGTTTTCCTAAAGCAACTATTTAATTATATGAAGTCTTTTCCTATAGCAACTATTTAATTATATGAAGTCTTTTCCTATAGCAACTATTTAATTTTGGTTATTGAAGTACAAGCTAAGTTTGGAGGCATTTATATTGCAACACAAAGTATAACAAATTAGATTAAGTCTACTCCAGGCATTATCCGTGCAGTTTGTGATGGTTTAAAATGGCTTTCCCATAATGAACTTTCAATTATTCTTCCTTAAAATATAATATCATACAAAATTAATATCCCATATATCATGGCTTTCCATCTTGAAGAAAAGAAAACTACAAAGACACATTTTGAAATTATAAGGTATTTATAAAGACATATTATTATTGAATAACAAAAGATAAAGGTTTCAATCAATTAGTGTTAAAGTTTTTAAGATTAATCATTGAGCGTATATATAATAATGATAAGAAGTGAAATCCATATGGTTTTTATACAAAAACCATTTCCAAGCCACACAATTTAGTGTGCAACACTTTTGAATATACGCGCAAAAATACTTATTGGTTTTGGGTATTTTTGGATAGTGCAGACTTCATTCCCATGATTGAAATTAAAAGGAGGGAGAGATAGATGACCTCGTTGCAACTATCTCCCTATAGCCTTCTATTTTCAATTCTTAATGTTATTCTCAAAATGGTATTAAGTCAAATCAAGTTAAATCCGATTCACTAACAAGTGCTGGAATCTCAACAGTGGCAAAAGCTAAATATATCATATTTGTAGTGCAAACACTCCAGTTGTCCATAAAAAAAAATATTTAACATAATAGAAAGTAACAAAGACTATACAAAATTAAAGAAAATATGAAATGGGAATGCAGTTGAGGCTGCTGCAAACCTTTACCAATAGAAACGACTTATTCGGAAGCGAAATCTATGGATTCATCCAAAGGGTGCACTTCTTCTTTATATCGATGATTTCAAACTTTCAATGGTTTCTACGGGACATTCACGACACCAACATGTGATAAAGGGGATTAAGAGGGGCACAACAACAATGGCATATTAGTGCGGCACAATATGGTGAAGAGGGAGGAGCATGGTTGGAGCACAATATAAAACTTTTGAAGAAAATTGCAGAGCTGCTTATAAGCAAGTGACCGAGAAATATCATCGACATCCACAATTTCAAAGACATTAAGTAATGATAACATATATATTCTACCTGAAGGTGTAGGGTTTCCTTGCCCACATTCTAAAAATATGCACAAAAGTTGTAAGGTAGCATATTAATATGGCGAAACAGTACCTATTTTTGGATACGATGCAAAGATTCCTAACGTAAAATGTTGGAGAAAATGAGTCCAAGATTATTTTGAGAAGGTGCATAATTTTACTCTCATCTTCTGGAACTTGAAGTACTTGCTAAAGAATTGTTGAGGTTGAGAACCGTGAACATTACAGTTACAGTAGATATGGGTTTATGGAATTTACAAATTATTTAATATAAAAATGGGAAGAAAATGAAAAATCACATGATAAATAAAGCCCTACCTAAAAACCTTGTCTGTTTGAAAGCCCTTTCTGTCTGTGAATATCCTCGTCATGCATAAACTTTTTCCTAGTTGTGCATAAGTTCGATGGAAACATGAAATGAATGAAGAAGACAATATAAGAGGATGTGGAGGCAAGGTCGGTGGATAGAATGACAAGATGTCAAGGTGCAAGGTGCAAAGAGGATGGGAAACCCTGAGAGAACACCTTCCAAACCATTGGATAATGAAGGAACCACGACGACAGGAGCTACTGGGTTTTTGACAACCCCTCGGAGGAAAACACGTTTCGGCATAACGTGACACTTGGTAACCTCTAATTTGTGGGAAGGATGACGAAGATGAACAATGATTTTCAAAATGAATCCAGAGAAAGAATGCATAATGACGTATTTGTTGGAGAAACGTAATTACTCGCATATCTGTACTAAACCTTCAGCCGACTTAGTACGCAACTTTCAGCCGACTTTGTCAGAGGCCGTACAAGTCGAAATCTTGTCTGCCAGTCTGGCAAGGAGGAAAAGTCTTCGAGTAGGAAACATAGTCCAGTCAAATTTATTTCAGAAGCTAAGTTATTAGGTAGCAGTTATTACAGCCTTTAATGGCAGGTCAGTCGACCCATGCTGTAGCAATTTTTCAAATTGCCTATAAATAGAAGAAGCATTTTGTAAATCAGAAGAACTCAGAGAGAACACAGGAACACAGAGCAGAGGAACTCAGGGTGAGAAAAAATAGTTGAAGCTCAAGCTTCTGTACATGCAATTTAGTCGACGAGCTGAAGCTCTGTAGACCTACGAGTCTGGTCGGACAAGTCTGGACCGACCATTTTGTAACCGACAAGTTTGTAGTACTTTGTTATTTCAGCATAGTTAATATATGAAATAGTTTGTGGTTGAATGCATGATTATTTGGCCGCATATGTTTCCAGATTTACTTATGTAAATGTCTTTTACAGTTACTGTTAAGTGAAAGAACAAGAACCCATAAAAATCTCACTACGTGAAAGTTCCAGGTTTACGGCACATTGGTCGACTCAAGTCTTCCTACATATTTGGCACATGTTTCTCATAAGTTATTTGGATTTGTAAATCTGTCTATTTTACTTCATTTTACTCACAGGTGAAAAGCATTTGTAATTTCTTAAGTCTTTAGACTTAGAATCATATCATGCAGATTTCGACCAAAGTAAGCCGACGAGAGTGAGCCGACTAGAGTAGTCGAAGAGCCGACTAGAGTGGTCGGTTGGTCAGCCGACTAAAGCAGCCAACTTGGTCGGAGAGCCGACTTGGTCGAAGGTCCGACTTGGTCGGAGTAAAAAGTGGTCTAGGTAAAAATCAGTCGGACAAATAAGTCGGAGTAATTTTGGTCGAGTGAAGTACCGACTAAAATTTGTAAACTTGTCTAGTCGGACATAGACAAGTTTCACCCCACTGGTGGAAAAATAAGTTGGTCGGCGTGAAAAGGTAAAATTTGAAATTTGAAATTCGACTGAGCCCTAAACTCAAGTTTAGTCGGCCAGGTTTTGGCTATCAGTATTATCCTAAAATGGTTAGTTATGTTGATAGTAATTTGAAAAATACAATAACATCGATTCCACTTTTTAATTCCATGTGATGTATATCACTTAATTAATATAATATTCCATATTCAAATCTATAATTGGCTATTGTGATTGATATATATCGGGTATGAAAGATGGCAACATACCAATGTGGATTCTTACCCATCTTGCCACAAGGCCTCTGCTTTCACAGCCTTCCTGGCTACAAAAACTCAAAAAATATATCATTCAACTCCCCTTCCATCTTGCCACAAGGCATCTGCTTTCACCGCCTTCCTGCCTACAAAAACTCAAAAAATATATCATTCAACTCCCCTTGTCAACAACCTTCACATGAAATACCGAACAAGAGGATCCCCATGCTGGGCATGTGGATTGCGCCAGCCATGGCACCTCCTATCGAATTCTTGCAGTCATCAACCAAAAGAACCATCATTATTATCCTCACAGTCGGCTCTGCAATCTAGACCATCAACCTCCATAGCGAAAGATAATTCCCGGTCCCTTCCGCTCAGACATGGCTTGTATCGAATTATGCACCTGTACCTCCAACATTTCCTACAGCTTATAGTAATCCGAAAGATCTTCCTACAATGCTGCACAGAAATCCTACCCCACAGTACCAATCCTCTCAATAGGCCCATTCTCCACACTCTCATAAAGATACTCCTTCACCTTCTTATAAAGCCATCCCAATTCACATAATTTCTGAACCAAACACCTCATTGTTCTCGGCACCCTCAGGACTCTGACACCGCAAAACCATGCATATCCTTATCAAACTTAACAAACTAGCTCTCAATACCTGGCATGCATACAAAACGTCCTTAACCAGCACACTCAGAAGACATCACCACTCTCTGTTCAAGGACATAATGATCTACACACAATTGGACAAGCGATGGAAAATTTAAAACCCGTGGCACAAAATCCTTGACCAAATAGGACAGGAAGAGGTTAATGAAGTCAGTTAAATTGGAAGCATTTTGCTTACTTTGGTTTTATTGTCTCTTACAATAAGAGCGAGTCTCTTTTTCAAGCATCAAAGTCTATGGCTGTGAGCTATGCATCCTTAGAAATATTGACAAGCATTAAATCTTATGGCTTTCAATTGACACAACTCTTGCAAAGTATTGCACTTGCAATACTGACAAGTTTCAAAATCTATGACTTTAGTTTTAAGTTGCTTTTATGTGCCTTCATTAAATTGCAATCAGGGTTTTATTGATAGCTTGGCTTTGCCAGTTTTTATTACACTTTCTCTAGTTTTACCTACATTAGCTATTAGTTATTAAGGGATAGTACCTATCATATTGTACATTGAATCTCCGAATTCCTACTTTCTCTTTAACTCCAACAATTTATTATGTTGGATGATACAGACAAAAATAAAAATCAAGAAGTGTTCCACATGAATCCATGCAAAGGGATGTGTGTATCTGTTTGCCATGTTAATGAGTTGTTCCAATTTTAATTGATAGAGAAAACTCTGTTGGCAACAACAATTATGAACAACTTGCACAATTAAACTCTCAAATTGAAACTAAACATATAGCAATTCAAACCAACAATAAATCCATTGTTAAATATAGGCAAGATAATTTATTTTTGTTTCAAGATCATTAAAGGGAATGTATAAATTAATGGACCAGAAATTAACGACTAAAATTAAGAATTCCAAGGTTAAAATTTCTCAGAAATCGTTTGAGTTTATAAAATTGCACTGAGGATTAAGGCAAATTAATATTTGTTGTTATATGCATGGAACCTGGATATATTTTTGAATTAGAATCTCATGGAGCAGGTTGTAGAATGCACCAATCTCCTCGAAAGCAATGTCTTATAAGAGAGTAAAAGAATGAAAGTAAGTGTATTATTTAGGTTTTAAGAGTTTGGTGACTATCGCAAGAACCACTATTTAGGTTTTAAGAGTTGACCTAGTCACAGGAACCATCTTCCTTAAAAAAACATTATTATAAGGTCTATGTGTTTATTCAAACATAGTAAAACATATATGTAGTAAATTATTGACACTATCCAAAGTGCAATCAGTGTATATCTTGATATCTATAATATATAGACATACTAACTCATTGCATCAAATTTATGGTTAGGAAAGATAATGATTGCTTTCAAAGTTGATATAGATTCTATATGCAAGAAGTTAACAGTGTTTAGTTTTTTACAGAAGAGTTCAATGATTTGTATATGTTAAAAAAAAAAGCACATCCAAATTGTTTAAATTACATCGGTGGACCACAAATCAACGACTAAAATTAATCAATGACTAAAATTAAAAATTCCAGGGAATAAATTTCCCATTGTGGAAATTTTATGAATTCAAATGCACTGAAAGCATAATTGAATCTTCTGCTAGCACAACTATTGTCTAAAAGAGTACAACAAGGTGAAAGAACACCTGTGATTTTAATTAAGTGGCCAAACATGAAATTCTCAAATTGACAGTAACCATATAGCAATTCAAACCATCAATAAATCCATTGTCCTAGGAATTGTCCTAAGAGAGCTTGCATGAAGTCTTAAGTAAACATTTAGGGTGTTCTCCAAGTGATTCTCAGTTCCCTTTGATGTCTTCTTGCTGTAAAAATTCAATTGGATAGCAAGGAGCTTCACTCAAACTGAAATGCTTTTAGAAATCCCTGAACATGAGTTAAAGCATGGATGTGGAACAGTTTGTAATAAATTCAAAGAGGAAAAATAAAAAATGAGAATTGTGAGCACCTTACATCCATTAATATTCCATCAAATTACCTAAAACTTGCATGTGGCCTTGTTTCTTTGAAATTTATGCCATTTGAGACACATTGCTTCTCTCGATCAAACTTTCTGTCAAAATCATCTAAAACTTGCACATGACCTCATTCCTTTGAAACTTATGTCATTGAGGACACTTTGCTTTTCTTTGGAAAACTATTCCATCAAAATTTTTCAGGGGCTGAACACTACAATAACAAAACCTAGTGGATAGCTTAATACTTTGCTGAGCTCACAAGTGAACCAACACCTAGTTGGCAACCTCACATTCCTTTAAGAAATATGTCAACTATTTGTTCAAACTTTAGACCTACTGAAATTGTGTAGTATTTTGCTATGTTGTAGCTTATTGATATTTTCGGTGGTGGGTACTTTACTAGAACTGTTGTAGTTTGTTCTACGCCATTTGAAGTATGAGTATACTCAATTTCTTTTCATGGGTGTTTTTATATTTGTGAAATTCTCATCTATTTTTTAAGTGGGTTTCTGCAACAACAGAGAACCTTTACCATTCTTCCAATGTATTAAATGCCTTATTGTGGACATGGTCTTCAAAACAACCTCTCGCCATCCGATATTCTCTCGGAACCCAGTAAAATCAGTTCATCTAGTAAACATGGCAGTCGTTGCACAGCATTAGAGAGGCTTCTTGCATGGGTGAAGCAGCTCTATGAGGAAGTCAAGGTAGTTCCTCTCATCTCTTTTTCTATTCAAGTTTTTGACTTTTCAAGAGTTGTATGCACTGCCTACAAGTAAAATGCAGCATCTGAATTCCCAGAAGATTCCTTACTGATTGGTGTTTCAGTTGAGTTGCGGCTCAAGGGAACCTCTGTTTTATGCTTTCAAATAGATTCTCTGTTTTATGCTTTCAAATAGATTCTCTGTTTTATGCTTTTTTTTTTCATGTTACAATGGATAGAAAGGTTTTAGTATAACTAAATTGGTTTATAAAAGAAGCATAATATTTAAAGTTTTCAAAATCATTTTTTTGAGAAACATTTCTTAACTCATGTGCCTTTTCTGAAGAAAATTTAATTTTTTAGGGTTTAGATACTGTTGCAGCGGTTGAGATTTTCTTGCAGCTAGATATATCTGAAGCCATGCTTTAAGTGCAACTGACAGCTTATGCATTGATTACTTCGTTATATCTGCAGAATGGAGAGCCTAGAAAGATCGAGTAGGAAAAAAAATTGGCATTGGTGCAGAATCAGATAGTCAAAGGGGAAAATGCAATAAAGATGGATAAGACCCAATCATCAATTAAGAGACTGCAGTCCCTAATAATGGTTGCACGCCAGGCAGTAACTACAACTTATTCAACAATTCTAAAATTAAGAGACAACGAAGTGTACCCACAACTTCAAGAATTATCTGAAGGCTAGAAAATTCTCACTCCATTTTGCTTTTTGTGTGTGTGGGGATTCCAATATTTAACGGTTCTTGAAGAAGTCTTCCCAAAATGTATATTTTTGTGAACAAGATTGAATGGACGAATAAGATTTTAAGCCTCTATATATATATACTCAAATTTATAAAAAAATAAAAAGCAACACAAAAAGGATAAACTCCGATGCCTTCTTTATCTTATTTTTGTTGTATTTATCTCTCCTTGTTTCTGGCATATGCATGCTTTTACTGCTAAATATGCCATTGAATGACATCAACTAAAATCTATTACTAACCGACAACATCCATAAATCTTAGCCATTATCAATATTGGCTATTCAAATTAAACTTTACAGAATTGGGAGAGACTGTAAAAACTTCGCCAAGATGGCAAAGATTGGAAGGACGGAGAATAGCAGAGCTTGGAAGAAGGAAGAATGACCAGAATGCTAGTATTGCTGCCTTTGTCCCCAGAGTATATGATCCAGTCTCCAAATAGATAGGATAAACATTCTGGTACGAGGAATTAACATGATAGTTGAGGCATTCACTATAAGCGAGAGAGGTTGGGACCCAGAGGGAAGCAAGAAGTGGGTATTGGAGCTTTGTGGGTCTTTGCTCCCTTCTCTTTCTTCTTATCATTATTCCAGTCTCCAAATAGATAAAATAAACATTCAATATAAGCTAGAGAGGTTGGAACCAAGAGGAAAGTAAGAAGTGGGTATTAGAGTTTTCCAGGTCTGCTTTTTTCACTTTCTTATTATCATTATTTCCATTCCCATTCTCTTTCTTCTTTACATTATTTCTCCTGTACCACATCATAGCAGAAGTAGCAGCAAACAATATTCAACATGCAGTAGAGTAATAAATGCTACGGCAGCATTGTGGGCCGTTAAATCTCAACCTGTCAAGAATGGAGTAAGCTATCTACCCGACCATTTGCACGGGCCCACTTGACGTTGTCAGGGAATAGCTTACTCCATAACCTTTCGGTGAGACCAAGAACAACCGATTTCAACACCTACTTTCACACCAAGTGTGCTCTTTAATTCATCCATCCATAAATTTAGCCATAAAAATTCTTGTTTTTTAAGTGCAAGTTTAAAATTGTAAGTTTTGATTGGAATTTTTATAAAAATTGCAAATGTATGTTTAGCACTGTATAATTTTAGTCCACTCCATAAAAATAACTGGAAAGATTTAAAACTTGGAACGTTTTACCAACTTCCTTGTAACAATTAATCAACTCCTTTGTTTGTTTTATGGAACTCGATCCAGGTGTAAACCTTGGATTCTTTATTCTTCATGATCACGGAGGTTAAAGTTTTAAACTAGCATACACACATAAATTGGCCTTATCAAATCCATAACAATTGAATTTCAAATTACAAGCTTTTAGAACACAATTTCATGTTAGGTTTAGATCGGTTCAGTATGTAGATTCAATTTGATTTGGTAAATTAGTATTCTTCATTATTGCATTATATTGGAGTGTAATAATAATTTGTTGTAGAATTGATTTGCAATGAAAATGTAAGAAAAGAAGCAGAATCTGTTGTTCTTCGTCTCACTATCACAGAAAGAAAACGAAGTAATCTATTACCTGACGAGGATGGAGTCAAGTGAGCCCAGTGCAAATGGTCGGGTAGATAGCTTACTCCGTCAAGAATTCTCTTTAAAACAATTTGAATGCACCCATCTTGAAAATTATTAATGACAAGCAATTAAACGTCCTGCAGTCGTCACTACCCATGCGTTGACTAGTGCATTGTCGTAGAAGACCTCGGGAAGTGAAGGGCAGCCTTGAATCTAGTGCGGGCGTCCTCCACAATTATGAACCAAACTTCCTGCTTGGCGGGCAATTGGAGAGCCCTCGTTCATGAATGCCACATGAACGTCGATAGAACCAAAAAAACATCAACTTGCACGTCATGAATGTAACAATGAATCCATGGTGGGCTGAGAGGAGGACACAAACACGTGGAAGCACATCATTGGGTGGAGGGACAACGACGGTTGCTACACGGTTGCAGTTTGGAAGTTATCTTTTATTATAAAAAGCATTGTGGGAGTGGAATCATGGCAGAGCAGTATAAGCGCTAACCAAAACGCCCCCAACCCTGCAGATAAATTATTGCTGAAATCGTAATTTAGGACGACTGCTTATTATTGCTGAAATTGCAAAATTGTATAAACATAGTTGTTGTTTATCTTACGCTGGCTATGTTTGGTATTTATTGAAGATGTTTTTTAGTTAGTAAGAGGGATTCTTTCTATTAGTTAAATTTGTAAAAAATTATTACATATTCGAGTTTGTTCAAAACATGGAGTCAAACTATAGTCATAAGACCAAAAAATGATAATATGAAGTAGTGTCCAAACTGATAATCTAAACATGGAGTCAAACTATAGTCATAAGACCAAAAAATGATAATATAAAGTAGTGTCCAAACTGATAATCTAAGCAAGGTTTCACTTGCCCATCCATTATACATTAGGAACTTTTCTAGCTTGAAAACATAAAGGGAAGAAAGGATCCTGAAGTAGATCATAAACGAGCAAAGTAGGGATAGTAAAAGAGATCAGTTAATCTTTCCTTATAGACTCGACCTCTTCATAATTTGATTTGTTGGTGCCCTTATCCTTAGATTCGCAGTCCTGATTCTTGGCTCCTTGATGGCGCTGAAAGGGTGGCTCGATAAGGCGGATAACATTTGTCATGTGCGCAAGGTTGCGGTCAGTGTATTCCTTGAACATGCCGAATGTAAGTTTTACCATGTCTCTGAAACTTTCTCTTTCTCGCATGGCTCTAGAGAGTATGAACTCCAGCCTCCAATAGTTAAATATAACTACATCAGGGCCTAGCCAGAGTCCTAATTCTCGAAACAGTTCACTTTCCATGGAAGCTACGACCTTGCAGATGTGAATCGGAGTCTCCTCGCAGAAGAGGGCTTCCTAGTCTATGTTGTGAGATGCATTCCCTTGCGAAGTCATGGTGAAAAACTTGAACAGAAAAGGCCTCAGAATTTTAATCCACGGAGAGGAGAAATACCAAAGCAGGGTGCTTGTAGGAGAGGAGAAATACTAGAGCAGACCTGGTTGACCGGCGTTTGCAAACAGAGCTAGTCGAAGAACCTTTCTTTTAGACACCTGCGAGGGGATGTGGTCGCTAAGCTTGGAAATCATCCTGATATACAGCTCTGCGCGTGCATGGACATTCCTCGAGTACCAGGTCTTGGTAAACCGAACCATGGTTGAGTAGTTGTGATGGGCCTCCACCTATCGAAGCCATGTGATCCATGGGATGGTGAAGTGGTTAGTCATTTCCTTGGAAAAACGGAGAGCAAAATGCACACACGAGGCCCCCGCCAATGCAAGCAAGAAGGACAATTTATGTATGGGAGGTTGTGGGGGGAGGGCTACTCTTTCCCTGGCATGTGCCATGTCACTCTCAAGCCTTTCGTCTTCCCTACAATGATCACCCGCATGTGGGAATTGAAGATGTTTTTTTAATGGATATAAACATATTCCAATATCACATATTGAGATTGATTTAAAAAATAAATTAATATCAATGTTTATTAAATTATATATTTTTAATATTAATCAAATATATAAATATAATGATATCATATCATAACGAATAAAAAGTCAATATATAGTTAAATAAAAATATTTTATAATAAAAAAACAAGTTATAAAATTAAAATTATGTTAATCGTATTAAATATGTTGGAATATAAAACAGTAAAAGTATTGAATTTATAATTTATATTTTTTATACAATTAATATGTTTGAATTTGTAATTTATAAAACATTAAAAGTATTGAATTTATAATTTATATTTTTATACAATTAATATGTTTGAATTTGTAATTTATAATACACATCGATTCTTCTTTGAAGAGAAAGGATATGAATGACTATTACCATCAATCCAAACACCTTCATATTTACAAGCTAAACTTATCCATATCTCAAAATATAACACTCCCTAAAGCTAATGAGGAGTCCATATCTTATACACAATGATCAAGGTAAACTTAAACCATGAAGTTCATAGAATTTTCGAAAATATGAACCGCCTCCAAAACTTCTAATACATGCAAAAGTAATATTTTGTTGAGTGATATCTAAATTTTAACATTTTATTAATAAAGTAATAAAAAATCATCTTTAAAATTTAATTAGAAAAATTTATATCATATATATTAAGAAATTAAATTTATTGAAATAATTAAAATTATATTAATTATATCAAGGTATTTATGTATAACAATAACATAAATGATGTGGGACATAAATGGTTTGGTGATGATGGTGGTGGTTAACATCCTCTAAGACCAAACTTTGGTTTATTGGACCTAAAGAAACAAATTATTTAGTTTGTTTTAAAATTGTATTTCTATGCTTAATGAGCTTGGACAGAAGCGTCCCGAGCTCACTATAATTTTGACAAGTTAAAAGGCTAGGAAGGTTGGTATTGCAACAAAGATTATGATACTGAGATCTAATGTGGGTGTACGCAGGGCACTCTAAGAGGAAGTGATTTTCATCATCAATGTTCATATTCTCACAGAGATGGCAGATCATTTCCACCCATGGTGTTTTAGGAACTTTCCAACGACCTATTTCACTATGGAGCTCATGAGAGTTCGTTCTTATCTTGGCTATATTAATTTTTTTCTTTGAACTAGTTAAAATAGAGAGATACGTTTGATCTTCTAGAGTAGGGTTGATGAACTCTTTATAATATCTTAATTTTCGTTTAGCCTCTAAATCTTTCTCACGCCACATTTTCTCTTTAAACTTAGAAGTAACAATATTTTTAATGTTATTAATATTTTGCAATGCAACAATTTCATCGATCTCCCAATGGTTTAACCAAGCCCTGGTATCTTTATACCAATCTCGCTTAAGCCTTAGGTGATTTTGGTTGGAATTTAAAGCTAGCTTAGGTAGTCTATGGTCTCCCATGTTATTGATTGTGTGCTTGTATAACAGGAGCCTAGTTGTAGCGAGGCTTTCAATAGGGGAAAGACCCACTTCTATAAGGAGAATAGGGTAGGGTGTATTGCTTTTAATTTTGAGGTTATACATTATAAATCGCTTCTGGATTTGCTCAATATTTCTCCAGGATTCTCTAGAGATGATGCACCCCCAAACCTCACACCCATACAAGATAACAAAAGTGACTAAAGTTTCAAACAAGAGCTTCTTTTTATCCCACATCACAAGGTTTGCTGCTTTGCAATTATTTTTTTGACCAAAATAAGCTTTCCACCCTCCATTAATCCTTTTCTCAATGCTATAGTTCTAGTTGAGCTTGTGATGAATATCAATTCCTAAGTATTTGTAAGAAGACACTTCCTCCAAGTTGCTATTGTCATACACAAATTTAGCCTAAGTGTCCTTCTTGGATTTGATAATCATAACTTTTGTTTTGTGAGTATTAACAGTCATACCCATGGTAGAGAAAAAATCCTTAAGAAGTCTTAGTTGCTTATCAAGATCAGATGCACACCTGGCCAAAAGAACAATATCGTCAGCAAAGAGAAGAAGGATGATGACTATTCCAGCTAAGATCGTGCGAACACAACCTGCTTCCTCTAAACAACCTTCTATCTTATCGATGTAAATGCCAAACATGGTAGGGGAGAGGGAGAAACCTTGTTTAACTCCAATATTACACTTAATATCTTTCAAACACCCCTCGTTTCTCTTAAACTTGGCAATGACATTCTATTATAACCTTATTGTGAGAGCTCTCAACTCGAAAGGAACCTTTAGTTCTTCTAATATTTTCCATAGGTTGTTTCTAGGTACTGTATCGAAAGCCTTTCTAAAGTCCACAAAGAAACAAAAGAGATTGTATTTATCATTATGACATTCCTCCACAATGATCTCGAGCATAACGAGGTGGTCCATTATTGAGTGTTGTCTTCTAAAACCCGCTTGGCCTTTAGCCTGCTTACCTTCACTTTCAAGCCATATGCTGAGCTTCTGTTCCAAAACAATACCATAAAACTTGGCTAAGAGAGGGCTAATCATAATTGTCCGATAATTAGAGGGGTTATTTGTATCCCCACTTTTGAAAATAGGGATAATGAGGCTCTGATTCTATGGTTTAGGAAACCCTTGTTTGATCGCTTAATTTAATAGCTCGTGGATGTGAGGGATTAGGATAGGACATCCATTTTTTAAGATTTATTCCTGGTAACCTTCAATGTCCTTAGCTTTTCCATTTTCCAGACGCTTAACCCCAAAATCTATGTCTTCTAATGAGAAAAATTCTTCCATTGTGAGTAGGGTTTCAAAGTTATCTATGACATTTGGGGATTCATAAAGCTTTTTAAGGTAGGAATTCTAGTCGTGCAAAGCAATTCTATTAATATCTCTTTTTTTTTTCTAGTTAAAATATGCCTCCAGAATTTCTTAGGAGCCACCTTAGAGAGGTGTAAGAGATTTTCTTGTCTGTTATGAATATATTGCATTTTTTCCTTCTAGTTAGGGCTTTCAAATTAGAGGAAATTTCAACTCAAAATGGGCCTCCTAAAAAAAATTAATAAAATAATAAAATAATATTTATTAATTTTGGAGGAAGAAAAGAAAAAAACTACTTTTTGTTTGTATTTTCGACATATCTACCCGTGTTTTTACTCAAAGTTTGATCGGGAGAGCTCATTGGATGCGAAATTCACCACGTTTTTTCAGGTATTTCTTGTTTTTGGGGTAGCGGGGTCCGTCAAAAGTATGTCGAGTGGGTACTCGTTGGATGCGGAATTTAATTTCGCATCCAACGAGCTCTCCCGGTCGAAATTTGAGTAAAAACACGGGGATATATGTCGAAAATACAAACAAAAAAAATAGTTTTTTTTTATGATACCTATCCCCAAATTTATATTAAAAAAGTGTTTAATACCTATATGGTATTTCAAATTTAAAGCAATTTCATTGGCTAACACATGATGACATGGAATTTGAGCTAAAGTTAAAAGGCCCATTTTGAGTTGAAATTTCCTCTAATACGGTATATTTTTGTTTTTCCTTCTAGTTAGGGTTTTGTGTATTTTTGTCTTGTCAATTTTAAGAGACTCATCAAGAGCTTCTTTAATTTCTCTCCTCTCCCTTTTAGAGTCGTTATCATACCAAGGGTTGGTTTTGCTATTTTTTTTATTGCTTGAAACTTCAATTGAGAACTTGTTAATAGAATAAGAGAGGGTTGTATTAAAATTATGGTAGAGGTCTTCTATGTTGTCTATACTTGATAAAGGAAGCAAATTATTTTTTAATTCATTAGAAAAAGATCTTTTTTATTTCTATCAAAGATCAACTTTTTTTGGCTATGAGGATTCTCCTCCATGGGATCTCTATTCATGACAAAATTGAGAGTTACAATTAAAGGTCTATGATCTGAGTCAGGCTCGTGGTCGTTTAAGATGTCCAAATTTATTATTTCATTGTATAAAGGGATATCAGAAATAACATAGTCTACCATGCTGCTACCAAGCCCATGGATACAGGTCATCTGGCTAGAATTGGGCCACTTCTTTAGACCGTTGCAAATTGTAAAATCCTGAGCACTACAGAGCTTGACTAGCTTAGACCCGAACAAATTTTCCCCTAGATCTTCAAAGCTTCTTTTGTACCTGCCAGCTAGAGTAAGGTCTTCGTCTAACCAAAGAGGAATAGGGTTGGAGTGATTGTTCAAAAGAATAGCTTAGTTGCTTGAATTTTAAGCGTTAAAGCCAAATCACTTTACAACAAAATAATAATAATATTAAAATATAGTTATATTTAAATTTAGAAAGAAAGTGAAATGTTTTAAAAGAATTAGAGAATACGAGAAAAGTAATATACTGTAAAGAAGTGATAAATCTTCCTCAAAATGATCAAAAGCATCTATTTGTTTTAACCAGCATAAAGAAAAAAATCGACATTGCTAAAATAATAATAAATTCTTATGAATATTAAGAAAAATGAAATCTCATGAATTTCAAATCAAAAAGACAATTCCTAATACTCACATTAAATTGCAATTTTAAAATATTTTTTAATTTACCAAAATTGATCAATAAAAATTAATAACTATAATTATCATCACAAATAAATAAAATAATAAAAAAATCCTTATAACTTTATAATATATCTTCCAATAGCGATGTTTTCCTAAAGCTTCACATATGTACCTTTTTTCCTAAAGCTTCACATAAGTACAGCCTGAGTGGCTCTAATGGTTAAGAGCATGTGTTTCCTCCTAGGAGGTCACAGGTTCAAATCCAAAGTGGGGTAGGGTATGTACACCTATGTAGACTTTAGCAGTTAAATCACTGCGCAAAGGGGGTCTCATACACCAATTGGTGTCTCACTTGGCAGTGACCTTAAAAATATATTATTATTATTATTACTACTACTTACTATATTGCACTTCCATTCCATTCAGTTTTAAATAAAATTATTAATATGACTAATATCTCGCCCGAAGTTGTTTTTGGATTCGACTATTTTTAATTTTTATCCTTTTAATCATTCTCTTACTGTTATGGGAAAACCCAATAATCTTCCTACAATTGCTAATAAGATGTACCCAAACATTACTCTTCTAAATATCATACTCTGAAACTTTAATTCTTGGAGATTTAATTTCATATAATAAGATTGAATATGCATCTATGCATGGCTTCTTTTATTAAATATTCATAAGCATAAGCATTTCTATCAACTAAATGTCTTAAATCAAGAATTTTGTCAACCAAACGTTTTAGATTAAGAATTTTGTCAACCAATGCTTTCGGTTGGACTTATGAACGATAACTAAGAGTAGCCTCTGACTACTTTCTACCATAATCCTCTTATTCTTATTTACATTTTAGTTGTAGTTTTGAATGATATGTGTGTGTAAGAGAGAGGCATTTCAGTAAAATCCAATGTTGCAAACATTGTGTCGATGAAAATATTGTTGAGGGTCTTTATAACAACTTATCAACAACATAGCCCATGGAGCTTAGAGAGATTGGTAATGAGTAATTGAGATGATAAGTTGTAAATGGAAAGTCACAAGTTCAAATACCTTGTGAGTACTTACTTAAAAATAAAAAACTTATCAACAACACTGGGGAAAATATTGGTAAACTTAAAAAATACAAAAATATTCAATTTTTTTCAAAATTTTAAACATATAAGACAATATCAAATAAACACATTGCTACATAAATATGAAAATAAAACTAATATATAAAGTGTATAAGATGCCTAGTGATACATCAAACATCAATACTAAATGTGTCCTGAGTATTGACTCATGAGCCTCAAAATATCATAAAAAAATATAATAAATGTATCTCATCATCGTGAGTAATCTATGATCTACATACTATTTAGTACAATGAAATGAAATAAATAAAGGTGTGATTCCCTCTACCCATTTTATGGGCAAGGGAAATGGATTTTCCTCTAAATGAACAAGGCCTTGGGATTGCCAATGGAGTTTGATGTGATGTAATAGAAGGAAAAGATGACTGTGATGTCATCTAGAATAAGGAGAAGCTAGAGTCTGACAACCTTTGCTAGTGCTACGGCTAAGTCCAAGTCCATCTTGTTGTGTATGTGAAGGTGGTAGTGCACTCCCATTGTCAATAGCCACCTCCTGTAAAGGTGTCTTCTTTGGAACATCCTCCTCCTCCACCACACTCTCCTTTAACACCTCCTCATGTAACCAATCAGGGTTTGACTCCATGACAGGCCTCTCAGTCTCCACCCTCCATGCAACAGTGTTGTCAACACCATCCAATGAAATGGCCTCCACGTTAGGTGTTTTATGAAGTTGCCTCACCTACAACTGAAGATTTTAGTAGATGTATACCATGTCATCAAGGCATTGGGGTTCCAACCTATATGAGGGTCATAAATTACAGTTTATAATACATAATTTAAAGGGTGATAGGACATAAAATTCATATTTATAATATAAAATGAAATTGAAATTGAAATTTGAGTTCTTTTAACCCATTGTGTTTCTTGGTGTGTATTTTCTCAAACACGCACTAGTTTCTCTTGCAACATAGTGAGTTACATGGTTGGATAAGCATCGAATGGAAAGGTTTTGTAAATTGATGTTAAGGGATTTTAAATCACCTAAATAGCTAGGGTTCATGGATATCATAGATCAGTAGAGATTTGACTCCAATTTCCTACCTTGCCAACAAAATTTGAATCCAAAGAGATGGTATTATGTACTTACTTGGATCCAAATGGTTGAATCCTAGCAAGTATGTGGCTCCAATACTTGTCTTTCGTTCGTCCTTGTAATTCTAATGCTCATGCAATCAAGAAACAAGAAAATACCCTTCTCAAATGTTTTTGACTATCAAACAATAATGATAAAAGGAATAACATGAATTGCTAATTGAACAAAGCACACCAACAAGTAATAACCTACAATAGTTCAATCACTCAAAACACCCTACATAAACACGTTACAATGCAAACAAGAATGTTTTGGCGGAGGGAAAGAAGAGTGATCTCGTATTTCTCAAGAGATAAATTGAAATGTACAAGGTATACTTGAGTCTCCAACAAGGTGTTCCATCACTAGTATAGATCTTTGATTCCCAGGCCACTGACAAGACTTCTTCTTCGAACTCCCTTGAGTGATGAGTAAAAGGGATTAAGTATGACTATCCCCACTTACTCTCAGGAATAAGGATGACTCAACGTGAATGAGGTACTGAGGAGAAGGGTATTGTAAAATCCTTAAGGCACACTCTCAATTCCATTTCTCTAGCATATACTTGCTTTAATGCTGATTGGTACCCATACTTCCATTTTAGTCTTGTTTTATACTTTGATGTAAGTTGTTTAGGTGCAACTAGGACTAGACTGAACTCCAGCTATCTAAACCACATGTGGAAATTCCCTTTTCGTTTTTATTTTTCAAATTTCATAAGGTGTACGTGTATTTCTCACTTACTAGGCATATACACAAGCCAAAAAATAATTTTTTGAAGGATTTTGTTCTCAATTTGATGTATGAGGGGGTGTAAGAGGCTTTTGAGCATCATTGAGTAAATTAATGCTATAATAAATGGGTACTCTTGAGACATATATTTTCCACAAAGCATTTAAAACAAATAATAGAAATACAAGAAATCAACATTGAAATTGAAAAGTCGAAACAAAGGAAGAAGAGACATCGAAATTTGAAACAAAATGAATCTTATTGAACACTTTGGTCTTCTTGTCCTGAACAAACATTTCAAAACTAAATTTTCTATTAACCATCCTATAAATTTCCAATTCATTATAAATATTCACATGTTCTTGTGGTCTTGGAACCATCCAATGAATATATGTGAGGAATACATCCATAACCTTGGCATCAAATCTAAAACCACAAGAGTAAGAGAATGTGGGGTTTAGATATATATTTGTATCATGAATGGGGCAATGAAGTGTTTTGTTCCATCTCTAATCAATCACCCTCCATATCAATAATAATTTCGCTATCCCTCACCCCCCTTGTCCTCATAACAAGCATGAATGGATTCTTTGGTATTATCCATGGCTTCATACAAGTATCCCATTGTGGGCTTGTCTCTATCAACCAAGTGAAGAGATTTTACCAATGGTTCACTAATAGCACACCTCTCCTTCACACTTTCCCAAAAACTATCTCGGTATGACACTAACCTGCATATTTCCCGCCCCTCCTGTTTAGTGCTAAATGATGTTACATGCCACTCATTTGAAAAGAACATTCTCTTCACCTCCCACATACAAGTCAATAGAGACTGAAGTGAAATTAAACTAGTGGAAAAACATGTGGTTATCGAATGCTGAGACTCACTATTATTTGTGAATTGTGTCATTAAGCTAAGCATAGATGTATGATTATATATCAATTTTGTGATGCTCCTAACATATTCAACAATATCTTTGACATAAGAAATTTTGTTCGTATCCTCTAAAATCAAATCAATGTAATGTACAACACAAGAATTCCAAAACAAGGTGGGATACCTCGGCATAAGACACCTACTAGTGGCCACATAATTAGTAGTGTTATCCATTATTACTTGGACAACATTTTGCAGACTTATCTCTTTTATGAACCTATCCAATGAATCACATAATATTTTCACATATTTAATACCTGAGAATACATCGATAGATTTAATAAATACCCCCCTTGGGAACAATTAACCAAAAAATTAAGAAAGGTTTTCCCCTTTTGATAAGTCTGGTCGTTTAACAACACAATCAATCCAATGATTTCCTATGGTCCCTTAAGCTCCTCCAATCTGTAAGATAAGTTGACCTTTTCATTTTGAAGGATAATTCCTTTCAACTCCTCATAGGTAGGGGCCTTGTACCTTGTGCCAACAATAGCAATGCCATCAAACATAAATTGGTAGAATAAGTTGTTGTTGGCATTGCTGAAAGGAATGCCACTCCATAGAAAACACCTACCCACAATATTGTTTTCTTATTTCTTCTCCTTTATTTTAATCACCGACCTAATAAAAGGTTGTGCACCGACTATGCTTCTCGGAAAAAAGAAAGTTCAAGTCATTGAGGGCATCGTGGAAGGTGAGGTTGAGGAAAATATCTCACTTCTTGAAACTTCTCTTGTTGCAAGCTTAGTTCTCATTGTATCCTTCACATATCTCTTTTTATCCATATCTTGAAGTGAATTATTGAAAATATGAATAATTTCCAAGTTTTTTTTTCACAAATTCCCACTTCATGCCTTGAACATTGTGCAAGGTGGTATTTTGACTAGTTGATTCCCTTCATCATTTTCTTCCCACATAACTTGCAATTAACATTTGTTGAATAAACCCATTCATGGGATCACCATATTCCCACATAGGGTCCAAAGACTTCAATATTTTCAAACAACAATGATTCTTTGAAATTTCTAATTAAAAACTGAAATAAAGTTGCAAACAAAAAAAAGATTTATTTTTTTATAAATGGTAGATATAATTTTACAAATTGACAAGAAGAGGGAAAATTGATGGAAAAACCTAAACCTACCAAAAATCTAAAAAACAAAAGAAAACACGATGTAGAAATGATTACACATATTGGAAATGTGAAAACAAATAATGGGAATCAATCCCTTATCCATGATACACTAGTGATGGAAAATGAAAACGACACTATTTATGGTCCTTATCTCAAAGAAAAATGGTGGAGACTTCCTTTTCTCTTATACCCCTTCAATGTTTTTGCAAAACGAAAAAAAAAACGAAATTTTGGGTTAGAGGCTAGACTATCCTTGGGATGGAGAAATTTTCTATCGACTCGGGTAGCAATATTTTTAGAAAGTTGTGAATTTTTAATATAAGAAGAAGTCAAAGATTTTTTATGGAAATAATATCGTCATCAAGGAAGCATCGAGATAATATTGTGATCAAGGATCAAATTTGAAGGGTTGGTCCTAGTTTTAGTTAGGGTATATATGTATGGGGCCTTTCTAAAATGAAAAGCTTAAACAAAAATTACATTTCAATTGACAATAATAAATTAATTCCACATTTTATAAAAAGATGTGCTCAATAAAATATTGTATTTTCAATCAATTTATGCCTCTAAAGAAATTAATAAATCCACTACAATTAGATGAAACAACTTCCCTAAAAAAAATTATGAAATAGAAATCCACACAAACATTCAAACATTGAATTCAACACATTGAAAAAATAGCAAAATAAAAATTGTAGCTGAGATAAGCATCTACCTTGAATCCATGCTTAGAAATCTTCGACACCCATGATTAGTTTATTCCCAACTGAAGAATATTTGTTTCTTTCCAAAACAGTACACCTAAATCTTGTTTTCTGCTAACGAAATTATCACCCACTTTTCCACAGATCAATGGAGAAAGTGCCAAGCAGATCTGTACCCATCAATAAAAATCAATGGGGATTCAGGGAATCATCTCAATGGAAAAGAATGGGAATTGGTTGTTTCTAACACCCCTCCACTCCATCTCTTTGTTTAAATTTTTATATTAAACCTTAAGGAGCGATGGTGCCATAGACTGCCATGTATAGTAAATACCACCTCTATCCCTCATAGGTTGCAAACCCACTTGAAATATTTGGCACCTATGATTAGTTTATTCCCAAATGAAGAATCTTTGTTTCTTTCCAAAACAGTACACCTAAATCATGTTTTCTGCTAACGAAATTATCACCCACTTTGCTACAGATCAATAGAGAAAGCACCAAGCAGATTTGTACCCAGCAATGAAAATCAATGGGGATTTAGGGAATCATCTCAATGGTGAAGAATGGGAATTGGTTGTTGTTATCACCCCTCCACTCCATCTCTTTGTTTAAATTTTTATATTAAACCTCAAGGAGCAATGGTGCCATAAATTGCCATGTATAGTAAATACCACCTCTATCCCTCACAGGTTGCAACCCCACTTGAAAACCCAAAAAAAATCCATACACATTGTATCCAACTGGTGATGTAAAATATGTGGTGATCCATGCCCAAAATCCATTACAATTTGTAGGGAAAGATGCACCGCCTTCTTCTTCCATCTAGTTCTTTCTTCTGTGTGCCACTATTTATACCTTTTTTTCTATTTATAAGATTGCAACTCTGTAAGCTCATGCAATAGATAGAGAGAGATGGCCATGGCTACCGTATATTATATAATTCAACCAGTTGGTCTCTATATATATCTCCTATTGGGTATTTCATGGGATATACTCTAACTACTACAAAATAAGCTAGCTTTGGGTCCTATGGCAGGCGAACCATATTATTCAGTCAGTGCTGAAGGTAGACTGCTACTCGCACTAGGATTTCTCTGCTTTAATGGGTTATGAATCAATCACCAGCATCTGGTACTTGATTTGGATTTGTTTATGGAAATGGAATTGAAGATGTGGGTTGGGATGCTTCAATTGCTCCATGTTCTCCACAGGATTGTAAAAAAGTAAGAACACATTATCAAATACCCCAAATTATAACAGGTAGCTTGTGCAAGAAGTTGGAAGAAGCTAGTAGTATAAACCGCATTGATGGAAGCAACGAGCTATGGCTATTTAGCGCAAGGAAATGCTGCACGATATTCATGGGAGTAATGCATCTAGATATTGATCTAAATCTAATCCTACTATAACCTCTTCCCCTTTCACTCGGTAAAATTGGTGATTCATCTATGCTATGTTAATTGGTAAAACGTCCAGAATTACAAAAGCAACATAAGTTAATAAGGAAGTCATACCGTCAAGGATGATGGAGGAAATTGGGATTAGGATTTATGGAGGCAATTAAGATAGGGAATCGTGATATTGAAAAGTAGTGCATGTCAATGAATACTGTCCCTAGTGGCCGGCCCAGCCCCATCGGATTTACTCAATACGAAAACAGGTCAAACGCCGACATCAACACTACCATCCATTAGAAAATAGTTATGTCGATTTAGAAGCAACAAAATTTCATTTCGATTTTGGATCTCCTTTCTTTACTAAAGCAACTCTAACAGGCGGGTCCTATTCATGGGACACATGGGCCATAAATTTTGAAATGGATTTCCCCTCACTAGCGCACATTATTCGGTCAGACTGACATTTGTAGGGTTTACATTTGGTCGCTTCCCAGGACTGCAATACTTCGGGCCAAGTATGATAAATATTGTCAGATGCCTCAATAAGTTTCTACCTAGCAATGGAAACTAAATTAATGTTTGATTTGTAGTTTTTAGGACAACCCTTTTAATGAAATTTTAATTCGAATTATGCATTTTGTATTCAAATTTCAAAAACAAAAATCAACATTTTTTTTATGACGGTCAAACTTTTAACCACGCTTTTGGGACGTGCTGGGAGCCTTTTTGAAGGGTTGTGATGGCTTCAATTTTGATCCTTGATTGCGATGTACATTGGTAAAATCTACAGTATATTTTTCAAAATTAGTTTTTCTAAGTTTGGGATTGTGTATGCTTTAAAAATCCTAAAAAGTATGAGGAAAAAGAGGAAAATTCCATTGTTTATCACATGGAACACATTTTATGAGTACAAAAATTAATTTCAACCAAATCTAAATCAATATAAAGACTCAATTGCAAACAAATCAATGATGTATTCTTAGAATTGATTTGAACAAATTCCAACCTCTTGGAAGTTGTGTCAGTATGTCTTGGTCAAGTTCTTCAAAAACAATTTCCTGTAGGTATAAGAATATTTGTGGCATGCATGGACACAAATGGATTATTTAACAATTGATATTATACAATTGAAGTAAATCGATAGACAAATACTAATTATATCAATCACTCGATGTCTCAATATTGTTATGAGCAGTGAGACACCTTCCTGATCTCGTTAAGTTGATCATTTGTTTTTCTTGTTGATACCAACTTCTATTGAGGAATCTTGAAAATTATAGGTTCCTTGTGTTCCATGTAACATGCAGCATGCAACAATTTGTTGATGTTAACACACTTGCTATAAATAGTTGTTTCACTACTTCAGTTTAGACACATCCATGCTCCTTAGTGATTTATTTGGATTATTTGCTTCTAATGTTCCCACGGTGCTATCTTCATATGTCAATTGCTTTAGAGTGGTTGTCTTCAATGTCCTTAAGGTTTCCAATGTTTTAACTTCTTTTGAATTACATTTTGGGCAGTTATGTCAATCACCTGATATATACCCCTCCTCTGGGAGCATGTTTCCATCTGGGTGATTCTAATTGACTTTCTTTAGATAATAAGTAGCTACAACCTTCAATGGGTATTCCTAAGAGGCTTCTTCTACAATTTGAGAAACAACTACCTTATATGTTTCTTCCAATATATCTTTCTCATATATTGGTAATATTAAAACCTACCTTTAATTTTTATTTACCGACTACTGCTTCTTATACACTAGAAGAGCCAACCTTTATTTGTTTTTCCAAGTTTGTCACTTCCAGTACTTGAGAAATTTCACCCACTAGTGAGTTCTACATAGAACCAAATTCTGATGCCAACAAGTGCCCACCCAACATGATTGTTTGATACTTTGTTTTCATGTATTGGATGTTGCCATTGATAAAAATTAGTTTTCTCAAGGGAAGTTGTTTGTCTATTTCCATTGATTACATACTATCAACCATCGATCCTCTGCTTTCAATCTTTTCGACCACAATCAGTTAATAACTTTAATCTAATCACAAATAATTGTGCTAGAATTTGTTTATGGTGTCATATGATCTCTAGTCTATTTCGGTCATCGATCAAAAGAGAGATTCTATTTTAGTGAACTTCTACATCTTCTACCATATAAGAATGTAATATGAATTTCCAAACATCGTCTAGGGTTGGAGGTTAGGTGAGAGATTTCTTAAATGTTTAGAGTTACATTAACCCACCTATAAAACTACTATTACAATATTATAACCATGAAGTTTATGAAGTGGTCATAGAGGGCATGTGTAGTCATGCTCAATACAATATACATTCAATAAATGAGAAAGAGAAATGGTATTTCTTGTTTCATGTTGGATGCCCATGATCCTTGGGAAAAACAATATTATAAAGTGATATTTCAAGAACTAACATAAGGGAATACCACACATTGTAATGAAATTCTTGAGGAAAAGTAGCTCCATAGCTTATTACCTTCAAACATATGTAACATGAGTGGAAAAATGTCCACATTGAAAATTTCATTTCGGTGCACTTTTTAAGTGAGAGTCAAAATTATAAAAGTAAAGCCACATTGATACAAGGGTGTCCCTGGTGCAGCTAACTATCTTGCACGTCTCTTTTTCCTCTAGTAGTTAGGTAGTATTTGTATCACATTTTTGTAGATTTTAGTTGCTACAAAAACACTTGGCTATGAAAGAGGTTTCTATGGAAGTTGTTATGGAATAAGCATGTTGTCGTATAAGAGATACCAATACACAATACTTGTTGCAGAAGGCTTGTGGAAGTACATTGAGTAATTGTTGGGCGTCATTATGGTTGTTGTAGGGACTTGTAGCAAAGTCTAGACATAACTCAAAAAACAAACATTAACAAAAAAGAAATAGAATACACACCCAACAAAACTAAATAATGTAGTCGAAACTTAGCCATAAAAATTATGGTGTGAGTAAATATGTTAATGTTGTTGAGATGATTATGGGAGTATGAAATAAGCTTACTACAACGGTTTCAATCACAATTAAAAAAAACAATGAGACAAAGAGCATGTTGAAAGGAATCGATTTGTTGGTCCACCAAATTGATAACAACTGAAGGGTTGCAATTGTTCAACTTCGAATCTTGGTGTATAAAACTATCAGCCTATGAATGAGGAAAACACCTTTGGCCTTTGAGTAAATCTCTAGTTAGTGGTTGTGGTGGTGGATAGAGGTGATGATAAATTCTATTACAACTATCTAGGGTTAAGCCTTCAAGTGGTAGTTGGTGAAATTTTTTTTCCTAGTTAACTATAGACATTTGAATAGTGGTTGTACCGATGCTGATAGAGTAGAATCCAAAGATAGTAGCAATATTTTCAAAAAAAAATAATGGAGGCCTAATATCTTTGCCAATTATATTTATAAATTTTACAAGGTATTGTCGTGGTTCAATTTTGCACAATTAATTGTGTTTACTTATTATTTAGTGTGATGAATTCATATTACAAATATTTATGGAATATAAGTAGCTATTTTTGTTCCATTTTTACTTTGGCATACATGGAGGCATTATCCCTTTGCATCAAGTAGTGTTTACGTAGGTTGAACCTATGGTGGTAAGGACCGAAGAGAGCTTGGCCTCAAATTGTGTAATCTATGAATGCTAGTGAAAAGGGGAGAATGTAATAATATATCCAAGAACAAAATCATAGTGATGGAAAATAGAGGAAGAGGTTTTGGAATTCCCACAAGACCATAGGATGCAAAATATGTGAATGAACTTAAAGTGACAGTGAATACAACGATGGCCATAATGGATGCCATTGAGGAAACCCAAAAGAAAGGTATTACATATGTGGTGCAAGACATCAATGATGATGAAGCAGATCAATCAAAGACAACAAGAGAAAAACCGAAAGAGCACATGACATTGGAAGAGAGAATGATAATCAAAGCCATCCCTTGTATTTGAGGTAAGCCTAAACTTCATACTCTTTTCTATTTTCAAAGTTTAAATCCCGAGGAATTGATAAACTAGATACGAAAAATGGAAACATTCTTTGAATTTAATAACGTTAGAGATTGTAAGAGAGTCAGGTTTGCCAATACAAAATTGAAAATTTATGCTTCTTTGTGTTGAGATAAGTTACAACTGAATAAAGAAAGGTGTGGTAGAGAGAAGATTAAAATATGGGGTAGGATAGTGTTAGATTTGAAAAATAGTTTTTTATCAATGGATTATGCTTTAAATTTGTTGAGAAGATTGCATAATTTAAAGCAATTGAAGGGATCAGTCAAGGAGTGCACAAATAAGTTTTATATAGTTTTTATAAGGTCTATGTGGAATGAGGAAAGTCTATAATCCATTGTTAGGTACATTAACGATATAAATTATTCCATTCAAGATGATTTTAACATTTTGGATTCTTGTTAAATGGTAGAGGCTTATTAAGTATCCTTGAGGATTGAGGAGAAATTGTTGAGGAAACAATAGACCATCAAAGAAGTTCCAAGATATGGAAGAGGAAAATAGAAAGAAAAACAAGTGGAAGAAGGTGAAAGAAACTCCAACAACATGGACCATCTTTCTAGAAGAAGATATGATGTTGATAGAGGAATAGTTCGGTTAGCAAGAAGAAAAAGTAGAGGAGAAAAATTTGAAAGTGTTTTCTACAGATGTGGAATGCAAGGTCATATAGAATTTGAATACCCATAAAATTTAAAGGATGGATGAAAACCAGATGGGAGAATTCATGTTGTGGAAACCTGAAAAAGAGATTGATAAAGAACAAAAACATAGGAAGACACTCTTCAGAACAAAGTGTAATATAGAAGGTAAGTGTTGTAATTTAATTATTGATGGAGGTAATTCAAAGAATTTGGTGTCAAATGAAGTTGTACCGTAAACTCAGATTAAAATGTACACCTCATCTCGAATCATATAGAGTGTCATGGTTACAAAATGGATATAGGGTCACTGTGAGGGAACAATGTTCAATAAATTTTAATATTTGGGGTTGTAGCACTGAATATGGTGTTGCAGACAAGCCTGTATTTGGGTTATGGAGGAAGATGTTCAATCTTCAAATAAATATACGAATATTGAATAATTCAATGGATGATTAAACATTACATTACATTGAATTTATATAATCTCATTCCTGCATTTTCAATGTAAAGGACACGTTCTTTAACCTCTTGATTACTTACTATATTTATTTATTATTATTAATACTACTTATGTATTTACGTAACATTGCCGCCCCCTTTAAGGCCAACTTTGTCCTCAAAGTTGATTTTACTGATATCAACTTTTTTTTGGATATGTGTTGAATATTTGACTTGAGATGTGTATTATGGATTTGTTCCTTTCTCTAGATGTGAGCTTGAACCGTTGTGTTGTAATCCTTTCTGCTTGAGTGGTGAATTTTTTAATCAATACAACTTGTAACTATTTGTTTTCCATATCGTATTTTGGATTACATTTATGACAAATTGCAGATATTCATTACCAACACATTTGTGTTGTATGAATTCTTTCATTACAATTGTTTTAAAGGCTAAAGGCCTATGTTCATGCTCTTCTTTTCCAAAATTGGAATCAATTATATTACTTCCAGTTTTTGAACTAGTGGCGGATCCAACATTGGATGTCATAATAATGGAGGTATTTTTAAGAGATACCCTTCGATCTTGTAAATCAAGGTGATGGTCATTATTAAGTGCTTGGAGTTTGAAGACATCAATGTGATCCTTCTCAATTCCATTATGCCATATTATTATAGATGGCTTTCATCTTATTGCCTTAGTGAGGGTGCATTTTAATTCTAGCAATTTCAAAAATGTGTGGTGGTTGTGTTGAGGCCTGGAAATTCGTATGGCAACAACAGCAAGGGATTCTCCTCAGTCAACGTTCCCAACTAGCCCGTGACTGTTTGGTATAGGGAATCCGTCCGGTTTGCGCTCCGACTACCGTAGGTAAAGTAACAAAAAATAAAGGTTTTACCGGTTGCGGCCCGGTCCACCGTGCGTATTTTTTGTATTTTTTGACTTAAAGTATGATATGCACGTGCCTAATTAACCATGCAGGGTGATAAAGGATGCAAGGAGTAGTCACAAAGTGATGCACAGGTTCTTACCTCTCGTCTTAGAACTCACAAGCATCTAAATCACATATGCAGCAATAAAGTAAAACTAACTATCTATCTATCTATCTATCCCCGGGGAGCCAAATTGTAACTTATTCATGAGTAATGTGTATTGTGCATGCATTATAAAGAGAAACTACAAATAGCTGATATTCCTTCCTACAACACATGAATGATTAAAGATATTTAGACAATCAGATAGCCAATTGTTTATGAACAACATGTATTACTCATGGTGGTAATTTCACAGAATAAACCAGAAATCATTCAAACAAGAACATAGGCTCTAAGAGTTAGAATGATCTCATAGTTAATGGACAAAAATTGGAAAAATGAAATAGTTCATCTTTCACCAATCCATAGCATAGCATTTGAACGTCCCACCAAACTTTCTCCGACAGGCAAACAATAATTCTTTATTGCAAAAAAAAGTAGTTCTTCTTACAATATCTCTTTACATGTCTAACTGGGAAAAAGCCCCTTCTTCTATCTAACTCTCCTATACTTATACTACAAGCAAAACTCTTGGGATGCCCCTCGGTGACCTTTGGGCTTCCCCAACCGTTTAATCTCACAATTTTTTCCTTTTGTGAGTGCTGATGATTCATACAAACGTTACATTTCAAATTTAAAAAACAATTTTATGAAAAGGGACCAGCTTGGTAACTGTCGAACTTTCCCAAGCCCGGGCCTCTGCTTCTATTGATTATGCTCAATAATCTGTTGGTCCCTTGCTAGATCCTGTAGAGCTTAAACCTGACTTTCTTCTTCTTTTCTCTGCTTCTACTTCTTTGTTCCTCAACCACTTCCTTCCTTGTTGCCTCCCTTCTACTTTGTATTTTAAACACATCTTACTCGCAATAATCGTCCTGTCATGAAAATAACAGATTTTAGACCATGTAGGTTTTACTAAAGTAACACGAACTGTATCAATACATGCATTCTGTAAAATGAATTCAAAATAATGTTCATGAATGAAAAGAAAAGATGATAATGCAAAGAAAATCCTGACAGCTGGGCCTGGAATCCGCTAAATCCACTAAAAACAAAATCCCGATAAACAGGCTCCCTATCTCAAACTAGGCCGCATTTGGACCCATTCGACATCCTCTGAAGAAAACACCAAAGATGACATAGTAACTGCCATAGACAAAATAGAGTGGAAGCACACAAGAAATGTGGAAAAATACTAAGCATCAGGCGAAAACATGAACTCACCTCGGTGGGCGGAGAACTACGGATCGGACGATTAGTTCGTTAAGGAGCCAAAACGGTGGGAGATGGATAGACTATGGGCTCCGCGGCAAAATAACATATCGCCAGTCAGAGGCTCAGAAGAATAAACTGCATTCGTCAGCACATAAACCAACCAACCATTGGAGAGATGGCGCACTGTGTAGCCGCAATGGCGGGAGAACAATTTACTATGGCTTCCACAAGACTAGAAAACATCGGCGAAATAAACACTAAACACTGCAGCATCGGACATCGGAAAGACTACGGCAGCGGAAGCCAAGTGCTTTGCACAACCGCAACGGCGGAAGAGAAAAATTTGTAGACATGCGACTAGAAGACTGACACACATCGACGGACGAAGTGCTTACACATCGAGTGCTTAGCTGGTTTGGGAGCCGCAACGGCAGACGGAACGCTTACACATCGGGTGCTTAGCTGGTTTGGGAGCCACAACGGCGGAATCATAAAGGACAAACAATCCGCAATAGGAAAGGTCTACATCAGAGGAGAAATCAACTAAATGACTGAAAGGATAGTGTTTTCGGCAGCCGCAACGGCGGAAACCCAAGACTTAAAGAGCGGCGAAAACAACAATGCGGGGTCTGAAAAGTCAAAGCGATGATCGGGAGACTTCATAGTCTGCCGTCCGTAATGGCGGAGAATGAAATAACAATACGTTCCGACACGAAACCAAAAATCAGCCGATTGAGACAAATGCATCGGAGAAGAATAACGAAGCTAAAGATGATTACTTCTCCGCAATGGTGGGAGAACAAGCAAATAAACCTCCGACTCAAATAAAATGCTAAGTGCTTAAAGACTTTGAAATTTAGCAACAGTTAAAACTATTTCTCCTCCGAAACGACATTTTGCAAAGGACAAATGGTTTGATCCATCTTCAACTCAGCAAAAACAAACTCTAAAATCTGCGACCCACAATAATTCCAAACACGAGCAATTTCTAAAAACCAGGACGAAAGGTAATCTTCAAGAAATCATCCAAAATTAAAGCATGACCAAAAATTCACGGCTCCAATTGATTCAACGCAGCATTAAAATCATAAAGGGGGGTCCAAAATTTAAAGAATTTGGGGAAAACAGTTGCAACCGCAACAATTGGCGACTACCTGGTGAACCCTAGATTTATGATTTAACTCCTCCCTAGTAAAAGACTGTCTAGCTCAAAAATGAAATCTTCTAGATGTGTGTATTCCTAAGCTGGCCAACCCATACATTTAAATCATTGAGAAGCAGTTCATTCATTGGGAAAAGGTGACATCATAAATATTTGCAAGTCTTAATAACTCTTTTGAGGCCTAATCAGTGAGATTTATTTTACCCGTCTTTAGGTAGTTTCTAGCTTGGACACCACAGGATTGTAACATATAGTAAACAACACTATCACTTTGTTCCTCATTCCCATGCCAACTGCACTTTTGTGCCATTTGAACTTTAGTTCTTTTGAGTCCTCCATTTGCCTTTCTTTCTGAATTTTATTCAGGATCCTCTATCCATAGTGTCCTTTTGTGTGAGAGAAGAATTTAATTTTCATCTCACGGACGGAGAGGAACTTTTGGCAATTTGAAGTTCATGCTTTTGATACTTTGCTTTGATATGTATTGTTTCTTTAAGGAGTTTTGACTCTTGATAGCTTTTAGCTTTTCTGAAATCATGGCATGGGATCATTTATATATGATATACTGTTTACCTTGCTTCCTTTCCATGGGTCCTTTGTTCCCACTCCCTTGGACATTTTAGATGTGAAATGGATGGAACCTCGAAATAGTATTCCAGACTTCTTAATTCTGAGCTATTTACAGGGGTTAAGTAGGACTTCAATGAATACATGGCCAATTAGGAACACTGCTACTAGAAGACATTCTATGTTTTAAAAGCACATTCTTTTGCTCAAGATTTCAGTTAATTAAGAACCCTGATGTTTCCATTGCAACCAAAAGTTTGCCTCTTTATTCAAAACCAAAAGAATTAGCAACAAAGCATTAAAGAAAAACAATATCAAATCAATAAACAAAAAGAAAATAGCATCAAATTATTTATGTACAGAATCATTAAAACAACAGAAACAAAAAAGTGCCCACTCCTGAAAATCCTTTAACCTGGTGAGTCAAGGGGTGGGCTAGATTGTAGACATGAGATACCTAACCGTGGTCTAGTTGTGCTATTTTTGAAATCGAAACCATGTCTACTAGTCTACAGTCATCCTTATCAACCTGAGGAAGTTGAAGGAGCTCAGGGTGAGTGTTAAACACAGAACTGGCCTTTCCTGAGGTATGATATCTTAGTCTAAGTTCTGTTAGATAATTTCCCAGGACAGAATTAGCAGATTCATTACCTTCCCCCAGCTTAGTGACAGTATGTTTCATGTAAGGTTCTCTCAAAATTTTAATCTGATTCGGGGTACCCTTAAGAGGTAACGATAAATGAGACCAGTCTGAAGCAAAATAACCTTTTAACCTGGCAGACCAATCTTGGTTCAGAATAAGCCCATATCCATCTGGTACGTCAGCCACCATAATGTCAATGAATTGACATATCTTGTTATTTGCAGATAAGCGTACGAGAACATTCTTCATTTCTCCCACTACTTTGACACCCGTTCTATCTAGTTGTACTACTTCCCAGAATGTGGGCTCTGGCTGACCATTAATCTTTCTGCAAACTTCAAGTGGCATAACATTTACCGATGACCCAGAATCTACCAAACAATTATGCACATTATGATCCAGCATTTCTAGAGTCAAAAGAAAAGGCGGGGTTTTAGCTTTTTCTTTCCATCTTGGTTCTATGTCTTCTTCTCTCGGTTGATTTGGAGTGGGTATATCTTTTTTAAGCTCCTCCAATTTTCCAGTGTTTCCCTCATTAACCTCTGCAAGTTTGACAGGCTCGTTGATTGGCTTTGTTTCCTGATTGACAGTAGTGACTTCAGGTGTTTTATCTTCAACATTGGCATTTATCTGTCTCTTGACATTCGTTTGCAACCTCTTAATCTTTGAAATTGTTGCATTGTCTTTAATTATCAAATCCATGTCCTTTGTTGCTGTAGGTGTGTATTCAGATTTAAACACACTCTCTTCTGTGTCGAAAAGCGAGACACCATCCCATAAAAACATGGTATCATCTTCTTGTTTCTCTATGGTCTGGTTTTTCTTTTCCTCTTTACCACTGTCCTTAGTCAATTTAGAGTCTAGCAGCTGATTCATAACCAATGTCATTGAATTTAATCATTGAGGACACTTCTTTTCAGAATGAGGTTGTTGGTGGAAAGTGCAGAAATTATCCCCCTCTACCTATGTTATATTCACTGATGTTGAATTGGGTGAAAGGATCTTCAATTGGTTGTTATCCTCCCTTTTTTGGTAGTAGGGTTTGTAAGTTTTCTAAACTTCCCTTTCTTTCTCCAGATCTATTATTCGGTTGGATAGTTTCTGAATCCTTTTTAGCATTCCCTCAAAATCATGTGATTGTTCCTCCTTAGGTTTAGACAGCAATAAGGTTCTTCTCCCGATAGTTTTTTCCTCAGGTTGCTTGGGATTGTCTTCTATACTTTCCTTTTCAGCCTTTACCCTTTCTGCTTCTTCATAAGTCTCTACCAATGTAGGTCGAGCTTTCATTTTGGCAAACATGGCCAGCTCAGGTCCTAGGGCTGAGGTATAATATTCAATTAAGACTTTGTCTGAGGGTCTGTCAGTTTCAAAGAAGTTCTTTAGGTACGTTGAAAACCTTTGAGTAAAATGATGCACCTTCTCATCCTTCTCTTTTTTTAACAAACCAAGACCTTTCATTAATGAGGCATGTGTCTTTTGGGCTGCGTATTTACTTCTGAAAATCCTTTCGAAGGTGTCCCAATCAGGAATAGAGTTTGCAGGCAAACTGAAATACCAGGATGTTGCTGCTCCTTTAAGGGTATGTGGGAACAATCTACAGACCACATCTTCGTAATCCCCATCCCTCAACCCTTCTACTGCTAAATAGAAACTTTGTAAGTGGTCATCTACAGCAATCCTTTCCTGGGGATCAAACTTAGGCAGCAGCTTATCAAAAGCTTGAGGTAGGTTGTGCAAAGGAGGTGTTAGGTTCAAAGGTGATCTAGCTCTCCAAGCCTGTAGAGGGTTGGGATGATTCACATTTATACCAGCCATGAGCAAAGGTGAACGAACAGGAGTCTGAGTAAGAAACACCGTAAGATGAAACTGGGCTTACTTGCTTCAAAGGTAGAACCAAAACTTGTGAGTACTTGGGTTAAGTCAAAAGCTTCCAAATATCTGCTGGTGGGGTAATCTTGGGAAAATATGTTTCCATGGCCAGCCATGCACTGACGGCCCTCCTTCTAGCGCCAAAACTGTTGAGGCCTAGAAATTTGCAGGCAACAACAGCAAGGGATTCTCCCTAGTCAACGTTCCCAACTAGCCCGTGACTGTTTGGTATAGGGAGTCCATCCGGTTTGCGCTTCGGCTACCATAGGTCAAGTAACAAAAAATAAAGGTTTTAGCGGTTGCGACCCGGTCCACCGTGCGTATTTTTTGTATTTTTTGACTTAAAGTATGATATGCACGTGCCTAATTAACCATGCAGGGTGATAAAGGATGCAAGGAGTAGTCACAAAGTGATGCGCAGGTTCTTACCTCTCGTCTTAGAACTCACAAGCATCTAAATCACATATGCAGCAATAAAGTAAAACTATCTATTTATCTATCTATCTATCCCCGGGGAGCCAAATTGTAACTTATTTATGAGTAATGTGTATTGTGCATGCATTATAAAGAGAAATTACAGATAGCTGATATTCCTTCCTACAACACATGAACGATTAAAGATATTTAGACAATCAGATAGCCAATTGTTTATGAACATCATGCATTACTCATGGTGGTAATTTCACAGAATAAAACAGAAATCATTCAAACAAGAACATAGGCTCTAAGAGTTAGAATGATCTCACAGTTAATGGACAAAAATTGGAAAAACGAAATAGTTCATCTTTCACCAATCCATAGCATAACATTTGAACGTCCCACCAAACTTTCTCTGACAGGCAAACAATAATTCTTTATTGCAAAAAAAAGTAGTTCTTCTTACAATATCTCTTTACATGTCTAACTGGGAAAAAGACCCTTCTTCTATCTAACTCTCCTATACTTATACTACAAGCAAAACTCTTGGGCTACCCCTCGGTGACCTTTGGGCTTCCCCAACCGTTTAATCTCACAATTTTTTCCTTTTGTGAGTGCTCATGATTCATACAAACGTTACATTTCAGATTTAAAAAACAAGTTTATGAAAAGGGACCAGCTTGGTAACTGTTGAACTTTCCCAAGCCCGGGCCTCTGCTTCTATTGATTATGCTTAGTAATTCGTTGGTCCCTTGCTGGAGCCTGTAGAGCTTAAACCTGACTTTCTTCTTCTTTTCTATGCTTATGCTTCTTTGTTCCTCAACCACTTCCTTCCTTGCTGCCTCCCTTCTACTTTGTATTTTAAACACATCTTACTCGCAATAATCGTCCTGTCATGAAAATAACAGATTTTAGACCATGTAGGGTTTGCTAAAGTAACACGAACTGTATCAATACATGCATTCTGTAAAATGAATTCAAAATAATGTTCATGCATGAAAAGAAAAGATGATAATGCAAAGAAAATCCTGACAGCTGGGCCTGGAATCCGCTAAATCTACTAAAAACAAAAACCCGATAAACAGGCTCCCTATCTCAAACCAGGCCGCATCTGGACCCATTCGACATCCTCTGAAGAAAACACCAAAGATGACATAGTAACCGCCATAGACAAAATAGAGTGGAAGCACACAAGAAAGGCGGGAAAATACTAAGCATCAGGCGAAAACATGAACTCACCTCGGTGGGCGGAGAACTACGGATCAGATGATTAGTTCGTCAAGGAGCCGCAACAGCGGGAGATGGATAGACTATGGGCTCCATGGCAAAATAACATATCGCCAGTCGGAGGCTCGGAAGACTAAACCGCATTCGTCAGCACATAAACCAACCAACCGTTGGAGAGATGGTGCACTGTGTAGCCGCAATGGCGGGAGAACAATTCACTATGGCTTCCACAATACTAGAAAACGTCGACGAAATAAACACTAAACACTGCAGCATCAGACATCGGAAAGACTACGGCATCGGAAGCCAAGTGCTTTGCACAGCCGCAACGGCGGAAGAGAAAAAGTTGTAGACATGCGACTAGAAGACCGACACGCATCGACGGACGGAGCGCTTACACATCGGGTGCTTAGCTGGTTTGGGAGCCGCAACGACGGAGTCATAAAGGACAAACTGTCCGCAATAGGCAATGTCTACATCGGAGGAGAAATCAACTAAATGACCGGAAGGATAGTGTTTTCGGTAGCCGCAACGGCGGAAACCCAAGACTTAAAGAGCGGCGAAAACAACAATGCGGGGTCTGAAAAGTCAAAGCGATGATAGGGAGACTTCATAGTCTGCCATCCGCAACGACGGAGAATGAAATAACAAGACGTTCCGACGTGAAACCAAAAGTCAGCCGATTGAGACAAATGTATCGGAGAAGAATAATGAAGCTAAAGCTAATTACTTCTCCGCAACGACTGGAGAACAAGCAAATAAACCTCCGACTCAAATAAAATGCTAAATGCTTAAAAACTTTGAAATTTAGCAACAGTTAAAACCGTTTCTCTTCCGAAACGACGTTTTGCAAAGGACAAATGGTTTTATCCATCTTCAACTCAGCAAAAACAAACTCTAAAATATGCGACCCACAACAATTCCAAACACGAGCAATTTCTAAAAACCAGGACGAAAGGTAATCTTCAAGAAATCATCCAAAATTAAAGCATGACCAAAAATTCATGGCTCCAATTGATTCAACGCAGCATTAAAATCATAAAGGGGGGTCCAAAATTTAAAGAATTTGGGGAAAATAGTTGCAGCCGCAACAGGTTGTCATCATTATGCTCAATAGGAACAATCACATCTGGAAGCCACTCGTTACTGTAGATGCATAATCTACAACTTCATAATCCATAATTGGTGGAAGTTGATATAATGTAGACACATGCTCAGTCACCTTGTTGTTGTTGTCATCATTCTTCAGTCTCCATAATAGGTTTCTTTATTTTATCTTCCTCATATTTTGTCCATATGTATTTTTTTATACAATGGTGGTGGTGATGTGGGGCTACGTTATGTTGCGACCGACATGTTCGAATTGCTTCTTCACTTGCGACGGTTTTTATTTTCCATCATCTTTATGATATCATCCAATTTGTCGTTCAACCTTGTCTCCATTTTTTCGAATTAGTCTTTTAATTTTGTCATAGTCCTGATCCTGGTATGTGGGGGTATATATTGGTTGTGATTTTGGATTTATGTGGTGAGAGAATAAAATAAAAAATATATAATAATAATAAGAATATAGTATTTTAAAATATTTATTATAATGTTAGAATATTTTAATAAAAACAACTAGTATAATATTATTGATAAATTATTTATACTATTTGACTTTATTAGTTTTTTGTGTGTGTGAAGGTGTAGGTGGCGGAAGGTGGAAGGGATATGAAGGAGTGGAAATTAGGGATAATGTGGATGGAGCTTATGTGGAGTGATGAAAAAAGTACAAGCATATAGGAGTGTGGATTAGAGGCTGGCGAGTGAGGCGATTTGCCAGCAATGGGAGTTGGAGTAGTAGAGGATGGGCTCGAAGGAGTTGGAAGGCATGGATTTAGGGTCGAAAATGAGGTTGAAGAATGGTGTTGGGAGATGTATATGCAAGAGCGGGGCATGAAAGGGTAGAGAGGGGAATTGAAAAGGGCAGATGGAGTGTGATGGAGGGATATGGGAAGAATCGAGTGTGTAGGCGGAGGGGTGAGGTGTGGGGGTGTTGGAGTGAGCGGGCGACGGTGGTTGGGGAGAAGTGTGGGTTAGGTGGATGGGAGAAAGTGTGGATGTGGGGGTGTTAGATGTGCAGAGGGAGGAATGGATGAAAGATGGGGAAGCACCTCCAATGGTGTGGAGGATGTCTTGGGAGTAACGATGAAGAGCAGGAGAACATGTGGGGTTAAGAAGGGGAGCTTCGAAAAGAGAAGGTGTGCATGGATGAGGCAAGCCATGGGGTGGGAAAAGGGGGAAGGGATAGGGCGCGCGAAGATGGAGGGATGAGGCAGGGAAGTGTAGCAGCAGTGACTGGGGTGACTGTGCATGGGTGGAGTGAAGACGTGAGGGAAAGGGTGTGAGGGTGTTTGGAAATGGGATCGAAAGGAGGGAGTATGGAGCAGTCTGAAGCAGAGGTGAAGAATGAAATACGAAGTGCGTGGTGGTGAAGAGGGAAAAGTGACAGTAGTGCGAAGAGCCAATGAGTCGATCCATCTTTGATACTAATGTAACACTTAATCCAGTGTTGTAGAAAAGTTCATATTCGTGTTATGGAGGAATATGTTTCATCTTCAAATAAATATATGAATATTGAATAATTGAATGGATGATTAAACATTAAATAACATAGACTTTATATAATCTTTCGTTCATTTTCAATGTAAAGGACACGCCACACGTCTTTTAACCTCTTAATTACTTATTATATTATATTATATTTATTATTAATATTACTTAATTATTTATGTCACACGGGTCATAGAAATAATGTTCTATTTAATGTGTTTCTCATGGATGCTTGTCACATATACTGGGGAGGCCATGGAAAATCAATAAAAGAGTTATGCATGATGGGAGAAGAAATACCTACCAATTTGAGAAGGATGAGAGGAATTTTAATTTGCATGGTAGGAGAATATTAGCGAGAGAAATGATATACTTGTGCAGAGCCTTCAACAAGCATTGAGAATGGTGTCTAAGAGGGTGGATGGGGTGACAATGAACAACATTGAGTGGGAGTGGTGTAAGGCAATAATCAACGACGAGGTAAAAGAAAGTGAGCTAATGCAACCTTGTGGAACATATTTGAAAGGAATGGAAGATACATTCAAAATTGGGGTAGATGTAGAACAATGTTGGGTAAAGATGCTGAAAGAAATGATGTGGATGTTAGCAACAATGATGAGTAGAGGAGGATGTCTAGGATCCTAGAGGAGAATGTCTAGGATCCTAGAGGATGTATAGGATGTCTAGTTTGAAAGATGATCAAAATTTCCAATTAAGGGAGTATGATGCAGTCAACTATCCCACACATCTTATTTACTTCCAATAGTTAGGTAGTGCTTGTATCATATCTTTGTATACTTTGGGTGCTACAAAAATACTTGGTTGTGAAAGAGGATGCTACAAATTTTTGTGTGGAAGAAGCATGCTGTTGTAGAAGAGATAGCAATACACGATACTTGTTGCAGAAGGTTCTGTTGAAGTATGTTGATTCTTATATAGGCTTCATTATGCTTGTTGTAGGTATCTATGGTGGAGTCTAGACACAACTCAAAAGATAAACATCAACAATAAAGAAATGGAAAACATGTCCAACAAGACTAAATAATGCAACATGAACTTAGCCATAAAAACTATGGTGTGAAATTAAATAAGTTGTGAGAATTGCTTCTCAAGTTAGATCTAGGAGCTAGAACAATTTCACCATCAAAGTGTTTGACAAAATATGCAAGAGAAAAACAAAGAGACAGAAATAACTAGAATAGCACATGTGAAAGGTACTAATATCAAACCATTATATTATAGCACACAATGAAGATGTGTATGCTACATATTTGTAGTACATTGGACAAATTCGAGAGGCTCTGGAAGCCAATTGGAGTGGTACATGTGTCATGGTGATATTTGACCTCAATCCCCCCTAGGTGGACTAATGGAGACCCAACTCAGCCCAAACAATCACGAACCAAGGTGTGAACATTGGTTAAGTGTGCTGGGTCATTAATGAGTCCTAGACAAGTGTGGGTGAGAAGATAAAGGTGAGTGGGAGGCTCTAGGTGGAAATAAATGCTCCTAGGAGAGCCAAAATAGGCCAAATACACCACTAGCACACTTAGTCAAACCTGGATCCCCCAATTCAAGGAGGTAGCACCCCAATGTATTAATGAGGATGCACATGGGATAGGTTGACCAAACTAGGGCACTGTTGTAGGTGTGAACATGCCAAAATAAATAGATATATTGCAGAATCAACTCTCCTAAGTTTAAACCATAGGATATCATTGCATGAAGTAAAATGAAGTTATTCTAAGCTCTAAACTATGTACTAAGGATGTATTAATACTCCAACATCCCCCCTTAATCTAGACTTAGTACATCACATGATTTATTGAGGCCTTGGAAACTAAGGCACAAGTCACCTTTTATAAATTTTATTGATCATGTAACATAGGTAAGGAGGAAAACCTCATGGGACAAAACCTCCCCTCAAAAAATGGATTATGACATAGAAGCAAGGCTGCATACACTCCAAACTAAAAAAATGTCTGGAGGAATCTTCTTCTTGGGAAGAAGTGGAATGTGCTCAACGAACTCAGGAACAACTACATGATGAATCCTTAGACCATGTAGAACCACTGAAATGTACTGATAGGAGAGTGAATGGTGCTCTTCAGACTTGAACCTAGAACCAAACAAGATGCCATGCCTGAAAGAGACTGAAAATGCTTGAGAATAGGTGAGCCCAAGCGAGTCATAAGGATCTTGAAGCATCAACTTCGAATGAAAGTTGTAATCAGCTCCAAGAAGGTGGAACAAGAGTCCCGAATGTGCCATTGTGATGGAAAAGGCTTCTCCATCTTCATATGAAATTGAAGGACCTCTACTAGTGATGGTGGAGGAATACATGGGAAAAATAGTGTGAAGCAATGAGATATCTTCAGTTGAAATCCAAACCTCTCCATATTTCAAACCAATACTCTCATGTGAAGAAAACCCATCTTCCAGAGAAGTCTTGCTATGAACATCAACTAGCAATACATCTTGACCATTTGTAATAGAAGACATAGAGGAGAAGGGTGTAGAATGGATAGATAGATCTTTAGCAGTAGTGATTGCAACAACTCATATGTTATCTTCATGAAAAATAGCTTCTTGACAAGGAGAGGAAGCCACAGAGGAAGAAACTTGAGTTGGATCATTTGTTGAATCTTTGGCTATTTCTTCTTTTTCATTTCGAACAACTTCTTGATAAATGAATGAGGCCAAGAGCATAGGAGGAAGAACACATAAAGAGGTGCCCATTTTCTTTCTCTCCATGTAGCTCACATCTTCTTGCTGCATGCCAAGAGCTTCATCTAGATTTCTCCAAAGCTCGAATGGGTACTCAGCAGAATCAAGGAGATAGTGCATGGTAGGAGGTATAGCGAGACACATAGTTCCATAGGCTCTATCATTGTCATCAAGCCAATCACACTTCTCTTGACAGGACTTTGGCTCTCTCACAGCACTAATGGACACATCATAGAGATATTTCCTCTTGAGATATGCACACATCTTAGACTTCCATTCTGAATAGTTGAATGGGGAAAGGAGAGGAACAACTTTTGAATCCATGAAGTTGTTGTAAGAACTTGCAATGAAAAAGACTCAGATAAATTGGAAATATGCCTTAAACAACAACTCAAACCTCACAAGATTTGTTTGCAACTCCAACTAGCTCTGATACCATGTGAGAATTGCTTCTCAAGTTATATCTAGGAGCTAGAACAATTTCACCATCAAAGTGTTTGACAAAATATGCAAGAGAAAAATAAAGAGACAGAAATAGCTGGAATAACACATGTGAAAGGTGCTAATATCAAACCATTATATTACAACACACCTTGAAGATGTGTATGATACATATTTGTAGTACATTGGACAAATTCGAGAGGCTTTGGAGGCCAATTGGAGTGGTACATGTGTCATGGTGAGATTTGACTTCAATCCTTCGTAGGTGGACCAATGGAGACCCAACTCAGCCCAAACAGTCATGAACCAAGGTGTGAACATTGGTGAAGTGTCTTGGGTCATTAACGAGTCCTAGACAAGCGTGGGTGAGAAGATAGAGGTGAGTGGGAGGCTCTAGGTGGCAATAAATTCTCCTAGGAGAGCCAAAATAGGTCAAATACACCACTAGTGCACTTAGTCAAACCTGGATCACCCAAATCAAGGAGGTAGCGCCCCAATGCATTAATGAGGGTGCACATGGGATAGGATTGACCAAACTAGGGTGTTGTTGTAGGTGTGAACATGCCAAAATAACCAGATATATTGCAGAATCAACTCTCCTAAGTCTAAACCATAGGATATCATTGCATGAAGGCAAATGAAGTTAACCTAAGGTCTAAAATATGTGCTAAGGATGTATTACTACTCCAACATAAGTTAAGGTTGTTGAAACAAATATGAGAATATGAAATAATCTTACTACAATTGTTTTAATCACCATTTAAAAAAAAAACAAAGAGATGAAGGGTGTGTTGAGAGGAACCAATATGTTGTTCCACGAAATTGATGTTAGTTGAAAGGTTGAAGTTCTTTGACTTTCAATCTCAGTGTATAAAACTATCAACCTTGGAATGAGAAGAACACCTTTGGTCTTTAAGGAAAGCTCCAATTAGTGGTTTGGGTGGTGTATAGAGGCGCTGGTTAGTTTTTTGTAGCAATCCAAGGTTAAGCCTTCAAGTGGTAGTTGGTGAAAATCTTTTGTCTGGTGAATTGTAGCCATGTGAAGGTGTTGATATATTAGAAACCAAAGACAATAATAGTCTCTTCAAATTATTGTAATGGAGGCATGAGAGCTTTGCCAATTTCATTAATTGAATTTGTAGAATATTATTATTGTTCAATTCTACATAATAAATTGGATTTAATTATTACTTTGTGTATTGGATTCATATTATAAAGATTTGTAAAATTTGATTGACTTATTTTATTATGTTTTCATTCTCATTTGCAAGGAAACATCATCCCTGTGTGATGCATTAATGCAAAGCTCAAAGGAAAAATAAATCCACACACATTAATGCAAAGCTCAAAGGAAAAATAAATCCACTAAAATTGTATTTTCCAAGCTTATACATCAATATGGTCATTCCCAAAATTATAAATTCAAAAGAGAGAGGAAATCCACAATAAGATGAAAAGTAATAAACGAAAAAATAAATGATTGATAAGCACTCAAGAAATGGAATATATAGTGTAAAAAATGATAAGCACTCAAGAAATGGAATATATAGTGTAAAAAAAGATAATTGATGGAATTAAGAGAATCTTGAATATGTCTATATTTATATATAAAAGTTGGCGCATATATTAAGTGCATATGGTTTGTTAGTTGATCACGCCATGATTTGAAGAGTCTGTGTAATCTAAGTCAACATCAGTGGTGTGAGGTGGAATCATGACAATTTGGAGATTACCAAAAGAGTTGGGCTAGTAGTCGTTACGCCACAATGTAGTAGAAACCTTCTTCCAAGGGTGATATCTCGTTTTCAATAACATAAACTACAATCCCTCCTATGTTCATGGAATCTTTCGCCATGGTGGAATTTTGTCGTTACGAAGAGATTCAATGAGATAATCATATGGGATTTGAAAATCAAAATCATCACCTCTGATTAGGTCCATATTCATATGGGATAAATCAAAATCATCTTCTCTCACTAGGTTCATATTCTCAAGAAAAATGGGATACCACAGGACCATAACAATAGAGATTGTTTGGCCATGACGATCGGAGGTTTGAATTGTGAGGTCAAGCGATGTGCATGTGTGGGTTCATGGATTTTATTGTAGCTAGTAAGACTTTCGTCTCAACATTGAACTACGGTGTGAGGAATTCGAAATGAAGAGGACATTAATAAAGTATCAACAATAACAAAATCATAATCATAAATACTATAAGATCATGAAGATATATAAGATCATAAAGATATAGTATGTTTCCACAAGGTAATCATTGGATTAAAAAATAAAAATGGCAATGAATGTTACTAGAAACCCTCAATCTTTGTTTAAAAAATTTAATATAAATTTTTTTCATTATCAATTCTCGCAGCGGGCATATATAAATCGTCAATAAGCATTACTATGTTGGTACACGGGTTTATTTTTTCTTTCTTAAATGTTTAACGTAAGTTCAAAAAAAATATTAAACTTTGATTTTTATTATGTAATTTTTTGAAATACTATTGGTTAAAAGTATATGGCGTCAACCTTGGGAATCCCTTTCTAAGAATGTGTAACACTCTAATGTGATCGTGGGGAGCACTTGCACAGACCTGAGTTGGATGGGCGAGCAATACACAACCTGTTGCAGGCCATTTAATGCAGCCGCAACAGGCTTGATCTCAAGCTGCTTGAAATCTAATTGGCATCAAGCCTGCCGCCACTGCATTAAATTGCCTACTATCTAAGGTTCTTCATCAAGACAAACCATGATTAATTCAAAGATTAATGTTTAGCTTTTATATTTTCACCACTTTCTATTTTTGATATTTTTATCAATATTTGTTTTTTATTTATATTTATTTTATATTATAAATTTTGAAAAAATATAATAAAAAAAATTGAAATATACTATTATAAAATTTGAAAGAATATAATAAAAAAAAGTTGAAATAAAGTGTAACGTAAAAGAATGTTACAGTGATATTCCACATGTAATATGAAATATACTTTTAATAAATTTAAAATTGAGAAGTAAAAGAGAATGCATTTTGTGGTAATATGAAATATACCTTTAATAAATTTAAAAATGAGAAGTAAAAGAGAATGCATTTTGAGGTAAGCAAAAGTATCGAAGTAACCACTAAGCATTAGACATACAAATGTAAAAAGAAAATCAAAACACAATGATGGGAGACTCATAAGGGTCTCCCATGAGGAATATATATGAAAAATAGTAATAAGAAATTACGTAGCTTCAAATACAATGCCATGGTAGGTGTAAGAGGCCTCCAAAGAGTGAGAAAAGTCAACACGGGCTCAAAAAAAAAGTATGTAAGAGTTACCATTCAAATTATGAGGATACAACATAAGTTTTTGTTTTTGAATGTCACAATGGTACCATCCTCATACGCAAGTAGTTTACTACCAAGTTCAAGGTCTTACAAAGGGTTTGAGAGTCGAGGCGATTGAGAGCGAGTGAAAATAGTTTTTGAGAGTCGATGCGGAACCAAAGCATGGTGGCTAGGGTTTCATTTTTAGTCGCTTCTATTTTTTTCAGTAGTAAGGAGACAAAGCTCTTCCTGGGTCGGCCTGGGTTTATGCTATGTTAACATATGAAGACAGAGCTCTTCTTGGTTGCGCGGTGTCCATTTTAGTGGCGGCAGCAACGGTTTTTGGCTAAGAGGCGACGGACCGAGCTTATGCTGCGTGAGCATTAAAGACAATGCTCTTCCTAGTTGCACAACGTCGCTGACTACGGCAACGTCGATGGCTTTTTTCTGCTGTGAGGGGTCGGTCCTTTGCGGTTTGTGTTGGGGTTTGGTTCTCATTCCCACCAAGAATCGGTGGTGGTTCCCTCACTTGCGTCGGTTTGTTTGTTGGGGGAATGCCATACTCTGTGGTGGCGGCGGGAGCCATTCCCTATTCCTTGTTGTGGTGTCTGCGGGGAGGTTCTTTCTTCCTGCGGCCACGACAGTGCTTTCTACATGTGGCAGTTACTGTGGAGGGGCAGAGGGCCTCCCATCTCGAAGACAAAGGATCTAGTGCAACTATTGTTTACTCTATCGATGGACGAGTATCTTACCCCCTGTTTTGGTGGTATAGTCTGTTTCGGGTTCCCTTTGTTTGGCTTTCTGTCAATGGGCTCTCTTGAACAGTTTTTGTATGGGTGATTTTTGCACATTTTTGTAAGCTCTGCTTTAGGGTGTTATTTGCTGAAGTTTCTTGGCTTCTAGCAATATTGTCTCTTAGCACGGTTGGATGCTCAAGCTATTAAGCATTGTTTGTGTGTTTTGGCTGAATATGATACCTAGTATCATAGATATGTATATTGTTACCTTTGATTCTAATGAATATCAAGAAACTGTTATTTTTCCTCTGAAATAAAAAGTAGAATGAAAATAAATTTGTTACTGCATAATTTAAGGTGATGTTTTTGAATGTTACAAAGGAGTGTGTTGGATTGTAAAGTGGAATTTTTATTATTATTAATACATAATTTAAGGTGATGAAACCTATTCCTAAATATGAAACTTTATTTAATTCGAAATCCAAATGAAACAATTAACACCAAACGTCACTAAACGGCGGTTCATGTTTTAATATAAATGTGTAAAAACATTAGAAAAAACTTTAAATTACTTAACAAAAATTATGAAAAATAAGTTAAAATGATTTATTTAAAAGATTTTTATTAATGTAATTTTTAGTTGATTTTGGTTAAAAAGCTAAAAACCATACAATTTTGCAAAAAAAATATAAGAAAATTTAGAAAATTTGACTTTCATTATGTGAAAGTCAAGTATTCCATTATGTGGAAGTCAAAGTACTCCCCCTCTCTTAGATCAATCTTAAACATTGATCTATCAAGCACAAAGATGATTAAATTTTTGTAGGTGTAAATTTTTTTGGACATGTAAAAATTTAAGATTAAAAAAAAATACACCTCAAAAAATTGGATTTCTCTTCGTGCTTATTAGATTTGAGTTTAAGATGGATCTATGCTACTTTGTATAACTCTTACAAGACTTGGATATCAAGGTTTAAAGCTTGATTGAGCAAGGGTTAAGAAAACCCTTGATGGAGCTCAATAGCTCTAGGGTTTAAGACAAATAAGCTCAATTAAAGATTTAAGACAAACTTTAACAAAAGCTCTATCAAACTTTTTTTTTCCATGTATTATCCATCTTCATAAAAACACCCAATTAAATAATAAAATAAAATTAATTTTAACTTAAAAATAATATTCCCTATCCATAAACCTAAACCTTATTATCTTATTGCGCCGAGAGGCGCTCTACAGCCCAGTATGGGGTAGATCTTGTAACGTTATGTAACATTGAAGCGTTACGTAACGTTGTAACGTTACGTAACGCTACATAGATGTCGGCTATAAAAAACATAGAGTTATGTCGGCTATAAAAAAAAATAGAAAAAAAATTATAAGTAACATTACATAATGTTATGTCGGCTAAAAAAATAGAAAATTAGAAGAAAAAAACAACAACTATATAAATAACAAGAAGTATCACAAACTACATCATAGCTATACCTTGATCCAGCAACAGCAACAACCTCAACAGCAACAACCACTGATGTCCGGCAACAACCACTGCGACAGCAACAATAAACCCAGGTAAAAATTTTAAATTTGCTAATCGACAATCAATTCAGATATTAGAAGCGCATAGTCGAGCCATAGGGATCTCGCTTTCTGTATGTGTTCACTTTCTCCAATCTGCGTTCTCTCATACCATCTGTGTCAGCATTTGTCATTTGAAACCTATGTGATTAAACTCGCTATTACATCCACAGCAAACACCAGAATGTAAGCCGGATTTGCATATTGTAAGCCAGATCTTGCATAAACTGTAAATGAATCAAAACATAGACATCACTTCCTGCGTCTGGAATTGCATAATAACACACTATATGCTCGATATACTGTGTTTAATATCAAATTCATGCCAATTTACAGACAAACAAATAAATACAAACAAAATACAAACAATCGAGCCACAGGGATATCGCTTTCTGTATGTGTTCACTTTCTCCAATCTGCGTTCTCTGATACAGTCTGCGTTATCTCCTCACTGTCAGTACTCTTAAACAGTTGAGGATTTTGCTGTCGCAGTTATTGCCTTGGGTTGCATTTGTTTTCAGATTTCCGGGCAGGTTTCAGATGTTTTCCAGATTATAGTTATAATAGAAGAATTCTGCATTGACAAGTTGTGTGCCAATTTGGACAAGTGCACTTTTGGCATGACCCAGGTTTAGTATCTAGGATACATTAGTGATAAGTATGGGGTACATGTGGATCCAACCAATATCCAAGTCATTTGGGATTGGCCAGCCCCAACTACTCTAACAGAGCTTTGCAGCTTTCTGGGTCTTGCTAATTTCTATCGCAAGTTTGTGTTGGGATTCTCTCATATCACTTGGCCCTTGAGTCAAGTCACCAAGGGAGGAGAAAAAGCAAAATTCTTCTGGTTAGAAACTCAGTAGAAGGTGTTTGCAGAATTGAAACATCACCTCTGTTGTGCCCCAGTGCTCACATTACTAGACTTGCAACAACCATTTGAGATTGAGACAGACGCCTCTGACTATGCTATTGGGGTAGTCCTTACTCAACAAGGGCATCCAGTGGCATATCACAGTGAGACATTGTCTGACATAGTATGCAAATATCCCACTTATGACAAAGAGATGTATTCCATTGTACAGGCTTGCTGACAATGGAAGCATTACATTTTGGGGAAGGAAATGATCATCCACACAGAACACCAACCCCTGCAGTTCATGCAGACACAAGGGAAGTTACAGAACGATCACCATCAGAAGTGGCCCACATATCTACAACAATTTCATTTGAACATCAAGTACAAGAAGGGAAGCACCAATAATGTTGCAGACTTCCTCAACCGACCACCGATCGTGGCGATAACCACCATGCTCAACTCTTGTGGGCACGAGACTTCTGATTGGCCACTTCTCTACAAGAGTGATCAGAATTCAGCCACACATACCCGATGCTCTTGGAGCGAAACCAAGTTCCAAAATTTCACCTCCAGGATGTACTACTATGTCACAAGGGACACCTTTGTGTTCCTTCAAGCAAGCGTGCCAAGATTATTTGGGAAGCGCACTACAGTCGAGTCACTGGGCATTTTGGGGTCGAGAAAACAGTGGCAGTACTGTAGAAGTATTTCTATTAGCTGAACCTTCGATAGGACATCGGGAAGTACATCTGATCCTGCACTTCCTGTGCCATTTCCAAACCATCCATCAAGAAGCAAGGCCTCTATACTCCATTGCCTACCCCTAGTCGACCTTGGGAATCCATCTCCATGGATTACATGTCGGGCCTTCCTTCTACTAAGCACAGAAATGACTATGTTTTTGTGGTCGTTGACAGATTCTCAAAGATGGCCATAATGGTGGCATACAAGAAGAATATCATAGCAAAAGCCACTACTAAACTCTTCTTTGAACGCGTGTGGGTACACTTTGGGATCCCATAGTCTATAATCTCAGACTAGGACAACAGGTTCCTTAGTACATTTTGGTCTAGCCTATGGTCAATGCTAGACACCAAGATCACAAAGTCCACAACTTTCCATCCCCAGACTGATGGCCAGACAGAGGTCGTCAATAGGACAATCATAAACATTTTGCACATGTACAACTCAAAGAATCCATGCACATGGGATGAGAGCCTCCCCTATGTACAACACAGCTATAACCGGGCCCTCCACAGCTCAACCAATCATAGCTCCTTTCAGGTGGGATTGGGATTCCAACCACTATGCCCCATTGACGTAGCCATGCCATTTGCAGTTACTCAGGATGATTCAACTCATAGCCAGTCTGAAGTTTCCAAGGAAAACATCTTCATTGAGTGCATTCAATACATTCACCAACAAGTTCATGACATATTGGGTAGATCCAATGCTAAGTGCAAGCATCGACATGATCAACATCGGGTGCAACACAACTTCTAGGTGGGCGACAAAGTGTGGCTATATTTGCAGAAGGAGTGCCTCACTGGACCCCATTGCAAGCTTTGTATGCTCTGATATGAGCCATACACCATCACCAAGGCTATCGGGGACAATTCCTTTGAGCTCAGTATTCCACCATTCCTTGGTCTGCACCTAGTGTTCAATGTGGACCTCCTTCGGCCCTACTTTCCACCTGTACTGGACACATCAGACGTGGCAGAACAAATCAAACCAACAGAGTTAAACCCTAACTACATGGAACAAACCACAACTAATCAGATTATGAACACACATATCAAGAACACCCACCAGCAGAAGATCCATCTATATCGAGTTGTCAAAGCAGGCCAACTCCTTCACCAGGGACCAAGTTCAATAGAAGTTTCCTCATCTCATGGAGGAACTCATGGAGGAACTCAATGCAATGGGGACCATTGCTTCCTAATGGGGGAGGAATGATCCAGGAGGATATTGGTGGCCACCCACCTATTCCTCTTGGACCCCCACCATTGTTTCTTTCAGTTTTCCAGTTTCCTTAATTGTAGCACAATTTACCATTTTTGGCAGTTTTCGGGTCCTATACTTCCAGAGCCGTTTTGAGGCCCTAAACGACGTTTTTTCGACATCGAATGGTTTTTGTTGGATGTACTCCTTAAACAGATATTTCTAATGATGTATAATGCATATCAAACGGAGGTAGTATGCTAAAGTTACGACCCCAGGAAATTGATGTACCAAGTTACCCAATGGGGCCCACATTCTGGCGTTTCACCTCCTAGGGTTAGGTTTTTGGATGTGTAGGGTTTCCATTGTTTCTCAATAATATATAGGCCTTTGATCCTCATTGTAACATAGAGTTCAGAGGCATGTAGCCTCCACATCTCTTCTCAACGATAAGCTACCAACACTCTAGCTAATTTATTTCCATTCTGTATGTAAACAAGTTTCAGTTCTTTGATTAATGAAATGAAGTGTTATTTCCACTGCATATTTGTTTCTATGGTTATTTGTGTATTCTGTTGCATTCCTGCATAAATCTAGATCAGTTTCACCTAACAACCAGTTAAGCTGAGTTGTAAAGGCGCCTCCATCATGCAATTGTCTATTTTGGGCTGATTGGGATGAACTGGAGTGAACTAATGCGCCTCCAATTGCCTCTGTTGACCATTATCACTTCTGTTAACTTCATCGGAGCTACTTGGAGTTAGTGATGCGCTACCACCTACTATTTGGCATGCAGTGACATGTGTCTGAGTTACATTTAGTTAGACTCAGTCATCTATTGCACTCCAATTCAATTAGGACTCAGAGAGAGCCATTTACAATTTAGTTTAGTGGTTAAGTAAGTGTGTCTAGTGTTGGCTAACAATCAGTTAAGCTACACCCATCCATGCAATTCGAATGACCTCCTAGTGAATTCGAATTGGCTTAGCATTCATGGATTCTGCATGACATTGTATTGTATTATTCATTCTTTCATTGATTATATAGAGTGACAACCTCCTATTGCCGTACTGTTACATCATTTCATGTCTAATTTGTCTTAAATCACTTGTGAGTTTATGCTTTGTCCAAATATTGCCGTGACAGAATTGATATGGTATCAGAGCCATGGCGGTATGAAACTATTCTTCAAGAAAAACATGATTTTTGTCGGATCTAGCATCCAAAAGTGAGCAAAACCTCAAATTCCAGCACTGCACCAGAAGCTAAAGGTTTACCACTTAATACCCCAAGTAAAGGAATTGTTGATCAATCTTGCTTGATCAATTATGGTGAGTGTGATGAAAACCTGAAATGGGTAGGCTGTTCGACCTTACGATGACTTTTTTTTGTTGATTGTAGGATTTTTTACAGGTTCATTGCATTCGCTACAATAGAAGTATGGCTTCTTCCATAGAAATCCTAACTCCTTTATATTATCACCAATGGAAGGGAGATATGGAGATCCAACTATGTACTAAAGAAATCTATAGAGTCACTATAAACACAGAGGAAGAGCCTAACCATGCTGTGGACAAGGCTAGATTCTTTAACAAAATGGATAAATCTTTTGGGTTTTTGTTTCTATCTATCTCTAAGGACCTTCTATTCCACCTCTTAGGATTGAAGAATCCGAAAGAAATTTGGGACCAAATTGCCTCTGTGTATGAAAAATAGGATGATTTGAGGATTTATCAGCTGGAGAATGAGCTGATTTCTCTTCAACCTAGAAATTTTGAGACTCTCAATGACTTCTTCAAAAAATTCAAGTATCTAGTCCTACAGTTGAAGCAGTGTGAGGTGAAGAAGGAGGATGATTAGCTCATCCTCGCCATTCTCTCAAAACTTGGTTCCAACTACTTTGTATTTGTTTCCACTTTCCATTCTAGGAAGCTAACAAACCCTGGATGGAAGATGCCTTCTCTCAATGCCTTCATTGAGTCCCTAACAAACGAGCATGACAAGCTTGTTCAGATGGGGATCATTCATTCCTCAAAAGATCAAGCCCTATTGTCTTTGGGGACCAAAGATCTGAAGGGGAAAGGGAACAAGAATCAAAAGAGTAAATTCGAAGCTCCAAATCCTAAAGAAAAGATCCAACAGCAAGAAGATTCTTCGGGCTCGAAGAAACACAAGAAGAAAGGAAACCATGGTAAAGAGAAAGTCAAGTGTTCATATTGCAGGAAGGGCTTCCACCCTGAACATGTCTGCATGAAGAAGAAGCTTGATAAGATGACTTCTCTCCTCGAGAGAAACAATATCAATATTTTGGAGAGTGTTCGGAAGAGAGATCACCAAGATCGGGATACCCAACAAGTATTAAATTGAGCACATAGATCTATGGACAAACACACAACTCACAAGATAGATCACATAATTTACTCAGTTATTGAAGAATGAAACAATGCAAAAATGGCTTGTAGATGTGAATGCTTTTCATTAATCAAAGATTAATTAGATAATAATTACAATGAAGTACAATGGCTTAAATAGCCACAAGCAATTCAAATCCACATGAGGAAATTCGAATTGATTAGACTCTACTTGACTGTAGGTAACTAAGACCTTGTCTAAATCATTATCGGAGGAATCAATAGTTAACTAACCTTGTCTAAACAATTATCAGAGTTCAACAAAGTTCTAAAACACAACTCAAGTGACTAATTCAGTGTTAACTGAGGCTGCACAATGACTTCTTTCAGGGTGGCTCTGATACCATGTTTAATTTTTAATGGTTATATCAGATCTTAAAACATCTAACATCATAACAGCATAACCATAAGCCAAAAGATCACTGAAAGATAGACAAGCACAACCACACAAAAAGAACACAAATATTTATCCTGGGAAAACCCTAATGGGAAAAACCTGACAAAAGCTTCCTCAATATAGATGCCCCAAAAGATAAAAAGGTAAAACCCAAAAGACTGATCCTCCTCTTTCTTCAGCTATAGCTCTTTCTCTCTCTCTCTCTTATGCGCTACATAAGTGAGTGTGTGTGTCTCAAATGAGGAGCACCTCCCTCTATTTATATTCTTTCGGTCACTTAATATTTGACTCAGTTATGTAGGCTTGAGTAATCCTAACTCAGTTATGTAGGTTCGAGTAACCACAACTGGGTTACTAATGACCCGACTTACAATGGAGGGGACTTCCTCATGACTTTTAGTAATTCTCCTGATAGGAACATCGGGGTACAAATAAATATAAGTAATTCTCCTGATAGGAGCATCGAGGACCACTTAAAATATATATTTAGAATATTCTTCAAATTTACAATAATTCAACAGGAAGAAGAATGATATGCTCAACTAAATCAGAAATATATACAGCTGCCAGATGAAGATTGGACCCATGTAGAGCAACTGAAATCAACCTATAAGTGAAAAAAGGTTCTTGAGGATTCAGAACATGTGAGGAACACTCAAAAAACTGGTATGTTGCAGCCATGAATAGAAATCCATGAGTGGTAAAATCAGCCCCAAGAGTTAGGAGCAAGTGTTCAGGCAGATGTAGAATGTCTTCCTCTTTACTAGTTCTGTGAGGAGATGAGCATGCGATCAATGGTAGAGAAGCACTGGGAATGTGGAGAGAGAATGCTTGAGATCCATAGTCTTATATAGCTTCAAAAATATATAATTATTCACAAAATAAAATATCAGCAACCTTATAAGAGGAAACTAACACCAAATCCCATGCAGCAGTTTTGAAGATAAATTGCGGTACTTGATTTTTCACACCGGAATTGGTGAGAGAAGATACAAGCATGACTGAAAGCTATTGGATTTTAAAATTTGAACCAAATAATATCATATCAGAAAGTAAATCATATCTAAATAGGTTCATAACAGATCCAAAACTGTGAAATGAAATCAAATCCCCAGCAACAGTTTTGTAGGAGACTTGCGGTACTTGTTTCTTCACAAAATTAATGAGAACAACTATAAGCAGTACTAAAAGCTTATGAACCTGAAATATTAAACCAAGAAATATCATATCAGATATAAATAAGATCATATCAGATCCAGTAAGGTTCATATCAGATCTAGAGAAATGGTTAACCGAGACGGTGGATGCACAACTTTCTTCTTCTTCAAAATTCTGAATTTTGGTGCATGCAATCATGCAGGAATTTGCTAGAAGATCTAGATCAAGGGGAGCGAATGGATCACTCTGGTAATCTAATATTTCTTCCAAAATATCCAATTTATTACATATTTGCACACCAGCAGCAACATTAGAGGGAAAAAAATCAAATTTCTCTTCACTTTCGGAAGCAATCACTGGCAAATTTTGCAAAGAATTCAAATGAAAATCACCGGTGAAAGTTTGCATGGAAGTGTAGCAGCATTTTTATTCAATATCAAAGATTAAAATTTCTTCTTCTGTTTCATCCATATGAGGTGATGAGATATCAGAGATCTCATAAACTTCTGGAGCATCAGAAGAAGGAGTCACAGCAAGGAGACTGTCTTCAATTCAAATTGACTGTGTAGGAGCTTCTGCTTCTTCTTCATCTTGAACAATTTCATCAGAGAGAGTGGAGGCCTAGTTTTTTAGAATGATTATGGTTATGTATATGCTCTCCAAATTGCTATTATGATCCTCATCAATCATTCCAAAGGTTCTGTCCAATGTTGTCCAGAGATCCTTTGGGTATTTAACAGATCTTTTGAGGTAGCACATGCTAGGAGAAAGGGCCATACACATTGTTCCAAAGGCTGCATCACATTCATTTAGCCATTCATTCTCACTATAAAATGAATCTTCACCACATCCAACAGACACCTTATAGAGATCTTGACGCTTCAGAGATGCAATCATCTTCATCTTCCATTCTGAATAGTTTGAGAATAGGGAGAGACGAGGAACTGATGAATCCATTCGAAGTTGTACCTGCAAAAACAAAAAAAAGGGAACCATAAGTTCGACAGCCTGCACATTTCAGATTTTCATCACACACAGTATAGTTGATCAAGCTTGATCAACAATTCCTTAACTTGGGGTATTAATTGGTAAACTTTCTGCTTTTGGTGTAGAGCTGGAAGGAGCAATTTTGCTCAAAAATGATCCAGTAGGAGATGTGAGGAGGAGAAGTGCCTTGTCCACCGAGTCTCTGATCCCATATTAAATTGAGCACATAGATCTATGGACAAACACACAACTCACAAGATATATCATAGAATTTACTCAGTCAATGCAAAAATGGCTTGCAGCTATGAATGCTTTTCATTAGTCAAAGAGTAATTAAATAATATTTACAATGAATTACAATGGATTAAATAGCCACAAGCAATTCGAATCCACATGAGGAAATTCGAATTGATTAGACTCTACTTGACTGTAGGTAACTAATACCTTGTCTAAATCATTATCAAAGGACTCAATAGTTAACTGACCTTGTCTAAACCATTATCAGAGTTCAATGGAGTTCTAAACCACAACTCAAGTGTCTAATTCATTGTTCATTGAGGCTAACTGACTATGGTAGGTGAGAAATGCGCCTCTCCTTCATGCAGCCATACAAACCTAGCACTAACTGAATGTAGAGGACTAGAACTAAATGTAATTGACTCCTAACTTAGCTTGACTAGTCACTAACTGAACTCAACTAATGAAGGTTGGTATCGGCACTCCCGTTGGCTCCTCAATTGTAGCGATTGATCTAGGAGGCTCCTAAACTGATGCATGTAAGTGAAATCAGTGGTAGTAGGCCTCAATTAGTGTTCCCCACACTTAGTAACTGGAATATGTGCCCCAATTAGGTCAAGTGGACCCAATGGTGCTAGTGACTAAAAATAGACTAGATGGACTCCCGATTTAGACATGACTCCTGATTTAGACATATGACCAAATTGGACAAGGGAATATTAATAATCCTAACAGTAGGAAAGAGGACATGCTCTCATATCAAGCACCTCGAAGCCCAAAGATCTACTCATAGACTCTGGAGCTTCGAATCACATGATGGAAATAAGATATCCCTTCTATTCTCTGGACACCAGCAAGAGCATTCCCATCCACATGGGAGATGATTCTACCATCATTTCGAAAGGACAAGGTACATTAGATCTTGAAAATGGTACTTTTTTCAATGTTATGTATGTACCCTCCTTGGCATCCAACATCTTGAGTGTATATAAAATTATTCATACCAAAGGGCCCAAGAGAGTAGCCTTCAGCCCCAATGATGTAGAAATCACTAAGATTGCATATGGTAAACTTATTGCAAAAGGCTTAGCAAACCATCATGCAAAAGCCTATGAGTTTTCCCATTTTCTGGTGGATGCAAATCCCACTGCTCTTTTGACTCATAGAAATGAGGTCATTAGACTATGGCATGAGAGATTCAGTCATTTAAATTTCAAGTACTTACAGTAACTTCAGTAAAATTCCATGGTTGAAGGCCTGCCAACCATCAAAGCTACCACCGGAGTTTGCAAAGGTTGTATTGTTGGAAAGCACCCTGAGCACAAGTTTGATCGGGGAAAGGCAAGCTGTGCATCAAGTATATTGGAGCTGATTCAATCTGATATCAGCATACTGATTCCCTCCACATCCATGAATGGATATTGGTATGTAATCACCTTCATAGATGATTTTTCTAGATACACTTGGGTTTTCTTCACCAAGAAAAAATCTGAAGTTTTTGAGAAATTTGTTGAGTTGAAAGCACTGGTTGAGAATGACTCTAAGAGAAATATTAAATCTATGAGATATGATAACGGAGTGAAATATATCAGTAATGAATTTTTTTCAAATATGTTCAGACAGTGGGATCAATATCCAACATTCCATTCCCTACACTCCTCAGCAAAATGGTGTAGTAGAAAGGAAAAACTGATATCTCAAGGAGATGACCACATGCATGCTGGAAGCAAAAGGATTGGCTGCAAATTTGTGGGCTGAGGCCATGAATGTTGCTGCACACATTCAGAACAGAGTACCTCACTCCTCCATGAAATGCAAGACACATTTCGAATCCTATTTTGGACACAAGTCAGATGTGTCAAATTTCAGGGTGTTTGGGTCCACTGCATGTGCCCGAATTCCGCATGACAAGAGGAAGGATTTGCAACCACAAAGTGTTGAATGTTTGTTCATTGGATATCCATAAGAATATAAAGGATTCAAGTTGCTGAATATCAGAACAAAACAAATTTTCATTGAAAGAAGTATCTGATTTGAAGAGCCTCTCCAAGAGGTAGAACTAGTCGAGGAGAAAACTGCTGAAATTCCTTCCTGTTCTGCTCATTATTCAGATGATGAAAATGGGAGTGATGGATCTGATTTTGCTGATATTATGCCTGATATCAGTCAGCAACAAATATTAGGTTTGGAATCATATTCTTAAGTGCAAACACATATCCCAACTTGGGCCAAGAAGACACTCTCTTCCACTGGGGAAAACATAGGAAATCCTGCTGAGCTAAGAAGAACCTGGTCTGATTTTCAAAGAGAAGGTATTGAGCTCTCTTATCATGATTAATTTCTGTCCAAGAGCTGTTATTTAATGATTATGTCATATCCTAATTCCTACTTCCATGCTTGGAAAGATCCGATATGGCAAGCTGCTATAGACGAAGAGTTTAATTCTCTTCGGAAAAATGCTACTTGGGAGCTAGTTTCTCTTCCACCTGGGAGGAAATTAGTTCAATGCAAGTGGGTGTTTCAGAAAAATATTGCTTCTGATGGAAACTAATGCAAATATAAGGCATTTTTGGTTGCAAAAAGGTTCTCCCAGGTCCAAGGTGCAGACTATCATGAGACCTTTGCACCAGTGGCAAACATGGACTCCATCCGCCTAGTTTTGGCCATTGCGGTATCCAAGCACTGGGAGGTGAATCATGAGGAGATATATATGAAGAAACCTGAGGGTTACACATCATATCCTTATTTGGTTTGAAAATTGCAGAAATTACTCCATGGTTTGAAACAGGCCCCAAGATCATGGTATGCCAAGATGGATGCCTTTCTTCTTTCACAAAACTTCCAAAGGTGTAAATCAGATATGAATGTGTATCTACAGCAGTATGATGGTAATTTACTTATAATTTTTTTATATCTTGATGATATTTTGATTATAGGAAGCACACTTGCTTCCTTTCTTTCATTAAAACTGCTCTTCATAATGCATTTGAGATGAGCGATTTGGGGCTCTTGAAGCAATTTCTGGGGCTTGAAATCTCCCAATACTTTGACGGGATAATGGTAACTCAATATAAATACATTTCAGACCTGTTATTTAAGTTTAACATGGCTGAATGTAAGGCTTCCCCATTCCCTTTCCTCTTAGGGATCAGCCTTGAAGAAGGAAAAAACACTCCACCTATGGATTGCACTATCTACTGCCAACTAGATGGTAGCTTGCTTTACATGACACATTCACGGCCTGATATTTGTTATGCTATGAAATATATATCAATATACATGCAAAATCCTAATGATATTAATTGGAAGGCTGCCAAGAGGATCCTTCAGTACATTCAGGGCACAAGATCCTACTCCATTCACTATGCTGTAGATTCTGAGCTAGAGTTGGTTGGTTATACATATTCAGATTGGGCAGGGGATTCCATAGATCAAAAGTCCACTTCTAGGTATGTCTTTATGTTTGGTGGTGGCCACATTTGATGGTCTAGAAAAAATTGGGCTGCCATTGTATTGTCTTCAGCGGAGGCTGAGTACAGGGGAGCAGTGAATGCTTGCATCTAAGCTGTTTGGTTGCAAGGAATTCTTTCAGAGTTTGAGATTGCTAGTACTTTGTCCACAATAATATTTTGTGACAATCAAAGTGCTATTGAGATATCCATAGATCCATTTATCGGCCATAGGACCAAACATGTTGAGATACACATGCACTACATCAGGGAGTTGGTGCATGACATGGCCATTGTTCTGCAATACTGCCCTACAAATGACCAGATTGCGGATATCTTCACCAAGATATTTATAGAGAAAAAGTTAACTTACCTCTGTTCATAGTTGGGGGTGAGTTCATCAGGGTGATCAGTTTACTTCTTCAATGTTCAGCTTGAGGGGGGGTTTTTCCCACTAGGTTTTCCCTCTTTCCTCACTTAGATTTTATTTTGAGCATTGTTAAAGTTACATTTTTGTACAGGGTGACATATGGAGTTTGTTGCCGGGGCCCTATCATTTCATGAATTTTATTTTACTCCTCCTGAGTATAGCTTAAGGGAGGGTGTTGGAGTAATTTACCCAACTTACACACTTATTTGGTCAATTTTGGAATAATTAATCACTATCCTAAGTTTAATTGACTTAATTGGCATTAGATGAGCACACTATGACATCAACATGAGCACACCCATGCCTTCTTTCAATCAAGGAGGCCAACTAAGTCTTCTCCTTCAATTGGGCAGGTTAAATGGGCTTCCTCCTTCAAACAAGGAGCAATTCTAGGGTGATATGAGTGTCATAAGTGCACCTAATTTCTAACTGAGTGTTGTTTCACCTAAAAACTAGTTCAGATAAGTTGTAAAGGTGCCTCCATCATGAAATTGTCTATTTTGGGCTAATTGGGATGAACTGGAGTGAACTAATGCGCATCCAACTGTCTCTGTTGACCAATATCACTTCTGTTAACTTCATTGGAGCTACTTGGAGTTAGTGATGTGCTACCACCTACTATTTGGCATGTAACGACATGTGTTTGAGTTACATTCAGTTAGACTCAGTCATCTATTGCACTACAATTCAGTTAGGACTCAGTGAGAGTCAGTTACAGTTTAGTTTAGTGGTTAACTAAGTGTGTCTAGTGTTGGCTAACAGTCAGTTAAGATACACCCATCCATGCAATTCGAATGACCTCCTAGTGAATTCGAATTGGCTTGGAATTCATGGATTCTGCATGACATTGTATTATATTATTCATTCTTTCATTGATTATAAATAGCTGCAACCTCCTATTGCAGTAGCGTTACATCATTTCATGTCTGATTTGTCTTGAATCACTTGTGAGTTTATACTTTGTCTGAAGATTGCTCTGATAGAATTGATAAAATCTACCTATAGATTGGTAGAATTAGCAAATCTAGGGTATGTAATACTTATCTGTTCCTTCCAGTGCTCCGACTCTTTTATAGCAGGTTTATTCTTTTTTATTTCTTCATTAATGGCAGGCTTTTTGCTCGATGTCTAACGAAGTTAGGGTATGAAATGATTAAATGTTTCTTTCCAGTGCTGCAACTTTGTTACATCAACTTTCTTCAAAATTTTGCAGTAATGACATGCGCCGTGTCTTTGCAAATTCTTAGTGTAGTTCTGTAGAATTAACGAAGTTTGTTTTCAAGTGCCCCGACTCTGTTACAATAGGTTTCCTCTTCTTTCCTTCTTTCCTTTTTTCTTTGAATTTTTTCATTCTTTTTTCAATCTTGATTGGCCTTTTGTAGTGGGAAGGTTAGAGTTTTATATTTGCTTAATCTCTAACTCGGCTTCATTCTACACACTCGTCCCCAAAATTTGCTTCAAATACGTACGTAAATAAGCAGTTCCAACACAAAGGTTTAATTGCTTTTGATGCTTTAATTGTCCCTCGGCTTTGCGTTTTCATTTCCTCTGTTACATCAGGTTTCTCTGGCTTATTTCCTCTGTTACAGCAGGTTTCCTCTTCCTTTGTTACAACATGTTTCCTCTTCTTTCCTTCTTTCTCTTTTCTTCAAATTCTTAATTGCTTTTGACACTTTAATTGTCCCTGAGATTTTCACTTTCATTGATGTAACTAAAGTAATATAGATTTCTCTTTCTCTTTTTAGGTCATTATTTCGAAAGACACTGTCTACACACTCTTGTGTAATGTTCTAACAGTAAATTTCAGTAATTTAGGAACTAAAAATTTGGTTCCCTTTTCCATACACATTTTCTTAATTGTAATTTGTTCATACATAGAAGCAATTCCATAGTTTTAGGTTAATTTGTCTTTTCCGGTCCATGGCCTGATTCTACTAGGATTTTCAGCCTCAAAGATGTACCTAATTATGTGGCTAAGTTTTTCCTTTGCAAGAAATTATTTCCTAAGGCACTGCATACACACCTTTATATATTATTTTGAGACTAAATTTCTCTACAAACTATGCCTATAGATTGGTAGAATTAGCGAAGATAGGGTATGTAATACTAAATTGTTGCTTTCCAGTGCTCTTAGTTTGTTATAGCAGGTTTATTCTTTTTTATTTCTTCAGTAATAGCAGGCGCACTGCTTGGTGTCTAACGAAATTAGGGTGTGAAATACTTTAATGTTGATTTCCAATGCCCCAAATCTATTACAAAAGGTTTCTTATTTATTTTTCAATAATGACAGGCGTGGTGTCTCTGCAAATTATTAGCGTAGTTCTGTCGAATTAACGAAGTTTATTTTCAAGTGCCCCGACTCTGTTCCAATATATTTCCTCTTCTTTCGTTCTTTCTATTTTCTTCGACTTTTTTCTTTCCTTTTTCAATCTTGATTAGCCTTTGGCAGTGGGAAACTTAGATTTTATATTTTCTTAATCTCTAACTCGACTTCATTCTGCACACTCGTCCCAAGAATTTGCTTCAAAGACATACGTAAAATAAGCAGTTCCAACACAAAGCTTTAATTGCTTTAGACGGTTTAATTGTCACCAGGTTTTGCACTTTCATTTCCTCTGTTACAATAGGTTTCTCTGGCTTATTGCCTCTGATACAATAGGTTTTCTCTTCCTTTGTTACAACAAGTTTCCTCTTCTTTCCTTCTTTACAACAGTTTTCCTCTTCTTTCCTCTGTTATAGCGGGTTTCATCTTCTTTACTTCTTTCTTTTTTCTTCGACTTCTCAATTTCTTTTAACGCTTTAACTATCCTTGGGATTTGCACTTAGTAAAATAAGGTACCTTTCTCTTTTCTTTTCAAATCATTTTTCCAAAGACACTGTCTACACACTCTTGTGTAACATTATGAGCGTAAATTTCAGTCATGCTGAAACTACAAGCTGGTTTGCTTTTTCGTACACATTTATATAATATTTTGAGAGTAAATTTCTCTGCAAAATCTTCCTATAGATTGGTGTAATTATCGAAGCTACGGTATGAAATACTTAACTGCTCCTTCCCAGTGCTCCAAGTCTGTTATAGCAGGTTTATTATTTTTTATTTCTTCAGTAATGGTAGGTGCGCCTCACGGTTTCTAACAAAGTTAGGGTATGAAATGATTAAATGTTGCTTTCCAGTGCCCCAACTCTGTTACAAGAGGTTTCTACTTTGTTTTGCAATAATGAAAGATGTGGTGTATCTGCAAATTTTTAACGTAGTTCTGTAGAATTAACAAAGTTTGTTTTCAAGTGCCCCGACTCTGTTTCAACAGGTTTCCTCTTCTTTCCTTCTTTCTTTTTTCAATATTGATTGGATTTTTGTAGTGGGAAGGTTAGAGTTTATATTCGCTTAATCTCTAACTTTGCTTCATTCTGGACACTCATCCCTAGACTTTGCTTCAAAGACTTACATAAAATAAGCAGTTCCAACACAAAGCTTTGATTACTTTTGACACTTTAATTTTCCTTGAGATTTGCACTTTCATTTCCTCTGTTACAGCAGGTTTCTCTGTCTTATTTTCTATGTTACAACATGTTTCCTGTGTTATAGTCGGTTTCCTCTTCTTTCCTTCTTTCTTTTTTCTTCCACTTCTTAATTTCTTTTGACGCTTTAATTCTCTGCGGGATTTGCAATTTCATTGATGTAAGTAAAATAAGGTAGTTTTCTCCTTGTCTTTTCAGGGCATTATTTCCAAAGACACTGTCTACACACTCTTGTGTAACGTTCTGACAGTAAATTTCAGTAATGCGGAAACTACAAATTGGTTCCCTTTTCAGTACACATTTTCTTAATTTTGTTTTGTTCATACACAAGCAATTCCATGGTTTCAGGTTAATTTGTCTTTTCTGCTCCACGACCCGATTCTACCGAGATTTCCAGTCTCAAAGATGTACCTAAAATTATGTGGCTTCTTTTTTCTTTAGATATCATTATTTCCTAAAGCATTGCATACACACCTTTATATAATATTTTGAGAGTAAATTTCTCTGCAAACTTTGCCTATAGATTGATAGAACTAGCGAAGCTAGGGTATGAAATACTTAACTGTTCCTTTCTAGTGCTTAGAGTTTGTTATAGCGGGTTTATTTTTTTTATTTCTTTAGTAATGGTAGACTTGTCGCTTGGTGTCTAACGAAGTTAGGGTATGAAATGATTAAATGTTTCTTTCCAGTGCCGCAAGTATGCTATAACAAGTTTCTTCTTTATTTTGCAGTAATGACAAGCGTGGTGTCTCTGCAAATTCTTTGCGTAGTTTTGTAGAATTAACGATTTTTTTTTTCAAGTGCCCCAACTTTGTTACAACATGTTTCCACTTCTTTCCTTATTTCTTTTTTCTTTGACTTTTTTTTTAAATCTTGATTGGCCTTTTGCAGTGGGAAGGTTGAATTTTATATTCGCTTAATCTCTAACTCAACTTCATTCTGCACACTCGTCCATAGACTTTTCTTCAAATACGTACGTAAAATAAGCAGTTCCAACACAAAGCTTTAATTATTTTTTACCCTTTAATTGTCCTCGGGATTTGCACTTTCATTTCCTCTATTACATTAGGTTTCTTTGAATTTATTCCTCTCTTACAACAAGTTTTCTCTTCCTCTGTTATAACACGTTTCCTCTTCTTTCTTTCTTTACAACAGGTTTCCTCTTCTTTCCTTTGTTACAATAGGTTTCCTCTTCTTTCCTTCTTTCTTTTTTCTTCAACTTCTTAATTGATTTTGATGCTTTAAATGTCCCTGGTATTTGCACTTTCATTGATGTAATTTAAATAAGGTAGCTTTCTCTTTCTCTCTTCAGGTCATTATATCCAAATACATTGTCTACACACTCTTGTGTAACGTTTTGACAGTAAATTTCAGTAATGCAGGAACTACAAAATGGTTCCGTTTTTCTGTATACATTTTCTTAATTGTATTTTGTTCATACACAGAAGCAATTCAATGGTTTCAAGTTAATTTTTTCTTTTCTTCTCCACGGCCGGATTCTAGCAGTATTTTCAGCCTCAAAGATGTACCTAAAATTATGTGGCTTCTTTTTTATTTACAAATCATTATTTCCCAAGGCATTGCATACACACCTTTATATAATATTTTGAGAGTAAATTTCTCTGCAAACTCTGCCTATAGATTGGTATAATTAGCGAATCTAGGGTGTGAAATACTTAACTATTCCTTTTTAGTACTCAGAGTCTGTTATATGAGGTTTATTCTTTTTTAATTTCTTCAGTAATGGCAGGCGCGCCGCCTGTTGTCTAACGAAGTTAGGGTATGAAATGCTTAAATGTTGCTTTCCATTGCCCCATCTCTATTACAACAGGTTTCTTCTTTATTTTATAGTAATGACAGGTGTGGTGTCTTTGCAAATTCTTAGTGTAATTCTGTAGAATTAACTAAGTTTGTTTTCAAGTGCCCCGACTTTGTTACAACCGGTTTCCTCTTCTTTCCTTCTTTCTATTTTCTTCTATTTTTTTCTTTCTTTTTTTTAATCTTAATTGGCATTTTGCAGTGGGAAGGTTAGAGTTTATATTCTCTTAATCTCTAACTCGGGTTCATTCTACACACTTGTCCCCAGACTTTGATTCAAAGACATATGTAAAATAAGCAGTTTCAACACAAAGATTTAATTGTTTTTGATGCTTTAATTGCCCTCAGGATTTGCACTTTCATTTCCTCTATTAAAACAAGTTTATTTGGCTTATTTCTTGTGTTACAATAGGTTTCCTATGTTACGATAGGTTTCATCTTCCTATGTTACAATAGGTTTCCTCTTCTTTCCTTGTTTACAGTAGGATTCCTCATCTTTCCTCTGTTACAACAGGTTTCGTCTTCTTTCGTTCTTTCTTTTTTCTTCGACTTCTTAATTTCTTTTGACGCTTTAATTGTCCCCGAGCTTTTCACTTTCATTGATGTAACTAAAACAAGGTATCTTTCCCTTTCTCTTTTCAGGTCATTATTTTCAAAGACACTGTCTACACACTCTTGTGTAACGTTCTAATAGTAAATTTCAGTAATGCGAGAACTACAAAATGGTTCTCTTTTTCGTACAAATTTTATTCATTGTAATTTTTTCACACATAAGCATTTCCATGGTTTCAGATTAATTTGTCTTTTCCGCTCCACGACCCGATTCTACCTGTATTTTTAGCCTCATCCCCAAACTTTGCTTCAAAGGAGTACTTTAAATAAACAATTCCAAGACAAAGCTTTAATTGCTTTTGACACTTTAATTGTCCCTGGGCTTTGCACTTTCATTGATGTAAGTAAAATAAGGTAGCCTTCTCTTTTATTTTGAAGTCATTATATCGAAAGACATTGTCTACACACTCTTGTGTAACGTTCCCACAGTAAATTTCAGTAATGTTGGAACTACAAACTGGTTCCATTTTCGTACACATTTTCTTAATTGTATTTTGTTCATACACAGAAGCAATTCCATGGTTTCAGGTTAACTTGTCTTTTTCGCTCCACGCCCGGATTCTACCAGGATTTTCAACCTCAAAGATGTACCTAAAATTATGCGGCTTCTTTTCTCATTACAAGTCATTATTTCCTAAGGCACTACATACAAACATTTATATAATATTTTTAGAGTAAATTTCTCTGCAAACTCTTCCTATAGATTGGTAGAAACAAATCTAGGGTATGAAATACTTAACTGCTCATTTCCAATGCTCCAAGTATGTTATAGTAGGTTTATTCTTTTTTATTTCTTCAGTAATGGCAGGTGCGTCGCCGAGTGTCTAACGAAGTTAGGGTATGAAATGATTAAATGTTGCTTTCTAATGTTGCTTTCTAGTGACCCAAATCTGTTTCAACAGGTTTTTTCTTTATTTTACAGTAATGACAGGCATGGTGTCTTTGCAAATTATTAGCGTAGTTCTCTAGAATTATTGAAGTTCGTTTTCAAGTGCCCCGACTCTGTTACAACAAGTTTCCTCTTCTTTCCTTCTTTCCTCTTTCTTCAACTTTTTTTCTTTCTTTTTTCAATCTTGATTGGCCTTTTCTAGTGGGAAGGTTAGAGTTTATATTCGTTTAATCTCAACTTGGCTTCATCCTGCACACTCATCCCCCAACTTTGCTTCAAAGACATACGTAAAATAAGCAGTTCCAACACAAATATTTAATTGCTTTTGATGCTTTAATTGTCCTCAGGATTTGCACTTTAATTTCCTTTATTACAACAGGTTTCTCTGGCTTATTTCCTCTATTATAGAAGGTTTCCTCTTCCTATGTTACAACAGGTTTCCTCTTCTTTCGTTCTTTACAGCAGGTTTACTCTTCTTTCCTCTGTTATAGTAGGTTTAATCTTTTTTCCTTCTTTCTTTTTTCTTCCACTTCTTAATTGCTTTTGACGTTTTAATTATCCCTGGGATTTTCACTTTCATTGATGTAAATAAAATAGGGTAGCTTTCTCTTTTTCTTTTGAAGTCATTATTTCCAAAGAAACTGTCTACACGCTCTTGTGTAACGTTCTGATAGTAAATTTCTGTAATGCAGGAACTACAAACTGGTTCATTTTTCCATACACATTTTCTTAATTGTATTTTTTTCATACACAAGAAATTCCATGGTTTCAATTTAATTTGTCTTTTCCACTCCACGACTGGATTCTACCTAGATTTTGAGCCTCGTCCTCAAACTTTGCTTCAAAGATGTACTTAAAATAAGCAATTCCAACTCAAAGCTTTAATTGATTTTGATGATTTAATTGTCCCCATGTTTGCACTTTAATTGATGTAAGTAAAATAAGGTAGCTTTCTCTTTTCTATTCAAGTCATTATTTCCAAAGACACTATCTACACACTCTTGTGTAACGTTCTGATAGTAAATTTCAGAAATGTCAGAACTACAAACTGGTTCCATTTTTCTTACACATTTTCTGAATTGTATTTTGTTCATACATAGAAGCAATTCCATTTTTTCATTTTAATTTATCTTTTTCTCTCCACGACCGGATTCTACCAAGATTTTCAGCGTCAAATATGTACCTAAAATTATGTGGCTTATTTTTTCTTTACAAGTCATTATTTCCTAAGGCACTGCATACACACCTTTATATAATATTTTGAGAGTAAATTTCTCTGCAAACTCTGCATATAGATTGGTATAATTAGCGAATCTAGGGTATGAAATACTTAACTGCTCCTATTGAGTGCTCCAAGTCTGTTATAGCAGGTTTATTCTTTTTTATTTCTTCAGTAAAGGAGGGTGCACCGCACGGTGTCTAACAAAGTTAGGGTATGAAATGCTTAAACATTTCTTTCCAATGCCCCAGCTCTATTACAGCAGGTTTCTTCTTTATTTTGTAGTAATGACAGGTGCGGTGTCCCTGCAAATTCTTAGCGTAGTTCTGTAGAATGAATGAAGTTTGTTTTCAACTTCCCTGAATTTGTTACAACAGGTTTCATCTTCTTTCCTTTTTTCTCTTTTAAATGTTGATTGGCATTTTGCAATGGGAATGTTATAGTCTATATTCGTTTAATCTCTAAATCGACTTCATTTTGAACACTCTTCCCCAGAATTTGCTTCAAAGACGTACGTAAAATAAGTAGTTACAAGACAAAGCTTTAATTTATTTTGATGGTTTAATTGTCCCTAGGATTTGCACTTTCATTTCTTCTATTACAGTAGGTTTCTCATGCTTATTTCCTCTGTTACAGTAGGTTTCATATTCCTATATTACAATAGGTTTCCTCTTCTTTCCTTCTTTACAACAAGCTTCCTCTTCTTTCTTCTGTTACAACAGGTTTCCTCTTCTTTCCTTTTTTCTTTTTTCTTCGAATTATTAATTGCTTTTGATGCCTTAATTGTCCCCGTGCTTTGCACTTTCATTGATCTAAGTAAAATAAGTTAGCTTTCTCTTTCTCTTTTCAGGTCATTATTTCCAAAGACACTGTCTAAACACTCTTGTGTAACCTTCTGACAATAAATTTCAGTAATGAAGAAACTACAAACTCATTCCCTTTTACATACACATTTTCTTAACTGTGTTTTGTTCATACACAGAAGCAATTCCATGGTTTCCGGTTAAATTATCGTTTTCGCTCCATGATCGAATTGCAACAGGATTTTTAGCCTCAAAGATGTGCCTAAAATTATGTGGCTTCTTTTTTCTTTACAAGTCATTATTTCCTAAGGCACTGCATACAAACCTTTATATAAGATTTTGAGAGTAAATTTATCTGCAAGTTGTGCCTATAGATTGGTAGAATTAGCAAAGCTAGGGTATGAAAGACTTAATTATTCATTTCCAGTGCTCTGAGTGTGTTATAACAGGTTTATTCTTTTTCATTGCTTCAGTAATGGCAGGTGTGTCGCCCGATGTCTAACAAAGTTAGGGTATGAAATGCTTAAATGTTTCTTTCCAGTGCCCCAACTCTATTCCAACAGGTTTCGTCTTTATTTTGTAGTAATAACATACGCGGTGTATCCGTAAATTCTTATCGTAGTTCTATAGAATTAACGAAGTTTGTTTTCAAGTGCCCCGACTCTGTTACAACACGTTTCCTCTTATTTCCTTCATTATTTTTTCTTCGACTTTTTTCTTTCTTTTTTTAATCTTGATTGGACTTCTACACACTCGTCCCTAGACTTTGCTTCAAATATGTATGTAAAATAAGAAGTTCCAACACAAATATTTAATTTATTTTGACGATTTAATTGTCCCTGGGATTTTCAGTTTCATTTCCTGTATTACAGCAGGTTTCTTTCGCTTATTTCCTCTATTACATCATGTTTCCTCTGTTACAACATTTTTCCTCTTCCTCTGATACAACAAGTTTCCTCTTCGTTCCTTCTTTATAGCAGGTTTTCTCTTCTTCCTTATGTTACAACAAGTTTCCTCTTCTTTCCTTCTTTCTTTTTCCTTCGACTTCTTAATTGCTTTCAACACTTTAATTATCCCTGAGATTTGCACTTTCATTTATGTAAGTAAAATAAGGTAGCTTTCTCTTTCTCTTTTCAGGTCATTATTTCCAAAGACACTGTCTACACACTCTTGTGTAACGTTCTGACAGTAAATTTTAATAATGCGAGAACTACAAACTGGTTTCCTTTAGCGTAAAAATTCTCTTAATTTTATTTTGTTCATAGACAAGCAAATCCATGGTTTTAGGTTAATTTGTCTTTTCCTCTCCACCGCCAGATTCTACCCAGACTTTCAGCCTCGTCCCCAAACTTTTCTTCAAAGACGTACTTAAAATAAACAATTCCAACACAAAGCTTTAATTGCCTTTGACGCTTTAATTGTCCCAGGGCTTTGCACTTTCATTGATGTAAGTAAAATAAGGTAGCTTTCTCTTTTCTTTTCAAGTCATTATTTTCAAAGACATCGTCTACACACTCTTATGTAACATTATGACAATAAATTTCAGTAATGTTGGAACTTCAAACTGGTTCCCTTTTCAATACACATTTTCTTAATTGTATTTTTTTCATACACAGAAGCAATGGTTTCAGGTTAATTTGTCTTTTCCTCTCCACGGTCGGATTCTACCAGGATTTTTAGCCTCAAAGATGTACCTAAAATTATGTTGCTTCATTTCTCTTTACAAGTCATTATTTCCTAAGGCATTGCATACTACACCTTTATATAATATTTTGAGAGTAAATTTCTCTGCAAACTCTGCCTATAGATTGGTAGAATTAGTGAAGATAGGGTATGAAATACTTAACTATTCCTTTTTAAAGCTCTGATTCTGTTATAGTAGATTATTTCCTTTTGTTTTTTTTGTAAATGTAGGCGCACTGCTCGGTGTCTAATGAAGTTAGGGTATTAAATGCTTAAATGTTCCTTTCTAGTGCCCCAACTCTATTATAGCAGGTTTCTTCTTTACTTTGCAGTAATGACATGCGCGATGTCTTTGCAAATTCTTAGCATAGTTATGTATAATTAACGAAGTTTATTTTCAAGTGTCCTGACTCTGTTATAGTAGGTTTCCTCTTCTTTCCTTCTATCTTTTTTCTTCGACTTTTTTATTTCTTTTTTCAATCTTGATTAGAATTTTGCAGTGGGAAGGTTATAGTTTATATTCGATTAATCTCTAACTCGGATTCATTTTGCACACTCATCCCCAGACTTTGCTTTAAAGATGTACATAAAATAAATAGTTCCAACACAAAGCTTTAATTGATTTTGATGCTTTAATTGTACCCAGGATTTGCACTTTCATTTACTCTGTTACATCGGGTTTCTCTCACTTATTTCCTTTATTAAAATAGGTTTTCTATATTACAGCGTGTTGAGGCTTGGAAATTCGCAGGCAACAACAGCAAGGGATTCTCCCCAGTCAACGTTCCCAATTAGCCCGTGACTGTTTGGTATAGGGAATCCGTCCGGTTTGCGGTCCGGCCACTGTAGGTCAAGAAACAAAAATAAAAGGTTTTACCGGTTGCAGCCCGGTCCACCGTGTGTATTTTTGTATTTTTGACTTAAAGTATGATATGCACGTGCCTAATTAACCATGCAGGGTGATAAAGGATGCAAGGAGTAGTCACAATGTGATGCGCATGTTCTTTCCTCTCGTCTTAGAACTCACAAGCATCTGAATCACATATGCAGCAATAAAGTAAAACTATATATCTATCTATCCCCGGGGAGCCAAATTGTAACTTATTTATGAGTAATGTGTATTGTGCATGCATTATAAAGAGAAATTACAGATAGCTGACATTCCTTCCTACAACACATGAATGATTAAAGATATTTAGACAATCATATAGCCAATTGTTTATGAACAACATGCATTACTCATGGTGGTGATTTCACAAAATAAACCAGAAATCATTCAAACAAGAACATAGCCTCTAAGAGTTAGAATGATCTCACAGTTAATGGACAAAAACTGGAAAAATGAAATAGTTCATCTTTCACCAATCCATAGCATAGCATTTGAACATCCCACCAAACTTTCTCCGAAAGGAAAATAATAATTCTTTATTGCAAAAAAAATTAGTTCTTCTTACAATATCTCTTTACATGTTTAACTGGGAAAAAGCCCTTTGTTCTTCTAAGTCTTCTATATTTATACAAAAATGATGAGACTGTTGGGCTGCCCAGAAATAACCCTTGGGCTTCCCAACTCTTCACCTCCCAATATCTCACTTACATCAAGTGTTTACAAAATTGTTACATATTACAAAAAGTGAATGATCATTCATGAGGAGGACCTCACTTGAGTATTCAGAAATTTCTTCCACTCCAAAGCCTTAGAGGCAATGCCTTCAAACGCACAAGGTTCCAAGAAATGAATGTTTATCTCGAACTTCGCAGCCTGGTTCTTTATGGCCTCAATTCTGGCCGCACTCAAACAAAGCTGATCCTCCAATAGCTGCACACTGATGGCGGAATGATCCACTTCACTCCTTAAGATTTGGTCGTCAAGGGATTTAATGTGCTGTATTTTAGCTTCCTCCTCTTGATACCTCCTCTGCAAGATCTCCACAAATGAGTTGTGGTCTGGAAAAACATCTAGCCTTTGCTCAACTTCTACTTGGAACTGGTTATAGGTAATCAGGAGCCTTTTGAAGAATTCTGCGCATGCTCCTTTAGTCTTTCTCACAGCCTTTTTGAATTCCTCTGCTGTGTTTATAGCAAATTCTAATAAGTCGTAATCTTGTTGAAGGGCCTGTCGATCTTTCGAGGGAAACTCTGCAGGAGTTTCTTCATTATTTTCCAACCTTGCCATTCTTGCTGTCAGGAATTCCATGACATCCTGAGATCTATCAACAAAATAAGAGGAAGTTTCTAGAATTTCCTCTAATCGGCTGTCTATTTGCAAAACTTTGCATCTCTCTTCTTCTATGGCAATCTGCAGCTGAATCATATTGGCCTTTTGTGCCAGCACATGTTCCTTGAAAGGTTGGAGGTTAACCTGCTGCTCCTTTGCTTCCTCTAAAGCGGTTGTTAGAGAAGAGAGCTACTCTTGAAGTTTCATCTCTTGTTCTTGAGCTTGCTTCTCATTTGCCTCCAAGGTGGTTTTTTGCAACTCTAAGTCTTCTATCCTTCCCAGCAGCTGTTCCTTTTCCACCCTTAGCTCTTAATACTCTTACTGCACTCTCTTCAGACACTCTTGTGTAGTTTCCATAGACCTCCTTTCTGCTTGGAGAATCTGCAGTTCATCCTTTGAAGACCTCATCTCCTTTTGCATGTCCTCATATTTTCTCTTCAGCTTATTGTTTTCTTCTATCTCCTTTCTTAATGTGTCTTTCAGCTGAGAAGAAGATTTCCTGGATTGCTCTAGATCTGTCATTATTTTGTCCACATTATCCTTCGAAGCATGGATCAATGCAACTCCTGCTCGAATGGTGAATCTGGGATCTCGGTCTGTTCCATATACAACGGTGGTATCCGTTATCATTTTCCCAGACAGACCTCCTATTTCAACCTTCTTTTCCGTTCTCTTCACTATCCTCTTTCTTTCCTTGTCATAGAAGACAGTATTAAAATCAAGGATTTCTTCCCCTATATTCTGTACAAAGGGGACCAGCTTAAGTGTGGGGACGATAGATTGTCCAGGTGTGTCGACAACAGGTACTTATGGGTCCTGAACCTCGGGGTTCTCCACATCCCGAGTCTGAATATCAGTTGTGTCAGAGGCTGATTGTTCTGTTGGTGCCTGGGTCAGGTTCATCCTCTCTGCTCCCCGTTTCTGAAGCTCTTCATTAAGTTTCCTTTTCCTTTCTTCTTCTTCATTTCTTGCATCTTCCTCTACTTTTCTAGCTGCCTCTTGTGCAGCTTTTCTTTTCTCTTCTTCTCCCCCCTTCAGCCATCCCTCAGCGTCTTGGGCTAGCCTTTGGGATTCCTCGTTTCTTTTCCTTGCTTCCTCATCGGATTTTGCTTGTTCATCCTGACCCTTCCCACCTTTTGTGGTTATTTTATTTTTGAACCTTTTCCTCAAGGCTGTCATGTTCAATGCAGTGTGGAAGAGAGATTCCTCTCTATCCCAATGGTGGGTGTATTCGAAATGGACGTTGTTCTCTTTGCAGTGTTCAGCCACTTTGCTGTGGGAGTCATTTCTGTGGAAGGGCATTTCACCAAAATGAAACTTTTCTAACTCTTCCACAAACTCATCTACTTTTTTTCACTCTGGTAAACTTATAACTGCCTAACTTGAAGGGCAAAGGGGGATAGGCAGCCTTCTTATGCTCAAATAAAAATCTCCTTATGGCATCCAGGAAGAATTGCCTAACTACCTATTTATGAATGATGTAGTCTGTGGCATATTTGGGCAGTAGGGAGGGTGCTCTAGAACCTCCAAAAATTCTGAAGTAGAGGCCATCCTCAGTCAGGTAATAATCTGCATATTCTTCAATTACTTGCAATGCTTCTTCTGACATGCAGTCACATTCCTTCAGAAAAATGAGAGTATACAGTGGCATGATGAAATGTTCACAGACCTCCCAGTAATGACTGTGGTACTTGTGCGCCCACAGCGGCTTGTATGCAGAATAAACAGGCATCCTCTCCCTGTCCCAGATGCACCTTAGGCTGGGGAAAGGTTGATTGCACAGTATACAATTGACAAGTATGGAACTCATGTAAAACTATGACCTCTTTTAGGATACTCCTCCCAAAGCTGAGGCCATGCAGGCTGAAAGACTATTTGACACTATGTTGGCCTAGTTGAAGATGGTCCCCTAGGTCGCAACATAAAAAATAATGGGCATCCACTGCAGTTTGAAGATTTTTCCATGTGCTTTTCCAAAAATTTTGTTGAGCATCAAGGCAATGAACCTATACGGGGCCCTTAAGCTCGCTATGTCATATTCTCCTGTTGTCCTGGTTCTAAAATTTCTTCTAGACAATAGCATTCTTTTGAGGGTCTCAACAAGGTCCATTCTGATGTTTTTCAACCAATCATCCAACAAAAATATTTGTGCTTCTGGTAGGTGGTAGGCTAGGGCTACATATCTTGGGCTATAGGCAGCATAGCCTTATTTGTCAACATTCTCCAGGATCATAGTGGTTACATCTGCCCGAGGTAGAATCCAACCAATCACTTTAGAGCATGGGAAGAGCTCTAGTCTTGTGGCAACCTTCATTGGTGAAGATCTCTCTATATTGGCGTATATGCCTTCTTCCTCCAAGCCCATATCAGGCACCTCTCATCGCATGATCAACCTGTATATTTCTCCCCACTGGTACTCAGGCTCTACACCAGATATGCACTTGGTGTCCTCATAGATGTATTCGGTTTTGGTGATAAGTTCCATGTTGAGCTCCTCCTCAACCACAGGGGCCTTCTTCTTTTGCCTCTTCGACATTTTGAGTTCGAAATCTTCCTGTCATATATGAAATTATAAACATTAAGCCATTTTTGGATAAGTTGCAAACATTGAGACAACAATGTGCAGTGTTTCACTTCAGCTATGTTTAACATGACGGAAAGTGGTTAAATGAAGTAAATATGTGCATACATATAAACTGAAATGGCTTAACTAACAGAACTCTAGTGAGAAATGAAATCTACATTAAAATGAAGAAACTTCGGGCTCTCTGCGAGCGCCATGATCATCGCGTTGCGGGGAATGACATGGGAACTCATGCAAGTTTTCAACGGTGTGCTTCTCAGGAAAAAACACTGTCTGTGCAAATCTATGGTCAATAATACGCTGTGCGGTGCTATATAACCCCCAACTGGCTCGGGTTCGAAACCGACTGCGGATCAGGTCGCTTGAAACAACGCGGATTTGGTTTGAAGGATACAGGAAACACGAAAGGGGGGGAAACCAGTCTAACATCATAGGGAGGCCATGAACGACCCTTCCCAAATAGCCTATCATGATACGGGATAGATTGTCACAGACAACGTAACGGCTGTCTGCACCAATCTCCCCAACCACTAAGCGTAGGGCCGAAAACATACAGCCGCGGAGTAAAACACCCTGTGGGCAACAAGACTCACTACTGATAGTTACGCTACAAGCCCCCATTATATATGCAAGTAAACGACGGGGCCAAGGGAAAACTACCATAAAAGAAAAATCTAATTGTGGAAAAACATTATCAAATGCTTGAACGGAATGGGATAACGCATAAGAGCCTACCTGGCATTGCTGCGCGACTGGCGGGAAGAGGGATTTCAAGCTTCCATGGTTGAGCCACCTAGAAGCGCGGGTACACCAACAACGGGGGTCCTTGCAAGCTCGAGAGAATGACAGTACACGAGAGCGACAGATCACGACAGTCCAAATAGCAATAGAATAATAAACCCAACCCCATATATATATAGTCAATCATAAACGGCGAAAAATATTGGATGGCAGAACTCTAAAGATCGGAGGTCGCAAGAGTAATTCCTTCCGCAACGTTGAGTGGAAAAACCACTAAGCTATCCGCGGGGATAACACGTCGGAGCTTACGAGATTAAACATCGGGGCGATGGCGGAATCAGGAACCGCAACGGCGGGAATATAAAGAACATCACGCCCCTCCATGTAAGGTCTGAATCGGAAGAGAAAACAACTAAAAGATCGGAAAGGTAGTTCCTTCTGTGGCCGCAACGACGGAAACCCAAAACCCAAGGATTGACGAAACAACAAAGCGGAGCTTGAAAGGTCACTACAATAATCGGGAGGCTTCGTACTTTGCTGTCCGCAACTGCGGAGAAAGTAGTAATAAAATGTTCTGATGTGAAAGCCAAAAGTTAGCCAATTGAGACAAATGCACCGGAGAAAAATGACGAAGCCAAAGCTGATTATTTCTCCGCAACGGCAGGAGAACAAGCAAATAAACCTTCGATTCAACACTTGAAAATGCATTCAAAAGCAATGATAAAGCTAAATAAATAGTGGATCATTTCAAACATTAGAAATGTCTTTCTGAAGAATCATTAGATCAAATCAAATAAGAAAATCAAACCGACATAAGCAAAAGGAGGGTCTCGAAATTTTTTGAATTTTGGGAAAAAAATGTTGTAGCTGCAACAATTGGCGACTACCTGGTGAACCCCAGATTTCTGACTTAACTTCTTCCCAGTGCCAAACCATCTAGATAAAAGTTGAAATCTTCTAGATGCTTGTATTCCTAAGCTGGCCAATCCCCATGCATTTAAATAATTGAGAAGCAGTTCATTCTTAGGGAAATGGTAACATCAGAAATATTTGCAAGTCTGAATAACTCTTTTGAGGCCTAATAAGTGAGATTTATTTTACTCATGTCCTTAGGTAGTTTCTAGCTCAGACACCACAGGATTGTAACATATGGTAAAAAACACTATCCCTGTGTTCCTCATTCCCATGCCAACTACACTTTTGTGCCATTTAAACTTTAGTTCTTTTGAGTCCTCCATCTGCCTTTCTTTCTGAATTTTATTCAGGTTCCTCTATCCATAGTGTCCTTTTGTGTGAGACAATAATTTACTTTTCATCTCACGGACGGAGAGAAACTTTTGGCAAGTTGAAATTCATGCTTTTGATACTTTTCTTTGATATGTATTGTTTCTTTAAGGAGTTTTGACTCTTGATAGCTTTTAGCTTTTTTGAAATCATGGCATGGGATAATTTATATATGATATACTATTTACCTTGCTTCCTTTCCATGGGTCCTTTGCTGCCACTCCCTTGGACATTTTAGATGTGAAATGGATGGAGCCTCGAAATAGTATTCCAGACCTCTTAATTCTGAGTTATTTACAGGGTTTAAGTAGCGCTTCAATGAATGCATGTCCAATTAGGAACACTGCTACTAGAAGACATTCTATGTTTTAACAGCACAGTCTTTTGCTCAGGATTTCAGTTAATTAAGAACCCTGACGTTTCCCTTGCAACCAAAATTTTGCCTCTTTATTCCAAACCAAAAGAACTAATAACAAAGCATTAAAACAAGAGAAAACAACATCAAATCAATAAACAAAAACAAAATAGCATCAAACCATTAAAGAAAAACAACATCAATTTATTTATGTACGAAGCAAAAAGAAAAGAAAATGTGTGCCTGCCCAAAAAAAATTCTTCAATCCAATGAGTTAAAGGGCTAGGCTATAGTGTAGGCCAAAAACCTATCCATGGTCTAAGCGTACCATTTTTGAAATCGAAACCATGTCTACTAGTCTACAGTCATCCTTTTCAGCCTGAGGAAGTTGAAGGAGCTTAGGCTGAGTGTCAATCATAGAACTGACCTTTCTTGATGCATGATATCTTAGTTTAAGCTCGGTTAGATAATTTCCCAGGACAGAATTAACAGATTCATTACCTTCTCCCAGCTTAGTGGCAGTATGCTTCATGTAAGGTTCTCTCAAAATTTTAATCTGATTTGGGGTACCCTTAAGAGGTAACCATAAATGAGACCAGTCTGAAGAAAAATAACCCTTTAACCTGGCAGACCAATCTCGGTTAAGAATGAGCCCATATCCATCCGGTACATCAGCCACCATAATGTCAATAAATTGACATATCTTGTTATTTGCAGACAAGTGTATGAGAACATTCTTCATTTCTCCCACTACTTTGACACCCGTTCTATCTAGTTGCACTACTTCCCAAGCTGTGGGATCTGGCTGCCCATTAATATTTTTGCAAACTTCAAGTGGCATAACATTTACCGATGACCTAGAATCTACCAAACAATTATGCACATTATGATCCAACATTTCTAGAGTCAAAAGAAAAGGCGGGGTTTTAGCTTTTTCTTCCCAACTTGGTTCTATGTCTTCTTCTCCCGGTTGATTTTGAGTGGGTATATATTTTTTAAGTTCCTCAAATTTTTCAGTGTTTCCTTCTTTAACACCTACCTGTTCTTCCACAAGTTTGACAGGCTCGCTGATTGTCTCTGTTTCCTGTCTCTTGACATTCTCTTGCAATTTTTTAATCTTCAAAATTATTGCATTGTCTTTAATTGTTAAGTCCATATCTTTTGTTACTGTTGGTGTGTATTCAGATTTAAGAGCACTCTCTTCTGTGTTGAATAGTGAGACACCATCCCATAAGAACATGCTATCATTATCTTGTTTCTCTATGGTCTTATTATTCTTTTCTCCTTTACCACTATCTTTAGTCAGTTTAGCATCTAGCAGCTAATTCATCACCAATGTCATCGAATTCAACCATTGAGGACACTTCTTTTTAGAATGAGGATGTTGGTGGAAAGTGCAGAAATTGTCACCCCCTACCTCTGTTATATTCATTGATGTTGAATTTAATGGAGGGATCTTCAATTGGTTGCTATCCTCTCTTTTTTGGTAGTAGGGTTTGTAATTTTTCTGAACTTCCCTTTCTTTCTCCAGATCTATTATTCAGTTGGATAGTTTCTGAATCATTTTCAGCATTCCCTGAAAATCATGTGATTGTTCCTCTTTAGGTTTAGACAGCAATAAGGCTCTTCTCCCGGTAGTTTTTTCTTCAGGTAGCTCGGGATAGTCTTCTATACTTTCCTTTTCAGCCTCTACCCTTTCTGCTTCTTCATAAGTTTCTACCAACGTAGGTCTGGCTTTCATTTTGGCAAACATGGCTAGCTCAGGTCCTAGGGATGAGGTATAATATTCAATTAGGACCTTGTCTGAGGGTCTGTCAATTTCTGAAAAGTTATTTAGGTATGTTGAAAACCTTTTAGTAAAATGATGCATCTTCTCATCCTTCTCTTTTTTTAACAAACCAAGACCTTTCATTAGTGAGGCATGTGTCTTTTGGGCTACGTATTTACTCCTGAAAGTCCTTTCAAAGGTGTCCCAATCAGGAATAGAGTTTGCAGGAAAACCGAAATATCAGGATGTTGCTGTCCCTTTAAGGGTATGCGGGAATAATCTATAGACCACATCCTCGTGCTCCCCATCCCTTAACCCTTCTACTGCTAAATAGAAACTTTGCAAGTGGTCATCTACAGCAGTCTTTTCATTGGGGTCAAACTTAGGCAGCAGCTTATCAAAAGCTTGAGGTAGGTTATGCAAAGGAGGTGTTAGGTTCAAAGGTGATCTAACTCTCCAAGCCGGTAGAGGGTTGGGCTGATTCACATTTATACCAGCCATGAGCAATGGTGAACCGACAAGAATCTGAGTAAGAAACACCGTAAGATGAAACTAGGCTTACTTGCTTCAAAGGTAGAACCAAAACCTGTAAGTACTTGGGTTAGGTCAAACGCTTCCAAATATTTGTTGGTGGGGTAGTCTTGGGAAAATATATTTCCATGACCAGCCATGCACTGGCGGCCCTCCTTCTAGCGCCAGAAACTGTTGAGGCCTAGAAATTCGCACGCAACAACAGCAAGGGATTCTCCCCAGTCAACGTTCCCAATTAGCTCGTGATTGTTTGGTATAGGGAATCCGTCCAGTTTGCGGTCCGACCATCGTAGGTCAAGAAACACAAATAAAAGGTTTTACCAGTTGCGGCCTGGTCCACCGTGTGTATTTTTGTATTTTTGACTTAAAGTATAATATGCACATGCCTAATTAACCATGCAGGGTGATAAAGGATGCAAGGAGTAGTCACAACGTGATGCGCAGGTTCTTACCTCTCGTCTTAGAACTCACAAGCATCTGAATCACATTTGCAACAATAAAGTAAAACTATCTATCTATCTATCCCCAGGGAGCCAAATTGTAACTTATTTATGAGTAATGTGTATTGTGCATGCATTATAAAGAGAAATTACAGATAGCTGACATTCCTTCCTACAACACATGAATGATTAAAGATATTTAGACAATCAGATAGCCAATTGTTTATGAACAACATGCATTACTCATGGTGGTAATTTCACAGAATAAACTAGAAATCATTCAAACAAGAACATAGGCTCTAAGAGTTAGAATGATCTCATAGTTAATGGACAAAAACTGGAAAAATGAAATAGTTCATCTTTCAACAATCCATAGCATAGCATTTGAATGTCCCACCAAACTTTCTCCGACAGGAAAACAATAATTCTTTATTGCAAAAAAAAGTAGTTCTTCTTACAATATCTCTTTACATGTTTAACTGGGAAAAAGCCCTTTGTTCTTCTAAGTCTTCTATATTTATACAAAAAGGATGAGACTGTTGGGCTTCCCACAAATAACCCTTGGGCTTCCCAACTCTTCGCCTCCCAATATCTCACTTACATCGAGTGTTTACAAAATTTTTACATATTACAAAAAATGAATGATCATTCACGAGGAGGGCCCCACTTGAGTATTCAGAAATTTCTTCCACGCCAAAGCCTTAGAGGCGATGCCTTCAAACGCACAAGGTTCCAAGAAATGAATGTTTATCTCGAACTTCGCAGCCTGGTTCTTTATGGCCTCAATTCTGGCTGCACTCAAACGAAGCTGATCCTCCAATAGCTACACACTGATGGCGGAATGATCCACTTCACTCCTTAAGATCTGGTCGTCGAGGGCTTTAATGTGCTGTATTTTAGCTTCTTCCTCTTGATACCTCCTCTGCAAGATCTCCACAAATGAGTTGTGGTCTGGAAAAACATCTAGCCTCTGCTTAGCTTCTACTTGGCACCGGTTATAGGTAATCAGGAGCCTTCTGAAGAATTCTGTGCATGCTCCTTTAGTCGTTCTCACAGCCTTTTTGAATTCCTCTGCTGTTTTTATAGCAAATTCTAATAAGTCGTAATCCTGCTGAAGGGCCTGTCGATCTTTCGAGGGAAGCTCTGCAGGAGTTTATTCATTATTTTCCAACCTTTCCATTCTTGCTGTCAGGACTTCCATGACATCCTGAGATCTATCAACAAAATAAGCGGAATTTTCCAGAATTTCCTCTAATCAGCCGTCTATTTGCAAAACTTTGCATCTCTCTTCTTCTATGGCAGTCTGCAACTAAAGCATCTTGGCCTTTTGTGCCAGCACATGTTGCTTGAAAGGTTGGAGGTTAACCCGCTACTCCTTTGCTTCCTCTAAAGCGGTTGTTAGAGAAGAGATCTGCTCTTGAAGTTTCATCTCTTGTTCTTGAGCTTGCTTCTCATTTGCCTCCAAGGTGGTTTTTTGCAACTCTAAGTCTTCTATCCTTCACAATAGCTGTTCCTTTTCCACCCTTATCTCTTGATACTCTTGCTGCACTCTCTTTAGACACTCTTATGTAGTTTCCATAGACCTCCTTTCTGCTTGGAGAATCTGCAGTTCATCCTTTGAAGACCTCATCTCCTTTTGCATGTCCTCATATTTTCTCTTCAGCTTACTATTTTCTTCTCTCTCCTTTCTTAATGTGTCTTTCTGCTGAGAAGAAGATTTCCTAGATTGCTCTAGATCTGTCATTATTTTGTCCACATTATCCTCCGAAGCGTGGATCAATGCAACTCCTGATCGAATGGTGAATCTAGGATCTCGGTTTGTTCCATATACAGCGGTGGTATCCGTTATCATTTTCCCGGACAGACCTCCTATTTCAACCTTCTTTTCCGTTCTCTTCACTATCCTATTTCTTTCCTTGTCACAGAATACAGTATTAAAATTAGGGATTTCTTCCCCTATCTTCTGTACAAAGGGGACCAACTTAAGTGTGGGGACCATAGATTGTCTAGGTGTGTCGACAACAGGTACTTCTGGGTCCTGAACCTTGGGGTTCTCCACATCCTGAGTCTGAATATCAGCTGTGTCAGATGCTGACTGTTCTGTCGATGTCTGGGTTAGCTTCATCCTCTCTGCTCCCTGTTTCTAAAGCTCTTCATCAAGTTTCCTTTTCCTTTCTTCTTCTTCATTTCTTGCATCTTCCTCTGCTTATCTAGCTGCCTCTTGTGCAAATTTTCTTTTCTCTTCTTCTTCCCCCTTCAGCCATCCCTCAACCTCTTGGGATAGCCTTTGGGCTTCCTCGTTTCTTTTCCTTGCTTCCTCATCGGATTTTGTGGTTATTTTCTTTTTGAACCTTTTCCTCAAGGCTGTCATGTTCAATGCACCACAGAAGACATATTCCTCTCTATCCCAATGGTGGGTGTATTCGAAATGGATGTTGTTCTCTTTGCAGTGTTCAGCCACTTTGCTGTGGGAGTCATTTTTGTGGAAGGGCATTTTACCAAAATGAAACTTTTCTAACTCTTCCACAAACTCATCTAATTTTTTTACTCTGGTAAAATTATAACTGCCTAACTTGAAGGGCAAAGGGGGATAGGCAGCCTTCTTATGCTCAAATAAAAAGCTCCCTATGCCATCCAGGAAGACTTGCCTAACTGCCTCTTTATGAATGATGTAGTCTGTGGCATATTTGGGAAGTAGGTAGGGTGCTTTGGAACCTCCAAACATTCTGAATTAGAGGCCATCCTCAGTCAGGTAATAATCTGCATATTCTTCAATTACCTGCAATGCTTCTTCTGACATGCAGTCACATTCCTTCAGAAAAATGAGAGTATACAGTGGAATGATGAAATGTACACAGACCTCCCGGTAATGACTGTGGTACTTGTGCACCCACAGTGGCTTATATGCAGAATAAATAGATATCCTCTCCCTGTCCCAGATGCACCTTAGGCTGGGGAAAGGTTGATTGCACAGTATACAATTGACAAGTATGGGACACTCCTCCCAAAGTTGAGGCCATGCAGGCTGAAAGACTATTTGACACTATGTTGGCCCAGTTGAAGATGGTCCCCTGGGTGGAAACATAAAAAATAATGGGCATCCACTCCAGTTTGAAGCTTTTTCCATGCACTCTTCCAAACATTCTGTTGAGCATCAAGGCAATGAACCTGTACAGGGCCCTTAAGCTCGCTGTGTCATATTCTCCCGTCGGCCTGGTTCTGCAATTTATTCTAGACAACATCATTCTTTTGAGGGTCTCAACAAGGTCCATTCTGATTTTTTTCAACCAATCATCAAACACAAATATTTTGTGCTTCTGGCAGGTGGTAGGCCAGGGCTACATATCCTGGGCTATAGGCAGCATAGCCTTGTTTGTCAACATTCTCTAGGATCATAGTGGTTACATCTGCCCGAGGCAGAATCCAACCAATCACTTCAGAGCATGGGAAGAGCTCTGGTCTTGTGGCAACCTTCATTAGTGAAGATCTCTCTATATTGGCGTATATGCCTTCTTCCTCCAAGCCCATATCAGCACCTCTCGTCGCGTGATCAACCTGTATATTTCTCTCCACTGGTACTCAGGCTCTACACCAGATATGCACTTGGTGTCCTCATAGATGTATTCGGTTTTGGTGATAAATTCCACGTCGGGCTCCTCCTCGACCACATGGGCCTTTTTCTTTTTCCTCTTCAACATTTTGAGTTTGAAATCTTCCTATCATATATGAAATTATAAACATTAAGCCATTTCCGGATAAGTTGCGAACATTGAGACAACAATGTGTAGTGTTTCACTTTAGCTATGTTTAACATGACGGAAAGTAGTTAAATGAAGCAAATATGTGCATACATATAAATTGAAACGGCTTAACTAACAGAACTCTAGTGAGAAATGAAATCTACATTAAAATGAAGAAACTTCGGGCTCTCTGCGGGCGCCATGATCATCGCGTTGCGGGGAATGACAGGGGAACTCATGCAAGTTTTCAATGGTGTGCTTCTCAGGAAAAAAAACTGTCTGTGCAAATCTATGGTCAATAATATGCTGTGCAGTGCTATATAACCCCCAACTGGCTCAGGTTCGAAACCGACCGCGGATCGGGTTGCTTGAAACAGCGCAACTTTGGTTTGAAGGATACGGGCAACACGAAAGGGGGGGAAACTAGTCTAACATCACAGGGAGGCCATGAACGACCCTTCCCAAATAGCCTATCATGATACGGGACAGATTGGCGTAGACAGCGTAACGGTCGTCTGCACCAATCTCCCCAACCACTAAGCATAGGGCCGAAAACATACAGCCGCGGAGTAAAACACTCTATGGGCAACAAGAATCACTACTGACAGTTACGCTACAAGCCCCCATTATATATGCAAGTAAACAACGGGGCCAAGGGAAAATGGTCGTAAAAGAAAAATCTAACCGCGAAAAAACATTATCAAACGCTTGAACGGAATGGGATAACGCACGAGAGCCTACCTGGGACTGTTGCACGACCGACGGGAAGAGGACTTTCAAGCTTCCACGGTTGAGCCACTTGAAAGCGCGGGTACACCGTCAACGGGGGTCCTTGCGAGATCGAGAAAACGACAGCACATGAGAGCGATAGATCACGACAGTCCAAATAGAAATAGAATAATAAACCCGGCCCCATATATATATATATAGTCAATCATAAGCGACGGGAAATATCGAACGACAGAACTCTAAAGATTGGAGGTCGCAAGAGTAATTCCTTCTGCAACGTTGGGTGGCAAAACCACTAAGCTATCCACCGGGATAATGCGTCGGAGCTTACGAGATTAAACATCAGGGCAATAGTGGAATCAGGAGCCGCAACAGAAGGAATATAAAGAACATCACGCCCCACCATGTAAGGTCTGAATCGGAAGAGAAAACAACTAAAATATCGGAAAGGTAGTTCCTTCTGCGGCCGCAACGGCGGAAACCCAAAACCCAAGGATCGGCGAAACAACAAAGCGGAGCTTGAAAGGTCACTACAATAATCGGGGGGCTTCGTACTTTTCCGTCCGCAACTGCGGAGAAAGTAGTAATAAAATGTTCCAATGTCAAAGCGAAAAGTTAGCCGATTGAGACAAATGCACCGGAGAAAAATGACGAAGCCAAAGCTGATTATTTCTCCGCAACGGCGGGAGAACAAGCAAATAAACCTTCGATTCAACACTTGAAAACACATTCAAAAGAAATGATAAAGCTAAACAAACAGTGGATTGTTTCAAGCATTAGAAAGGTCTTTCTGAAGAATCATTAGATCAAATCAAATAAGAAAATCAAACCGACATAAGCAAAAGGAGGGTCCCGAACTTTTTTGAATTTTGGGAAAAAATGTTGCAGCTGCAACACAGCGGGTTTCCTCTTCCTCTTTTACAGTAGGTTTCTTGTTCTTTCCTTATTTGTTATATTTTTATCATTCAAGCTAGCATTGTGATCTTAGGATCTTTAATTGAGAGAATAACATGCACAACAATAAAACACAAGAGACAAGAGACACAAAGGATTTTCCTCGGGGAAACCATAAAGGAAAAGACCCTACAACTTCCTTAGAGATAGAAGCGACACCAAAAGTAAAACTTGAAAAACATGAAGATGATATCCTGACAGCAGTAGTCTCTCTCTTGTCCCAACAACTTCTCTTCTCTCACTCATGCGCCCCAGTGAGTGAGTGTGTGTGTGATAAATAGAGAGGCTCACTCTCTATTTATATTCTTTCATTCAGTTGAAGCCTACTCCAACATGTTGGCCTCACTTAACAATTACTTACTAGAGCCGACATCTCTAGGAGTGTCTAATAACCCTAGTGCCACACAACTTGTGGGGAATTTTCCTCCTCCAAACAACAAGGAGGGTTATCCTTAACACAACGGTGGGGACTATTTCCCTGAATTACAATGACTCAACTAGGGTTGACTTCTCTAGGATAGTGTAATAATCCTAGGGCCCCACAACTGTAGGGACTTTAACCTTTGACCAATAGGAGGGTTACCCACAATGACTTGACATGACTTGTTTACATTATAGAACCTCCCGATAGGAACATCGGGGCATGACATGACTCAAATACATTACAGACATATCCCAGAATAAACATCGGGGTACAATACATAAGATATATGGATGAATACATTATGAAGTTACAAATACATTAACACTCCCTCTTAACTAGGAAGGTATTCTCTCGACACAATTTATCAGCACAAGTATTCTTATCTGTATTATCTAGATCATCATCGAGTCCTCGTCATCTTCAAGTCATCTTCATCTTCTAGTTATCTTCATCTTCAACTCATCTTCATCTTTTGATCTGGATCATCACTGGAACATCATCACTGGATCTGGATCATCACTGGATCTATATCATCACTGGAAAATCATCACTGGATCTAGATCATCACTCCATCTGGATCATCACTAGAACATCATAACTAGATATGGATCATCACTGCTGGATCATCATTACCGGGTCATCATTACGCGTGCTATCTCATGATTCTTCTCATCACAGGAAGTTCTACAGAGCCATCCCTTTTTCATGCTGCTTGTAGGCCTAGCCTCCATGTAGGTCTTCTTCAGCGCTTATATCTAACCCTAAGTCAGAATGGACCTCCCAACACTTACATCTAACCATGAGAGGAACACATCCAACACCATGTCAAAAGCACTCACATTTGACCATGCAGGAACACATCCCACAACCCTGTCAGAAAGGCTCTGCACTTACATCTGACCATGGGGGGAATACATCCCGCAACCATGTCAAAAGGGCTTTGCACTTACATCAGACCATGGGGGGAACACATCTCGTAACCATGTCAGAAGTTCTCTGCACTTACATCTGATCATGGGGGGAACACATCTTGTAACCATGTCAGAAGGGCTCTGCACTTACATCTGACCATGAGGGGAACACATCCTGTAACCATGTCAGAATGGCCCTTAGCCCCAGATTGAGTATTCCCGGTAACTGACCAGGTGCATCCATTCCAAGAATGGAATTCAGCGCTTATATATGATCATGTAGGAACCAATCCTACAGTCACATCAGAATGACTCATCACTCATATCTGACATGGAAGGAACTAATCCTCTCACCATGACAGAATGGCTCAGCCCTTACATCTGACCATGGAAGGAACCAATCCTCTCACCATGTCAGAATGGCTCACGGACTCATCATTTCCTTTTGGAGTGAGTCTCAATATGGAGAACACCAAGCTTCTCCTTGAAGTACTCAAACTTCACTCTGGCTAATCCTTCTTTTCTTGTAGGTGATTATGTACGCGATCTTTCCTACAAGTCAAATGCATTAGTTGTATGGTTAGAAATATTTCATAAGGCATATTCATAATGGAAAATTCTTATGCATAAATATATGATCATGCAACTATTTTAGCCAATGCAACATTCATCCATATCTCACGAAAACTTTTCTAGATGCCTTCCATCTCCACCAGGACAACATTGAGATTGTGCACTAATCCAATATGTCAGCAAATAGGTTTCATTCTAGATATGTAGCAATGGAGAGTAGTATAGCACCATGAGCTACTTACCCATTAAATGCATATTAGTAGTATACTGTCATTAATGCAAACATTCTATCATGCATAATACATCAACTGAATATAAACAAATGCATAATCAAAACAATATCATGAAATGGCAATTGATTACTTATCTTTATTTGTTTCGTGGGTAGACTCCTTCTTGAGCCTTTAGCTTCAGCATCTTCTTCATTCATAATAGCATCATTTCTTATCCAAATTCTAAGATAGATAAGATTTTCTTCAAGAGTTGAGTCCTTCATATTCCTCATAGCTTGAGGGATATTCTTTGGATGGTGAGAGCTTGATCTTTAGTTGCTCCCATATTCTCTTCTTTATTAAGAGTCGAGCTTCTTCTTCTTCCTAGAGTCTGCTGAAAGTAATCACTTCCTTCTGGCACACATTCCTCACATGAATGAATCCCATGATCCTAGGAGGCCATTCAAGGTGGCTATCACCACTTCTGCATTCTCCACTTCTTCTTATACTACTATAAGTTGTTCTTTGATTTGAGAGACCCTTGTAAAGTATGACTGTATGGTCTCTTTATTTTCGATCTTCACATTCTTCAATTGTTTTGTCAAAGTCATATTTTGATTTATGTCTTTCCCTTCAAATAGCTTGGTCAAGAAATCAAACATATTCGGTGTATTTAGGGAAGACACTTGTGGTACAAGGTGATCCATGATTGAATCAACAATGATCTTCTTGGCCTTGACTAAATTATTCTTGTGTAAGGCTTTGAACCTCATCTCCCTCTGGAACTGGAACCTCTCTACTTATGTAGGTTTCCAATTCATTTTATTCAAAGAGATCATATACTTCCATGCTTGGAATTTGTCAACTTCACCAAGCTTATAATCAAGCTGATGTGATAGATCACTTTGAAATGATAACCTCAAATGAAAATAACAAAAGATTAGATCTTACTGATTTGAGGTGTCCGTCCTAGTTCCAGAGCTGGCTGATCTAGGGTTTGTTGAAGAAACCCTAATTTTAAAAACTTGGAATCTTTCAGATCTGATTGGGTAGAAAGATACACCTCTTCAAGGTGAGCTATCCAATGTACTCCCTTTCTGAAAAAATTGGAGGGAAGCTCCCGGAACAGGAAGCCCTAGTTTTCCAATTTCTTCTGCAGAAATTCCTGTTACTGTTTCTGCGGTATCTCTAAAATTACTCCTCCTCTATGTCTGAAAATTTGCACTGAGGTAGCCTCACCTGTACATGTTTCAACACCATAGGTTTCACCAATTGGGACGTATGACCAATTTCCTAAGGTGACCTGTTACAGGACTGTTAAGAACAACGAAGTTGTACGGTCTGCGTCGTGTCACTGTTTCATCTTCTAGGTATGAAACTCAGACCAAAGAAATTACAGTCTGTTCCCTTTCTAGAAAATCTTCAAAAATGTCATTTGGACCTTTTTATCCCAATATATACAAATTCACCCCAGGTGTCCTGTTTAGGGATGAATCCTGGAAGAGGCTGGAACCCTAACTTGGAGGGATCATATCTCCCAGAATATAGTGAATCTGAGGCTGAATTTTGGATACAGTGTAAACCCAGATTTTATCTTCGTCCTTTGAAAATTTTAGCTCCTGATCCTTCTCCAATCCCAATATATATCGAATCTACCAAAACTTATTAGTTTTAGTATTTTAGGGTTTTTCCAGCGCGGGGTCAAACTAGGGTTTGACTTTCCTAGAGTTTCACCCAACCAAAAATCTCGAACTAGGCCTATAAAATTCGATTTTGATGAGGAGAGAAATCCTATGCTGGGCTCACTCAAAAATTCCTCTTATGTAGAAAGCCCTAATTTCGCGCACCGAAAACTAAAATTGCTCGGAATTGAATTCCGCTTTGATAGAAAGATGTGCCCTTCAATGGAGAGTTAGCCTAGCATACTTTTTCTGATGTATTTTGGAGAGAGACCCAAAAAGTATGAAGCCCTAGCTGCTACAGTTGCACAATGTCTTCTTCTCAGTTTAGCTCGAATACCATGTTAGATTTTTATCATTCAAGCTAGCATTATGATCTTAGGATCTTTAACTGAGAGAATAACATGCACAACAATAAAACACAAGAGACAAGAGACACAAAAAAATTTCCTCAGGGAAACCATAAAGGAGGAAACCCCTCAACTTCCTCGGAGATAAAATCAACACCAAAAGTAAAACCCGAAAAACATAAAGATGATCTCCCAACAGTAGTAGTCTCTCTCTTGTCCCAACAACTTCTCTTCTCTCACTCATGCACCCTAGTGAGTGTGTGTGTGTGTGGTAAATAGAGAGGCTCACTCTCTATTTATATTCTTTCATCCACTTGAAGCCTACTCCAACATGTCGGCCTCACTTAACAATTACTTACTAGAGCCGACATCTCTAGGAGTGTCTAATAACCCTAGTGCCCCACAACTTGTGGGGACTTTGCCTCCTTCGACCAACAAGGAGGGTTATCCTTAACACAATGGTGGGGACTATTTCCCTAACTTACAATGACTCACCTAGGGTTGAATTATCTAGGATAGTCTAATAACCCTAGGGCCCCACAACTGCGGGGACTTTAACCCTTAAACAATAGGAGGGTTACCCACAATGACTTGACATGACTTGTTTACATTATAGAACCTCCCGATAGGAACATCGGGGAATGGAATGACTCAAATACATTACAGACACATCCTGGAATAAACATCGAGGTACAATACATAAGATACACGGATGAATACATTCCGAAGTTACAAATACATTAACATTCTTTACAACATGTTTCCTCTTCTTTCCTCTGTTATAGTAGGTTTCTTCTTCTTTCCTTCTTTCTTTTTTCTTCAACTTCTTAATTTCTTTTGACGCTTTAATTTTCCCTGGGATTTTCACTTTCATAGATGTAAGTAAAATAAGGTATCTTTCTCTTTCTCTTTTCACGTCATTATATCCAAAGACATTGTCTACACACTCCTGTGTAATGTTTTGACAGTAAATTTCAGTAATGCGGGAACTACAAACTGGTTCCATTTTCCGTACACATTTTCTTAATTCGATTTTGTTCATACACAAGAAATTCCATGGTTTCAAGTTAATTTTTCTTTTCCGCTCCATGGCCGGATTCTACCCGGATTTTCAGCCTTGTCCCCAAACTTTGCTTCAAAGACGTACCTAAAATAAGTAATTCCAACACAAATCTTTAATTGCTTTTCATGCTTTAATTGTCTCGGGCTTTGCACTTTCATTGATTTAAGTAAAATAAGGTAGCTTTCTCTTTTCTTTTCAATTCTTTATTCCCAAAGACACTATCTACACACTCTTGTGACAGTAAATTTCAGTAGTGTCGGAACTACAAACTGATCCCATTTTACATACACATTTTCATAATTATATTTTGTTCATACAAAGAAGAAATTCCATGGTTTCAGGTTAATTTATCTTTTCCTCTCGACGGTTGGATTCTACTAGGATTTTCAGCCTAAAAAATGTACTTAAAATTATGTGGCTTCTTTTTTCTTTACAAGTCATTATTTTCTAAGGCACTGCATACACACCTTTATATAATATTTTGAGAGTAAATTTCTCTGCAAAATTTGCCTATAGATTGGTATAATTAGTAAAGTTAGGGTATGAAATACTTAAATTCTCATTTCTAGTGCTCCGACTTTGTTATAGCGGGTTTATTCTTTTTTATTTCTTTAATAATGGTAGGCGTGTCACCCGGTGTTTAACAGAGTTAGGGTATGGAATGCTTAAATGTTTCTTTCTAGTGCCCTAACTCTCTTACAACAGGTTTATTCTTTATTTTGCAGTAATGGCATGCATGGTGTCTCTACAAATTCTTAGCATAGTTTTGTAGAATTAAGGAAGTTTGTTTTCAAGTGCCCCGACTCTGCTACAACAGGTTTCCACTTCTTTCCCTCTTTCTTTTTTCTTCGACTTTTTTCTTTCTTTTTTCAATCTTGATTGGCCTTTTGTAGTCAGAAGGTTAGATTTTATGTTTGCTTAATCTCTAATTCGGCTTCATTTTGCACACTTGTCCCCATACTTTGCTTCAAATATGTACACAAAATAAGTAGTTCCAACACAAAGCTTTAATTGATTTTGACGCTTTAATTGTCCTCGGACTTTGCACTTTCATTTCCTCTGTTACAGGAGGTTCCTTTATTATAGCAGGTTTCTTCTTCCTCTTTTACAACAAGTTTCCTCTTCCTTCCTTCTTTACACTAGGTTTACCCTTCCTCCCTTCTTTACAGCAGGTTTCCTCTTCTTTCCTCTGTTATAGCAGGTTTTTTCTTCTTTCCTTCTTTCTCATTTCTTCGACTTATTAATTGATTTTGACGCTTTAATTGTCCCCGAGATTTGCACTTTCATTGATGTAAGTAAAATAAGGTATATTTCTCTTTCTCTTTTCAGGTCACTATTTCAAAAGACACTGTCTGCACACTCTTGTGTAACGTTCTAATAGTAAATTTCAGTAATGCAAGAACTACAAACTAGTTCCCTTTTCCGTACAATTTTTCTTAATTGTATTTTGTTCATACACAAAATAAATTCCATGGTTTCAGGTTAATTTGTCTTTTCCACTCCATGGTTGAGTTCTACCAGGATTTTCTGCCTCAAAGATGTACCTACAATTATGTTGATTCTTTTTTATTTACAAGTCATTATTTGCTAAGGCACTGCATACACACCTTTATATAAAATTTTGAGAGTAAATTTCTCTACAAACTCTTCATATAGATTGGTAGAATTAATGAAGCTAGGGTATGAAATACTTAACTGTTCCTTTCCAGTGCTACAAGTCTGTTATAGTAGGTTTATTCTTTTTTATTTCTTCAGTAATGGTAGGCACATCACCTGTTGTCTAATGAAGTTAGGGTATGAAATGCTTAAATGTTCTTTTCCAGTGCCCCAGCTCTGTTACAACAGGTTTCTTCTTTATTTTGTAGTAATGACAGGCGTGGTGTCTCTACAAATTCTTACCGTAGTTCTACAGAATTAACGAAGTTTGTTTTCAAGTGCCGTGACTCTATTACAACAGGTTACGACATATTTCCTTCTTTCTTTTTTCTTCAACTTTTTTCTTTCATTTTTCAATATGCATTGGCATTTTGCAATGGGAAGGTTATAGTTTATATTCACTTAATCTCTAACTCAACTTCATTATGCACATACGTTCCCAAACTTTGCTTCAAAGACGTACATGAAATAAGTAGTTCCAACACAAAGCTTAAATTGTCCTTGGGATTTGCAATTTCATTTCCTTTGTTGCAACAAGTTTCTCTGGCTTATTTCCTCTATTACAGTAGGTTTCCTCTTCCTTTGTTACAACAAGTTTCCTTTTTTTCCCTTCTTTACATTAGGTTTCCTCTTTTTTCTATGTTAGAACAGATTTCCTCTTCTTTCCTTCTTCCCTTTTTCTTTGAATTCTTAATTGATTTTGACACTTTAATTGTGCTTGGGATTTGCACTTTCATTGGTGTAAGTAAAATGAGGTAGCTTTCTCTTTCTCTTTTCAGGTCATTATTTCCAATGACATTGTCTACACATTGTTATGTAACGTTCTGAAAGTAAATTTCAGTAATGCGGGAACTACAAACCGGTTCCATTTTCCATACACATTTTCTTAATTGTATTTTTTTCATACACAAGCAATTCCATGGTTTCAGGTTAATTTGTCTTTTCTGCTCCACGACCAGATTCTACCTGGATTTTCAGACTTGTCCCCAAAATTTGCTTCAAAGACATACTTAAATAAGCAATTCCAACACAAAGCTTTAATTGCTTTTGAAGCTTTAATTGTCCTCGAGTTTGCACTTTCATTTATGCAAGTAAAATAAGGTAGCTTTCTCTTTTCTTTTCAAGTCATTATTTCCAAAGGTACTGTCTACACACTCTTGTGTAATGTTATGACAGTAAATTTCAGTAATGTCGGAACTACAAACTGGTTCCCTTTTCCATATACATTTTCTTAATTGTATTTTGTTCATACAGAGAAGCAATTCCATGGTTTCAGGTTAATTTTTCTTTTCCGCTCCACGGCCGGATTCTACGAGGATTTTCAGCCTAAAATGTACCTAAAATTATGTGGCTTCTTTTTTCTTTATAAGTCATTATTTCCTAAGGCACTTAATACACACCTTTATATAATATTTTGAGAGAAAATTTATCTGCAAAATATTCGTATAGATTGGTAGAATTAGTGAATCTAGGGTATGAAATACTTAGCTGTTTCTTTCCAGTGCTTCGAGTATCTTATAGTAGGTTTATTCTTTTTTATTTCTTAAGTAATGGTAGGCTCATCGTTTGGTGTCTAACGAAGTTAGGGTATGAAATGCTTAAATGTTGCTTTCCAGTGCCCCAACTCTATTACAAAAGGTTTCTTCTTTATTTTGCAGTAATGGCAGGCACGGTGTCTTTGTAAATTATTAGCATAGTTCTGTAGAATTAATGAAGTTTGTTTTCAAGAGCCCTGACTCTATTACAATAGGTTTTCTCTTATTTCCATCTTTATTTTTTCTTTCTTTTTTCAATCTCTATTGGCCATTTGCAGTGGTAAGGTTAGAGTTTCTATTCTCTTAATCTCTAACTCATCTTCATTTTGCATACTCGTCCCTGGACTTTGCTTCAAAGGAATACATAAATAAGGAGTTCCAACAAAAATCTTTAAATGATTTTGATGCTTTAATTTTCTCTGGGATTTGCACTTTCATTTCCTCTATTATAGTAGGTTTCTATGGCTTATTTTCTCTGTTATAGCAGGTTTCCTCTTCTTTGTTTCTTTACAACATGTTTCCTCTTCTTTCCTCTATTACAACAGGTTTCCTCTTATTTCCTTCTTTCACTTTTCTTTTACTTCTTAATTGCTTTTGATGCTGTAATTGTCCCCGAGCTTTGGACTTTCATGGATGTAAGTAAAATAACGTAGCCTTCTATTTCTATTTTCAGTTCATTATTTTGAAATACATTGTCTACACACTCTTGTGTAACATTTTGACAGTAAATTTCAGTAATTCGGGAACTACAAATTGGTTCCCTTTTCCATACACAATTTCTTAATTATATTTTGTTCATACATAGAAGCAATTCCTTGGTTTTAGGTTAATTTATCTTTTCCGCTCCATGGCTGGATTCTCCCAGGATTTTCAGCCTCAAAGGTGTACCTAAAATTATGTGGCTTATTTTTTCTTTACAAGTCATTATTTCCTAAGGCACTGCATACACACCTTTATATTAGATTTTGAGAGTAAATTTCTCTGCAATCTCTGCCTATAGATTGGTAGAATTAGTGAAGCTAGGGTATGAAATAGTTAACTGTTCCTTTCCAATTCTCTGACTTTGTTATAGCAGGTTTATTATTTTTTATTTCTTCAGTAATGGAAAGCACGATGCTCGGTGTCTAATGAAGTTAGGGTATGAAATGATTAAATGTTGCTTTCCAAAGTCCCAACTCTGTTACAGCAGGTTTCTTCTTTATTTTACAGTAATGATAGGCACGTCATCTCTGCAAATTCTTAGCGTAGTTATGTAGAATTAACAAAGTTTGTTTTCAAATGCCTCGACTCTATTACAACACGTTTCCTCTTCTTTCCTTATTTCTTTTTCTTCGAATTTTTTCTTTCTTTTTTAAATATTGATTAGCCTTTAGCAGTGGGAAGGTTAGAGTTTATATTCGTTTAATATCTAACTTGGCTTCATTCTACACACTCATCCCCAGAATTTGTTTCAAAGACGTACGTAAAATAAACAGGTCCAACACAAAGCTTTAATTTCTTTTGACGCTTTAATTGTCCCCAACTTTGCATTTTCATTTCCTTTTTTACATCAAGTTTCTATGGCTTATTTCCTTTGTTACAGTAGGCTTCTTGTGTTACTGCACATTAGCTCTTCCTCTTTTACAACAATTTTCCTCGTCTTTCCTTCTTTACAGTAGGTTTCCTCTTCTTTCCTTCTTTACAACAGGTTTCATCTTCTTTCCTCTATTACAACATGTTTCATCTTCTTTCATTCTTTCTATTTTATTTGACTTCTTAATTTATTTTGACGCTTTAATTATCCCTGGTCTTTGCACTAAGTAAAATAAAGTAGCTTTCTCTTTCTCTTTTCGGGTCATTATTTCCAAAGACACTGTCTACACACTCTTTTGTATCGTTCTGACAATAAATTTTAGTAATGTGGGAACTAGAAATTGGTTCCCTTTTTCATACACATTTTATTAATTGTATTTTGTTCATACAAAAGCAATTCCATGGTTTGAGGTTAATTTTTCTTTTTTGCTTCACGGTCGTATTCTACCCATATTTTCAGCCTTGTCCCCAAACTTTGCTTCAAAGACGTACTTAAAATAAGCAATTCCAACACAAAGCTTGAATTTCTTTTGACGCTTTATTGTTCCCATGTTTGCACTTTCATTAATGTAAGTAAAATAACGTAGCTTTCTCTTTTCTTTTCAAGTCATTATTTCTAAAGACACTGTCTAGAAACTCTTGTGTAACGTTATGACAGTAAATTTCAGTAATGCCAAACTGGTTCCCTTTCTCGTACACATTTTCTTAATTGTATTTTGTTCATACAGAGAAGCAATTCCATGGTTTCAGTTTAATTTTTCTTTTCCGTTCCATGGCTGGATTCTACCATTATTTTTCACCCTCAAAGATGTACCTAAAATTATGTTGCTTTTTTTTTCTTTACAAGTCATTATTTCCTAAGGCACTGCATTCACACCTTTATATAATATTTTAAGAGTAAATTTCTCCGCAAACTCTACCTATAGATTGGTATAATTAGCAAATCTAGGGTATGAAATAATTAACTATTCCTTTCTAGTAATCCGAGTCTGTTATAACAGGTTTATTCTTTTTTATTTCTTCAGTAATGGTAGGCACGCCACCCGGTGTATAATGAAGTTAGGCTATGAAATGATTAAATGTTGCTTTCTAGTGCCCCAACTATGTTACATACTTCTTATTTATTTTGTAGTAATGACAGGTGTGGTGTCTCTGCAAATTCTTAACGTATTTTTGTAGAATTAACGAAGTTTGTTTTCAAGTGCCCCGACTCTGTTACAACAGATTTCCTCTTATTTCCTTCTTTCTTTTTTCTTTCTTTTTCCAATATTGATTAACCTTTTGCAGTGTGAAGGTTAGACTTTATATTCGCTTAATCTCTAATCAATTTCATTTTGCACACTCGTTCCCAGAATTTGCTTCAAATACATACGTAAAATAAGTAGTTCCAACACAAAGCTTTAATTTTTTTTGTCGCTTTGATTGTTCACGGGCTTTGCACCTTCATTTCCTATGTTACACCAGGTCTCTTTGTCTTATTTTCTATATTACAGTAGGTTTCCTTTATTATAGCAGGTTTTCTCTTCCTTTGTTACAATAGGTTTCCTCTTATGCCCTTCTTTATAGAAGGTTTTCTCTTCTTTCCTCTGTTACAACAGGTTTCCTCTTTTCTCCTTGTTTTTTTTTCGACTTCTTAATTTCTTTTGACGCTTTAATTCCATTAGAGGAAATTTGGGGTCTAAAATGGGCCTTATAAGGAAACGCACCAACAATAAGTTCTTGTGAGTTGGAATTCAAGAACCAATAGAATTCTAATAAAATGAGTCAACCATAATGGTTGAATTGACATATTTGTCATAAAAAAATCTACTTTTTTTGTTCGTATTTTCAACATATCTCCTTGTTTTTTTACTCAAATTTCGATCAGGAGAGCTCGTTGGATGTAGAATTTTATTCCGGATCCAACAAGTACCCATACCGCATACTTTTTCCAGATCTTTCTACCCCCAAAACAAGAAATACCTGAAAAAAATGTGATGATGATGTCATCATCACATTTTTTTTAGGTATTTCTTGTTTTTGGGGTAGCAAGGTCTGTCAAAAGTATGCAGTGTGGGTACTCGTTGGATGTAGAATCAAATTCCACATCAAATGAGATCTCCTGATTGAAATTTGAGTGAAAACACGGGGAGATATGTCGAAAATACGAACACAAAAAGTAGTTTTTTTTCTTTTTTCCTCCAAAATTAATAAATATGATTTTATTATTTTAACTATTATTTTATTATTTTCCTTAGGAGGCCCATTTTAGACCTCAAAATTCCTCTAATGTCCCCGAGATTTTCACTTTCATTGATGTAAGTAGAATAAGGTAGCTTTCTCTTTATCTTTTCAGGTCATTATTTCCAAAGACATTGTCTACACACTCTTCTATAACGTTCTGACAACAAATTTCAGTAATGCAGAAACTATAAACTGGTTCCCTTTTCTATACACATTTTGTTAATTGTGTTTTGTTCATACACGAAAGCAATTCCATGGTTTCAGGTTAATTTGTCTTTCCTACTCCACAGTTGGATTCTACCAGTATTTTCAGCCTCAAAGATGTACCTAAAATTATGTGGCTTCTTTTTTCTTTACAAGTCTTTATTTCCTAAGGCATTGCATACCCACCTTTATATAATATTTTGAGAATAAATTTCTATGCAAACTCTGCCTAAAGATTTGTAGAATTAGCAAAGCTAGGGTATGAAATACTTAATTGTTGCTTTCTAGTGTTCCGAGTCTATTATAGCAGGTTTATTCTTTTTTATTTCTTCAATAATGGTAGGCGCACCACCCAATGTCTAACGATGTTAGGGTATGGAATTCTTAAATGTTGCTTTCCAGTTCCCCAACTCTGCTACAACATGGTTCTTCTTTATTTTGCAGTAATGACAAGCGTAGTGTCTCTGTAAATTCTTAGCGTAGTTCTATAGAATTAACGAAGTTTGTTTTCAAGTCCCTCGACTCTGTTACATCATGTTTCCTCTTCTTCCCTTCTTTATTTTTTCTTTCTTTTTTCAATCTTGATTGGCCTTTTGTAGTGGCAAGGTTAGAGTTTATATTCAGTTAATCTCTAACTCGGATTCATTCTACACACACTCCTCCCCATACTTTGCTTCAAAGACATACGCAAAATAAGCAGTTCCAACACTAACCTTTAATTGCTTTTAAAGCTTTAATTGTCCCCAGGATTTTCACTTTCATTTCCTCTGTTACAATAGGTTTCTTTGACTTATTTCCTCAGTTACATCAGGTTTCCTCTTCCTCTGTTACAGTAGGTTTCATCTTCATTTGCTACAACATGTTTCCTCTTCTTTCCTTCTTTACAACAGGTTTCCTCTTCTTTTCTTCTTTCTTTTTTCTTCGACTTCTTAATTGATTTTGATGGTTTAATTGTCCCTAGGATTTCCAATTTCATTGATATAAGTAAAATAAGTTAGCTTTCTCTCTCTCTCTCTCTTCAGGTCATTATTTCCAAAGACATTGTCTACACACTGTTGTGTAACGTTTTGACAGTAAATTTTAGTTATGCGATAACTACAAATTGGTTCCCTTTTCCAATTTTGTTAATTGTATTTTGTTCATACACATAAGCAATTCCATGCTTTCAGGTTAATTTGTATTTTCTACTCCACGGACGGATTCTACCAGGATTTTCAGCCTCAAAGATGTCCCTAAAATTATGTGGATTCTTTTTTCTTTACAAGTATTATTTCTTAAGGCACCTACAAACTCTACAAACTCTACAAACTCTACCTAAATATTGGTATAATTAGAGAAGATAGGGTATGGAATACTTAACTATTCCTTTCTAGTTCTCCGAGTCTGTTATAAGAAATTTATCCTTTTTTTATTTCTTCAGTAATGGTAGGTGCGTCGCCTGGTGTCTAACAAAGTTAGGGTATGGAATGCTTGAATGTTGCTTTCCAGTGTCCCAAATTTGTTACAATAGGTTTATTCTTTATTTTACAGTAAGGACAGGCACGGTGTCTCTGCAAATTCTTAGCGTAATTTTGTAGAATTAACGAAGTTTGTTTTCAAAATGCCCCAAATCTGTTACATCAGGTTTCCTCTTCTTTCTTTTTTCAATCTTGAATGGCCAATTGTAGTGGGAAGGTTAGAGTTTATATTCACTTAATCTCTAATTCGGCTTCATCCTGCAAACTCGCAAAGACATACGTAAAATAAGCAATTCCAACACAAAGCTTTAATTGCTTTTGACGTTTTAATTCTCCTCGTGATTTGCACTTTCATTTCCTCTGTTACAACAGGTTTCTCTAGCTTATTTCCTCTGTTACAACAGGTTTCCTCTTCCTCTGTTACAGTAGGATTCATCTTCCTTTATTATAGCAGTTTCCTCTTCTTTCCTTGTTTACAACAGGTTTCCTCTTCTTTCCTCTGTTACAGCAGGTTTCCTCTTCTTTCCTTTTTTCTTTTTTCTTAGAATTCTTAATTGGTTTTGAATCTTTAATTGTTCCTGAGCTTTCCACTTTCATTGATGTAAGTAAACCAAGGTAGCTTTCTCTTTCTCTGTTCAGGTCATTATTTCCAAAGACACTGTCTACACACTCTTGTGTAACATTCTGACAATAAATTTCAGTAATGCGAGAACTACAAACTGGTTCTCTTTTCCGTACACATTTTCTTAATTGTATTTTGTTCATACACAACCAATTCAATGGTTTCTGAATAATTTTTCCTTTCCGCTCCACGGTCGCATTCTACCCAGATGTTTAGCGTCGTTCCCAAACTTTGCTTCAAATATGTACTTAAAATAAGCAATTCCAACAAAAAGCTTTAATTGCTTTTGATTCTTTAATCGTCCCCTGGATTTGCACTTTCATTGATGTAAGTAAAATAAGGTAGCCTTATCTTTTGTTTTCAAGTCATTATTTCGAAAGACATTGTCTACATACTCTTGTGTAACGTTTTGACAGTAAATTTTAGTAATGTCGGAACTACAAAATGGTTCCGTTTTTCGTACACATTTTCTTAATTGTATTTTGTCCATACACAGAAGAAATTCCATGGTTTCAGGTTAATTTGTATTTTTCGCTCCACAACCGGATTCTACAAAGATTTTAAGCCTCAAAGATGTATCTAAAGCTGCGTGGCTTCTTTTTTCTTTACAAGTCATTATTTCCTAGGGCATTGCATACACTTGTTTATATAATATTTTGAAAGTAAATTTCTCTCCAAACTCTACCTATAGATTGGTAGAAATAGAAAAGCTAGGGTATGAAATACTTAACTGTTCCTTTCGGGTGCTCTGAGTCTGTTATAGAAGGTTTATTCTTTTTTATTTCTTCAGTAATGGTAGGCACGCCGCCCGGTGTCTAATGATGTTAGGGTATGAAATGATTAAATGTTTCTTTCCAGTGCCCCAACTTTGTTCCAGTCGGTTTTTTCTTTATTTTGCAGTAATGACAGATACGTTGTCTCTGCAAATTCTTAGTGTAGTTCTGTAGAATTAATGAAACTTGTTTTCAAGTGCCCCGACTCTGTTACAACAGGTTTCCTCTTCTTTCCTTCTTTATTTTTTCTTTGACTTTTTTATTTCTTTTTTCAATCTTGATTGGCCTTTTGCAGTGGGAAGGTTAGAGTTTATATTCACTTAATCTCTAACTCAAATTAATTCTGCACACTCGTCCACAGAATTTGTTTCAAAGACGTACGTAAAATAAGCAGTTCCAACACAAAGCTTTAATTTATTTTGGCGCTTTAATTTTCCCCGGGCTTTGCACTTTCATCTCCTCTTTTACAACATGCTTCTTTGGCTTATTTCCTCTGTTACAACATGTTTCCTCTTCTTTCCTTCTTTACAACAGGTTTCCTCTTCTTTCCTTCTTTATTTTTTCTTCGACTTCTTAAATTATTTTGACACTTTAATTGTCCCCGGGCTTTGCACTTCCATTGATGTAAGTAAAATAAGGTAGCTTTGTCTTTCTCTTTTCACGTCATTATTTCCAAAGACACTGTATACATAGCTTTGTGTAAAGTTCTCACAGTAAATTTCAGTAATGCAGGAACTAAAAACTAGTTCCCTTTTCCGTACACATTTTCTTAATTGTATTTTGTTCATACACAAGCAATTCCATGGTTTCAGGTTTTTTTTTTCTTTTCCGCTCCACGAATGGATTTTCAGCCTCATCCCCAAACTTTGCTTCAAATATGTACTTAAAATAAGCAATTCCAAGACAAATATTTAATTACTTTTGACGCTTTAATTGTCCTCGGGCTTTTCACTTTCATTGATGTAAGTAAAATAAGGTAGATTTCTCTTTTCTTTTCAAGTCATTATTTCCAAACCCACTATCTACACACTCTTGTGTAACGTTTTGACAGTAAATTTTATTAATGCGGGAACTACAAACTAGTTCCCTTTTCCGTACACATTTTCTTAATTGTATTTTTTTCATACACAGAAGCAATTCCATGGTTTCGAGTTAATTTGTCTTTTCCGCTCCACGACCGGATTCTACCGGGATTTTCAGCCTCAAAGATCTACCTAAAATTATGTAGCTTCTTTTTCTTGACAAGTAATTATTTCCTAAGGCACTGCATACACACCTTTATATAATATTTTGAGACTAAATTTCTCTGCAAACTTTGCCTATAGATTGGTAGAATTAGTGAAGCTAGGGTATGAAATGCTTAAATGTTCATTTCCAGTGCTCCAAGTCTGTTATAGCAGGGTTATTCTTTTTTATTTCTTCAGTAATGGAAGATGCGTTTCCAGGTGTCTAATGAATTTAGGGTATGAAATGCTTAAATTTTTCTTTCCAGTGCCCCAAGTCTATTACAAAAGGTTTCTTCTTTAGTTTGTAGTAATGACAGGTGTGGTTTCTTTGCAAATTCTTAGCATAGTTCTGTAGAATTAAAGAAGGTTGTTTTCAAGCACCCCGACTTTGTTACAACATGGTTCTTTATTTCTTTCTTTTTTCTTCAACTTTTTTCTTTCTTTTTTCAATATTGATTGGCCTTTTGCAATGGGAAGGTTATATTTTATATTCGCTTAATCTCTAAGTCATGTGTAACGTTCTGACTGTAAATTTCAGTAATGCAGGAACTACAAACTAGTTTACTTTTTCGCACATATTTTCTTAATTGTATTTTGTTCATACACAGAAGAAATTCCATGGTTTCAGGTTAATTTGTATTTTCCGCTCAATGACTGGATTCTACTAGGATTCTCAGCCTCAAATATGTATGTAAAATTATGTGGCTTATTTTTTCTTAACAAGTCATTATTTCCTAAGGCATTGCACACACACCTTTGTATAATATTTTGAGAGTACATTTGTCTAAAAGCTTTGCCTATATATTGGTATAATTAGCGAAGCTAGGGTATGAAATACTTAACTATTCATTTCCAGTGCTCCGAGTTTGTTATAGCAGGTTTATTCCTTTTTATTTATTTAGTAGTGGTAGGCGCGTCGCTCGGTGTCTAACGAAGTTAGGGTATGAAATTATTAAATTTTTTTTTCTAGTGCCCCAACTCTGTTACAACAGGTTTCTTCTTTATTTTGTAGTAATGACAGGCACGACGTCTTTGCAAATTCTTAGCGTAGTTCTCTAGAATTAACGAAATTTGTTTTCAAGTGCCCCAACTCTGTTACAACAGGTTTCATTTTCTTTCCTTCTTTCTTTTTTCTTTCTTTTTTCAATCTTGATTGGCCTTTTGTAGTGGGAAGGTTAGATTTCATATTCGCTTAATCTCTAACTTGGATTCACTCTGCACACTCGTCCCCAAACTTTGCTTCAAAGATGTATGTAAAACAAGCAGTTCCAACACAAAGCTTTAATTGATTTTGACACTTTAATTGTCCTCGGGCTTTGCATTTTCATTTACTCTGTTACAATAGGTTTCTCTGGCTTATTTTATTTGTTATAGCAGGTTTCCTCCGTTACAACAGGTTTTCTCTTCCTCTGTTATAGCAGGATTCCTCTTCTTTCTTTCTTTACAACAGGTTTCCTCTTCTTTCCTCTGTTACAGTAGGTTTCCTCTTCCTTCCTTTTTTCTTTTTTATTCAACTTCTTAATTTTTTTTTATGCTTTAATTTTCCCCGTCTTTGCACTGTCATTGATATAAGTAAAATAAGGTAGCTTTCTCTTTCTCTTTTCAGGTCATTATTTCCAAAGACATTGTCTACACATTCTTGTGTAACATTTGCACAGTAATTTTCAGTAATGTAGGAACTACAAACTAGTTCCCTTTTCCATACACATATTTCTAATTGTGTTTTGTTCATACACAGAAGAATTTCCATGATTTCAGGTTAATTTTTCTTTTTTTCTCCACGGTCGTATTCTACCAGTATTTTTATCCTCAAAGATGTACCTAGAATTTTGAGAGTAAATTTCTCTGCAAACTCTGCCTATAGATTGGTAGAATTAGCGAAGCTAGGATATGAAATACTTAACCGTTCCTTTCTAGTGCTCTGATTATGTTATAGCAGTTTTATTCTTTTTTATTTCTTCAATAATGGCAGGCGCACCGCCCGGTGTCTAACAAAGTTAGGGTATGAAATGCTTAAATTTTTCTTTGCAGTGCGCAAACTCTCATACATCAGGTTTCTTCTTTATTTTGCAGTAATGAAAAACACGATGTCTCTGCAAATTCTTAGCATAGTTCTGTAGAATTAACAAAGTTTTTTTTCAAGTGCCTTGACTTTGTTACAACATGTTTCCTCTTCTTTCCTTCTTTCTTTTTTCTTCAACTTCTTTCTTTCTTTTTTCAATTTTGATTGGGCTTTTGCAGTGGGAAGGTTAGAGTTTATATTAACTTAATCTCTAACTCTGCTTCATTCTACACACCCGTCCCCAGACTTTGCTTCAAAGACGTACCTAAAATAAGTAGTTTCAAAAAAAAAAAATCTTTAATTTCTTTTGACGCTTTAATTGTCCCCGGGATTTTCACTTTCATTTCCTGTATTACAGTAGGTTGATATGGCTTATTTCCTCTATTACATCAGGTTTCCTCTGTTACAACAAGTTTCCTCTTCTTCTACTACAACAGGTTTCCTCTTTTTTCCTTCTTTACAGCAGGTTTCCTCTTCTTTTCTCTGTTACAGCAGGTTTCCTCTTCTTTCCTTCTTTCTTTTTTCTTTGGCTTCTTAATTTCTTTTGATTCTTTAATTATCCCTGGGATTTGTACTTTCATTGATGTAAGTAAAATAAGATAAATTTCTCTTTCTCTTTTCAGGTCATTATTTACAAAGAAATTGTCTACACACTCTTGTGTAAAGTTATGATAGTAAATTTCAGTAATGCGGGAACTACAAATTGGTTCCCTTTTCCGTATGCATTTTCTTAATTGTATTTTGTTCAGACATCGAAGCAATTCCATGTTTTTAGGTTAATTTGTCTTTTCCGCTCCACGATCGGATTCTATCAGGATTTTCAGCCTCAAAGATGTACCTAAAATTATGTGGATTCTTTTTTCTTTACAAGTCATTACATCCTAAGGCACTGCATACACACCTTTATATAATGTTTTGAGAGCAAATTTCTTTGCAAACTCTACCTATAGATTGGTATAATTATCTAACCTAGGGTATGAAATACTTAATTGTTCCTTTCCAGTGCTCCGAGTTTGTTATAGCAGATTTATTCTTTTTTATTTCTTCAGTAATGGCAGGCACACTGTCCGATGTATAAAAAAGTTAGCGTATGAAATGCTTAAATGTTTCTTTCCAGTGCTTCAACTCTGTTACAGCAGGTTTCCTCTTTATTTTGTAGTAATAACAGGGGTTGTGTCTCTGCAAATTCTTAGCGTAGTTATGTAGAATTAATGAATTTAGTTCTCAAGTGCCCCGACTCTGTTACAATAGGTTTCCTCTTCTTTCCTTCTTTATTTTTTCTTCGACTTTTTTCTTTCTTTTTTCAATCTTGATTGGCCTTTTGTAGTGGGAAGGTTAGAGTTTATATTCACTTAATATTTAACTTGGATTCATTCTGCACACTCATCCCCAGACTTTGCTTCAAAGACGTACGTAAAATAAGTAGTTCCAACACAAATCTTTAATTTCTTTTGACGCTTTAATTGTCCCCGGGTTTGCAATTTAATTTCCTCTATTACAGCATGTTTCCACTTCCTTTGTTTCCGTAGGTGTCCTTTTCTTTCCTTCTTTAGAGCAGGTTTCCCCTTCTTTCCTCTATTACAAGAGGTTTCCTCTTATTTCCTTCTTTCTTTTTTCTTAGACTTCTTACTTTCTTTTGACGCTTTAATTGTCCCGGGGATCTTCACTTTCGTTGATGTAAGTAAAATATGGTAGCTTTCTCTTTCTCTTTTCATGTCATTATTTCCAAAGACACTATCTACAAACTCTTCTGTAACATTATGACAGTAAATTTCAGTGATGTGGGAGCTACAAACTAGTTCTCATTTCCGTACACATTTTCTTAATTGTATTTTGTTCATACATAGACTCAATTCCATGGTTTCAGGTTAATTTGTCTTTTCCGCTCCACGATCGGATTCTACCAGGATTTTCATCCTTAAAGACGTACCTAAAATTATGTGGCCTATTTTTTATTACAAGTCAATATTACTTAAGGCACTGCATACACACATTTATATCATATGTTGAGAGTAAATTTCTTTGCAAACTCTGCTAGTGCTTTGAGTCTGTAATAACAAGTTTATTCTTTTTTGTTTCTTCAGTAATGGCAGGCGCGTCACCCGATGTGTAACGAAGTTAGGGTATGAAATGATTAAATGTTTCTTTCAAGTTCCCCAAATATGTTACATCATATTTCTTCTTTATTTTTTAGTAATGATAGGAACGATGTCTCTGCAAATTCTTAGTGTAGTTCTGTAGAATTAACGAAGTTTGTTTTCAAGTGCCCCAACTCTCTTACAATGGGTTTCCTCTTCTTTCCTTCTTTCTTTTTTCTTTGACTTTTTTCTATGACTTTTTTCTTTCTTTTTTCAATATTGATTGGCCTTTTGCAGTGGGAAGGTTAGAGTTTATATCCATTTAATCTCTAACTCGGCTTCATTCTACACACTCGTCCCTAGACTTTGCTTCAAAGACATACATAAAATAAGCAGTTCCAACACAAATATTTAATTGTTTTTGATGCTTTAATTTTACCTGACCTTTCACTTTCATTTCCTCTATTACAAGAGGTTTCTATGGCTTATTTCCTATGTTACAACAGGTTTCCTCTTCCTCTGTTACAATAGGTTTCCTCTCTGTTTCTTCTTTACAACAGGTTTCCTTTCTTTCCTCTGTTACAACAGGTTTCCTCTTCTTTCCTTCTTTATTTTTTCTTCGACTTGTTAATTGATTTTAATGCTTTAATTGTCCCTGGGATTTGCACTTTCATAGATGTAAGTAAAATAAGGTAGCTTTCTCTTTCTCTTTTCAAGTCATTATTTCAAGAGACACTGTCTACACACTCTTGTGTAATGTTCTGACAGTAAATTTCATTAATGCGAGAACTACAAAGTGGTTCCCTTTTCTATACACATTTTCTTAATTGTGTTTGGTTCTTACACAAGAAATTCCATCATTTCAGTTTAATTTGTATCTTCGGCTCCACGGCCGGATTCTACCCGGACTTTCAGCCTTGTCCCTGAACTTTGCTTCAAATACGTATTTAAAATAAACAATTCAAACACATAATTTCTTTTGACGCTTTAATTGTCCCAGGGATTTGCACTTTCAATGATGTAAGTAAAATAATGTAGTTTTCTCTTTTCTTTTTAAGTCATTATTTTTAAAGACATTGTCTACACACACTTGTGTAACATTGTGACGGTAAATTTAAGTAAACACGGAACTACAAACTGGTCCCCTTCTCCATACACATTTTCTTAATTGTATTTTGTTCATACCTAGAATAAATTCCATGGTTTCAAGTTAATTTGTCTTTTCCTCTCCACGGCTGAATTCTACCAGGATTTTTATCCTCAAATATGTACCTAAAATTATGTGGCTTCTTTTTTCTTTACAAGTCATTATTTCCTAACGCATTGCATACACACCTTTATATAATATTTTGAGAGTAAATTTTTTTTACAAAATCTGCCTATAGATTGGTAGAATTAGCGAAACTAGGGTATGAAACAATTAACTGTTCCTTTCCAGTGCTCTGAGTCTGTTATATCAGGTTTATTATTTTTTATTTCTTCAATAATGGTAGGTGTGTCGCTCGATGTCCAATGAAGTTAGGGTATGCAATGCTTAAATGCTGGTTTTCCAGTGCCCCAAATATGTTACAGCAGGTTTCTCGTTTATTTTATAGTAATTGGAGGCGCTGCGTCTCTGCAAATTCTTAGCGTAGTTCTGTAGAATTAACGAATTTTGTTTTCAAGTGCTCCGACTCTGTTACAACAGGTTTCCTCTTCTTTCCTTCTTTACTTTTTCTTCGACTTTTTTCTTTCTTTTTTCAATTATGATTGGAATTTTGCAGTGGGAATGTTAGAGTTTATATTCACTTAATCTCTAACTTGGATTCATTCTGCACACTCGGCCCCATACTTTGTTTCAAAGACGTATGTAAAATAAGCAGTTCCAACACAAAGCTTTAATTGCTTTTGACGCTTTAAATGTCCTCAGGATTTGCACTTTCATTTCCTCTATTACATTAGGTTTCTCTGGCTTATTTCCTCTGTTATAGTAGGTTTCCTCTGTTACATCAGGTTTCATCTTCCTCTGTTACAACAAGTTTCCTCTTCTTTCCTTCATTACAACATGTTTCATTTTCTTTCCTTTGTCACAACATGTTTCCTCTTCTTTCCTTATTTCTCTGTTCTTCTACTTCTTTATTACTTTTGATTCTTTAATTGTCCCCGAGCTTTTCACTAAATTCATTGATGTAAGTAAAACAAAGTAACTTTCTCTTTCTTTTTTTCAGGTCATTATTTTGAAAGACACTGTCTACACACTATTTTGTAACGTTTTGACATAAAATTTCAGTAATGCGGGAACTACAAACTGGTTCCTTTTTCCGTACACATTTTCTTAATTATATTTTGTTCACACATAGAAGAAATTCCATGGTTTAAGGTTAATTTATATTTTCCTCTCCACGGTCGGATTCTATTAGGGTTTTCAACCTCAAAGATGTACCTAAACTTATGTGGCTTCTTTTTTCTTTACAAGTCATTATTTCCTAAGGCACTGCATACACACCTTTATATCATATTTTGAGAGTAAATTTCTCTACAAACTCTACCTGTAGATTGGTATAATTAGAGAAGCTAGTGTATGGAATAATTAATTGTTCCTCTCTAGTGCTCTGAGTTAGTTATAGAAGGTTTATTCATTTTTATTTCTTCAGTAATGGCAGGTGCGTCGCCCAGTGTCTAACGAAGTTAGGGTATGGAATGCTTAAATTTTTTTTTCCAATGCCCCAAATCTGTTACATCAGGTTTAGTATTTATTTTGTAGTAATGACATGCACAGTGTCTCAGCAAATTATTAGTGTAGTATTGTAGAATTAATGAATTTTGTTTTCAAGTGCCCCAACTCTGTTACATTAGGTTTCCTCTTCTTTCCTTCTTTCTTTTTTCTTCGAATTTTTTCTTTATTTTTTCAATTTTGATTGGCCTTTTGCAGTGGGAAGGTTAGAGTTTATATTCACTTAATCTCTCACTTGGATTCATTCTGCACACTTGTCCCCAGACTTTTCTTCAAAGACATACATAAAATAAGTAGTTCTAACACAAAGCTTTAATTGCTTTTGATACTTTAATTGTCCTCGAGCATTACACTTTCATTTCCTCTGTAACAGTAGGTTTCTATGTCTTATTTCCTCAGTTACAATAGGTTTCCTATTCCTCTGTTACAACAAGTTTCCTCTTCTTTCCTTCTTTGCAGCAGGTTTCATCTTTTTCCTCTGTTACATCGTGTTTCCTCTTCTTTTCTTCTTTCCTTTTTCTTCGACTTCTTAATTGATTTTGACACTTTAATTGTCATTGGGTTTTGCAATTTCATTGATTTAAGTAAAATAAGGTACATTTCTCTTTCTCTTTTCATGTCATTATTTCCAAAGACACTATCTACACACTCTTGTGTAACGTTCTGACAGTAAATTTCAGTAATACGGGAACTACAAACTTATTCCGTTTTCAGTAAATTTTTTATTAATTGTATTATGTTCATACACAAGCAATTCCATGGTTTCAGTTTCATTTATCTTTTCCGCTCCACGACCAGAATCTACTTGGATTTTCAGCCTCGTCCCCAAACTTTGCTTTAAAGATGTACTTAAAATAAGTAATTCCAATACAAAGCTTTAATTGTTTTTGACACTTTAATTGTCGTTGCGTTTGTACTTTCATTGATGTAAGTAAAATAAGGTAGCATTCACTTTTCTTGTCAAGTCATTATTTCCAAAGGCACTGTATACACACTGTTTTGTAAAGGTCTGACAGTAAATTTAAGTAATGTCGTAACTACAAACCGGTTCCCTTTTCTGTACACATTTTCTTAATTGTATTTTTTTCATACACAGAAGGAATTCCAATGTTTCAGGTTAATTTGTCTTTTCCACTCCATGACCGGATTCTTCCAGGATTTTCAACCTCAAACATGTACATAAAATTATGTAGCTTATTTTTTCTTTACAAGTAATTATTTGCTAAGGCACTTCATACACACCTTTATATAATATTTTGAGAGTAAATTTCTCTGCAAAATATTCCTAAAGATTGGTAGAATTAGCGAAGATAGGGTATGAAATACTTAACTGTTCATTTCCAGTGCTCTGAGTCTATTATAGCAGGTTTATTCTTTTTTATTTCTTCAGGAATGGTAGGCACGTCGCCCGGTGTCTAACTAAGTTAGTGTATGAAATGCTTAAATGTTTCTTTCCAGTGCCCCAACTCTGCTACATCAGGTTTCTTCTTTATTTTGTAGTAATGACAGGCCTGTCATCTCTGCAAATTCTTAGCGTAGTTCTGTAGAATTAACGAAGTTTGTTTTCAAGTGCCATGACTCTGTTATAGCAGGTTTCCTCTTCTTTCTTTCCTTCTTTTTTCTTCAAATTTTTTCTCTCTTTTTTAAATCTGAATTGGCCTTTTTCATTGGTATGGTTAGAGTTTATATTCACTTAATCTATTACTCAGCTTCATTCGGCACACTTCTCCCCATACTTTGCTTCAAAGACATACATAAAATAAGCAGTTCCAACACAAAGCTTTATTGCTTTTGACGCTTTAAATGTCCCCAGGATTTGCACTTTCATTTCCTCTATTACATCAGCTTTCTCTGGCTTATTTCCTCTGTTATAGCAGGTTTCCTCTGTTACATCAGGTTTCCTCTTCCTCTTTTACAACAGGTTTCCTCTTCTTTCCTTCATTACAACAGGTTTCATTTTATTTCCTCTATTAGAACAGGTTTCCTCTTCTTTCCTTCTTTGTCTTTTATTAGAATTATTTATTGCTTTTGATGCTTTAATTGTCCCCAAGCTTTGTATTTTCATTGATGTTAGTAAAACAACGTAGCTTTCTCTTTCTCATTTTTAGGTCATTATTTCGAAAGACACTGTCTACACACTCTTGTGTAACATTCTGACAATAAATTTCAGTAATGCGGGAACTACAAACCGATTCCTTTTTCCGTACACATTTTCTTAATTTTATTTTGTTCATACATCGAAGAAATTCCATGGTTTAAGGTTAATTTATCTTTTTTTCTCCACGGTCAGATTCTACCATGGTTTTCAGCCTCAAAGATGTACCTAAAATTATGTGGCTTCTTTTTTCTTTACAAGTCATTATTTCCTAAGGCACTGCATACACACCTTTACATAGTATTTTGAGAGTAAATTTCTCTACAAACTATTCCTATAGATTGGTATAATTAGTGAATCTAGGGTATGAAATACTTAACTGTTCCTTTCCAGTGCTTTGAGTCTGTTTTAGCGGGATTATTCATTTTTATTTCTTCAGTAATGAACGGCACGCCGCTCGATGTCTAACGAAGTTAGGGTATGAAATGCTTAAATTTTGTTTTCCAGTGCCCCAATTCTGTTACATTAGGTTTGTTCTTTATTTTGCAGTAATGATATGCACAGTGTCTACAAATTCTTAGCGTAGTACTGTAGAATTGACGAAGTTTGTTATCAACTTCCCCAACTATGTTACAATAGGTCATTAGAGAGAATTTGAGGTAAAAAATAGGCCTCCTAAGAGATGTACTACAAAAATATAAGATATATTAAAATATTACGAGTTAAGGGTTTTATGGGGTAGGTATATATGACAAATCACCTCTTACACNTATTAAATACAATTGAGTGAATATATAATTTAAAATTAAAAAACATCAAAATGACAATATATTATTTTATAAAAAATGTGAAAAGACATTTTTATGAATTATGAGTATTTTACTTGAAAATGACAATAATATTATTTTATGAGAAAGTGAATTGTGAGTACTTTACTTGGAAATAACAATAATATTATTTTATGAGAAAGTGTGAAATGACTTTTATTATGAGTACTTCACTTTATGACTTAAAAGTATGGGTTTTCATCCACCATAGAAAATGTGACAAATAAGCATTCTTAACTCATGCAATGCCACCTCAACCATGGGGGATGATGTCATCTACTAGAATGTAATTGGTTGATTTTTATAGTACATTTTGGTTCTTTTGAGGCCCATTTTTGACCTCAAATTCTCTCTAATGTTCATTTTCTTTCCTTCTTTCTCTTTTCTTCGACTTTTTTTTTTTCTTTTTTCAATTTTGATTGGCCTTTTACAGTGGGAAGGTTGGAGTTTATATTCACTTAATCTCTCACTTGGATTCATTCTGCACACTCGTCCCCAGACTTTGCTTCAAAGACGTACGTATAATAAGCAGTTCCAACTCAAAGCTTTAATTGCTTTTGATGCTTTAATTGTCTTGGGGCTTTGCACTTTCATTTCCTCTGTTACAAAAGATTTCTATGGCTTATTTACTCAGTTACAACATGTTTCCTCTTCCTCTGTTACAACAAGTTTCCTCTTCTTTCCTTCTTTGCAGCAGGTTTCATCTTTTTCCTCTGTTACAATGAGTTTCCTCTTCTTTCCATATTTCTTTTTTCTTTGAATTCTTAATTGCTTTTGACACTTTCAATGTCCCTGGGCTCTGCACTTTCATCGATGTAAGTAAAATAAGGTACCTTTCTCTTTCTCTTTTTAGGTCATTATTTCCAAAGACACTGTCTACACACTCTTGTGTAATGTTCTGACAGTAAATTTCAGTAATGCGGGAACTACAAACTTATTCCCTTTTTATTAAACATTTTCTTAATTGTATTATGTTCATACACAAGCAATTTCATGGTTTCAGTTTAATTTTTCTTTTGCACTCCACGACCAGATTCTACTTAGATTTTCAACCTCGTCCCCCAAAACAAATCTTTAATTGTTTTTAATGCTTTAATTGTCCTCGCGTTTGCACTTTCATTGATGTAAGTAAAATAAGGTAGCTTTCTCTTTTCTTTTCAAGTCATTATTTCCAAAGGCATTGTCTACACACTCTTGTGTAAAGGTCTGACAGTAAATTTCAGTAATGTCAGAACTACAAACGGGTTCTCTTTTCCGTACACATTTTCTTAATTGTATTTTGTTCATACACAGAAGCAATTCCAATGTTTCAGGTCAATTTGTCTTTTCTGCTCCATGGCCGAATATTGCCAAGATTTTCAGTCTCAAACATGTACCTAAAATTCCGTGGCTTATTTTTTCTTTACAATTCATTATTTTCTAAGGCACTGCATACACACCTCTATATAATATTTTGAGAGTAAATTTCTCTGCAAAATCTGCCTATAGATTGGTAGAATTAGTGAAGCTAGGGTATGAAATACTTAACTGTTCATTTCCAGTGCTCCGAGTCTGTTAAAGCAGGTTTATTCTTTTTTATTTCTTCAGTAATGGCAGGCACGTCGCCTGGTGTCTAACGGAGTTAGTGTATGAAATGCTTAAATTTTTCTTTCTAGTGCCCCAACTCTGTTACATCAGGTTTCTTCTTTATTTTGTAGTAATGATAGGCGCATTGTCTCTGCAAATTATTAGTGTAGTTCTGTAGAATTAACTAATTTTATTTTCAAGTGCCCCAACTCTATTATAATAGGTTTCCTCTTCTTTCCTTCTTTTTTCTTCAACTTTTTTCTTTCTTTTATTAATCTGGATTGGCCTTTTCCATTAAGAAGGTTATAGTTTATATTCGCTTAATCTATTACTCAGCTTCATTCTACACACTCGTCCATATACTTTGCTTCAAAGACATATGTAAAATAAGCAGTTCCAACACAAAGCTTTAATTTATTTTGACGCTTTAAACGTCCCGGGGATTTACACTTTCATTTCCTTTGTTACATGAGGTTTCTTTGGCTTATTTCCTTTGTTGCAGCAGGTTTCCTCTGTTACATCAGGTTTTCTCTTCCTCTGTTACAAGAGGTTTCCTCTTCTTTCCTTTATTACAGAGGGTTTCGTTTTCTTTCCTCCGTCACAACAGGTTTCCTCTTCTTTCCTTCTTTCTCTTTTCTTCGACTTCTTTATTTCTTTTGATGCTTTAATTGTCCCTAAAATTTTCACTTTCATTGATGTAAGTAAAACAAGGTAGCTTTCTCTTTCTCTTTTCAGGTCATTATTTCGAAAGACACTGTCTACACACTCTTGTGTAATGTTCTATCAGTAAATTTCAGTAATGAAGGAATTACAAACCAGTTCTTTTTTCTGTACACATTTTCTTAATTGTATTTTGTTCATACATAGATTAAAGTCCATGTTTTAAGGTTAATGTATCTTTTCCACTCCACGGTTGAATTCTGCCATGGTGTTCAGCCTCAAAGATGTACCTGAAATTATGTGGCTTCTTTTTTCTTTACAAGTCATTATTCTCTGCAAAATATGCCTATAGATTGGTATAATTGGAGAAGCTAGCGTATGAAATACTTATCTATTCCTTTTTAGTGCTCTGAGTCTGTTACAACAGGTTTATTGATTTTTATTTCTTCAGTCCTGGCAGGCGCACCGCCTAGTGTCTAACGAAGTTAGGGTATTAAATGCTTAAATGTTGTTTTCCAGTGCCCTAACTCTGTTACAGCAAGTTTCTTCTTTATTTTGCAGTAATGACATGCATGGTGTCTCTGCAAATTCTTAGCGTAGTACTATAGAATTAACGAAGTTTGTTTTCAAGTGCCCCAACTTCGTTACAGCAGGTTTCCTCTTCTTTTCTTCTTTCTTTTTTCTTCGACTTTTTTTTTCAATTTTGATTGGCCTTTTGTATTGGGAAGGTTAGAGTTTATATTCGCTTAATCTGTCACTCGGATTCATTTTGCACACTCATCCCCAAACTTTGCTTCAAAGACGTACGTAAAATAAGTAGTTCCATCACAAAGCTTTAATTGTTTTTGATGCTTTAATTGTCCTGAGGCTTTGCACTTTCATTTCCTTTGTTACAACAGGTTTCTATGGATTATTTCCTTAGTTACAATAGGTTTCCTCTTCCTCTATTACAACAAGTTTCCTCTTCTTTCCTTCTATGCAGCAGGTTTCATCTTTTTCCTCTGTTACAATGGGTTTCCTCTTCTTTCCTTCTTTCTTTTTTCTTCAAATTCTTAATTTCTTCTGACGCATTAATTGTCCCGAGGATTTGCACTTTCATTGATGTAAGTAAAATAAGGTAGCTTTCACTTTTTTTTCAAGTCATTATTTCCAAAGGCACTGTATACACACTCTTTTGTAAAGGTCTGACAGTAAATTTAAGTAATGCCGTAACTACAAACCGGTTCCCTTTTCCATATACATTTTCTTAATTGTATTTTGTTCATACACAGAAGCAATTCCAAATTTTCAAGTTAATTTGTCTTTTTCGCTGCACGACCGGATTCTGCCAGGATTTTCAACCTCAAACATGTACCTAAAATTATGTGGCTTATTTTTTCTTTACAAGTCATTATTTGCTAAGGCATTGCATACACACCTTTATATAATATTTTGAGAGTAAATTTCTTTGCAAAATCTACCTAAAGATTGGTAGAATTAGCGAAGATAGGGTATGAAATACTTAACTGTTCATTTCCAGTGCTCCGAGTCTATTATAGCAGGTTTATTCTTTTTTATTTCTTCAGTAATGGCAGGCGCGTCGCCCGGTGTCTAACGAAGTTAGTGTATGAAATGCTTAAACGTTGCTTTCCAGTGCCCCAACTCTGCTACATCAGGTTTCTTCTTTATTTTGTAGTAATGACAGTCGCATTGTCTCTGCAAATTCTTAGTGTAGTTCTGTAGAATTAGCAAAGTTTGTTTTCAAGTTCCATGACTCTGTTATAGCAGGTTTCCTCTTCTTTCCTTCCTTCTTTTTTCTTCAACTTTTTTCTTTCTTTTTTAAATTTGGATTGGCCTTTTCCATTGGGAAGGTTAGATTTTAGATTCGCTTAATCTATTACTCAGCTTCATTCTGCACACTCATCCCCATACTTTGCTTCAAAGACATACATAAAATAAGCAGTTTCAACACAAAGCTTTAATTTATTTTGACGATTTAAATGTTCCCGGGATTTACACTTTCATTTCCTTTGTTACATGAGGTTTCTCTGGCTTATTTCCTCTGTTACAGTAGGTTTCCTCTTCCTTTGTTACAACATGTTTCCTCTTATTTCCTTCATTACAGAAGGTTTCCTTTTCTTTCCTCTGTCACAACAGGTTTCCTCTTATTTCCTTCTTTCTCTTTTATTCGATTTCTTTATTTATTTTGATGCTTTAATTGTACCTGAGCTTTTCACTTTCATTGATGTAAGTAAAACAAGTTATCTTTCTCTTTCTCTTTTCAGGTCATTATTTCAAAAGACACTGTCTACACACTCTTGTGTAACATTCTGACAGTAAATTTCAATATTGTAGGAACTACAAACCGATTCCTTTTCTCGTGCACATTTTCTTAATTGTATTTTGTTCATACATAGAATGAATTCCATGGTTTAAAGTTAATTTATCTTTTTTTCTCTACGGTCAGATTCTACCATGGTTTTCAGCCTCAAAGATGTACCTAAAATTATGTGGCTTCTTTTTTCTTTACAAGTCATTATTGTATGCAAACTCTTCCTATAGATTGGTATAATTAATGAAGCTAGGGTATGAAATACTTAACTGTTCCTTTCCAGTACTCTGAGTCTGTTATAGCAGGTTTATTCATTTTTATTTCTTCAGTAATGGCAGGCGCGTCGCCCGGTGTCTAACGAAGTTAGGGTATGAAATTCTTAAATGTTGTTTTCTAGTGCCCCAACTCTGTTACAACATATTTCTTCTTTATTTTGCAGTAATGACATGCGCGGTGTCTCTGCAAATTCTTAGCGTAGTACTGTAGAATTAACAAAGTCTGTTTTCAAGTGCCCCAACTCAGTTACAACAGATTTCCTCTTCTTTTCTTCTTTCTTTTTTCTTTTTTTTTTCAATTTTGATTGGCCTTTTGTAGTGGGAAGCTTATATTTTATATTCACTTAATATCTCACTTGGATTCATTTTGCACACTCATCCCCAGACTTTGCTTCAAAGACGTACGTAAAATAAGTAGTTCCAACAAAAAGCTTTAATTTTCCCGAGGATTTGCACTTCCATTTCCTCTGTTACAACAGGTTTCTATGGATTATTTCCTCAGTTACAACATGTTTTCTCTTCCTCTATTACAACAAGTTTCCTCTTCTTTCCTTCTTTGCAACAGGTTTCATCTTTTTCCTCTGTTACACCGGGTTTCCTCTTCTTTCCTTCCTTTTTTTTCTTCGAAATCTTAATTTATTTTGACCCGTTAATTGTCCCTGGGATTTTCAATTTCATTGATGTAAGTAAAATAAGGTACCTTTCTCTTTCTCTTTTCAGGTCATTATTTCCAAAGACACTGTCTACACACTTTTGTGTAACATTTTGATAGTAAATTTCAGTAATGCGGGAATTACAAAATTATTCCCTTTTCAGTAAAGATTTTCATAATGGTATTATGTTCATACAAAATCAATTCCATGGTTTCAATTTGATTTGTCTTTTCTGCTCCATGACCATATTCTACCGGGATTTTCAGCCTCGTCCCCCAAACTTTGCTTCAAAGATGAACTTAAAATAAGTAATTCCAACACAAACATTTAATTGTTTTTGACACTTTAACTGTCCTCTCGTTTGCAATTTCACTGATGCAATTAAAATAAGGTAGATTTCTCTTTTCTTTTCAAGTCATTATTTCCAAAGGCACTGTCTACACACTCTTGTGTAAAGGTCTGACAGTAAATTTCAGTAATGTCGAAACTACAAACAGGTTCCATTTTTCTATACACATTTTCTTAATTGTATTTTGTTCATACACAAAAGTAATTCCAATGTTTCAGGTTAATTTTTCTTTTCTGCTCCACAGCTGGATTATGCCAGGATTTTCAGCCGCAAACATGTACCTAAAATTATGTGGCTTATTTTTTCTTTACAAGTCATTATTTCCTAAGGCATTGCATACAAACCTTTATATAATATTTTGAGAGTAAATTTCTTTGCAAAATATGCCTATAGATTGGTAGAATTATCGAAGGTAGGTTATGAAATACTTAACTATTCATTTCCATTGCTCCAAGTCAATTATACCAGAGTTATTCATTTTTATTCCTTCAGTAATGGAAGGCGTGTCCCCCGATGTCTAACGAAGTTAGTGTATGAAATGCTTAAATGTTTCTTTCCAGTGCCCCAACTCTTTTACATCAGGTTTATTGTTCACTTTGTAGTAATGATAGGTGCGTTTTCTCTGCAAATTCTTAGCGTAGTTATATAGAATTAACGAAGTTTGTTTTCAAGTGCCTCGACTCTGTTATAGCAGGTTTCCTCTTCTTTCCTTCCTTCTTTTTTCTTCAAATTTTTTCTTTCTTTTTTTAATGTGGATAGGCCTTTTCCAGTGGGAATGTTAGAGTTTATATTCACTTAATCTATTACTCAGCTTCATTATGCACACTCGTCCCCATACTTTTCTTCAAAGATGTACGTAAAATAAGCAGTTCCAACATAAAGATTTAATTGCTTTTGACACTTTAAATGTCCCCAGGGTTTGCACTTTCATTTCCTTTGTCACAATAGGTTTCTCTATCTTATTTCCTCTGTTATAGCAGGTTTCCTCTATTATATCAGGTTTCCTCTTCCTATGTTACAACAGGTTTCATCTTCTTTCCTTCATTACAGTAGGTTTCCTTTTCTTTCCTCTGTCACATCAGGTTTACTCTTCTTTCATTCTTTCTCTTTTCTTCGACTTCTTTATTGATTTTGATGCTTTAATTGTCCCCGAGCTTTTCACTTTCATTGATGTAAGTAAAACAAGGTAGCTTTCTCTTTCTCTTTTTAGGTCATTATTTCGAAAGACACTGTCTACACATTCTTGTGTAATGTTCTGACAGTAAATTTCAGTAACGCGGGAACTACAAACCGGTTCCTTTTTCCATACATATTTTCTTAATTGTATTTTGTTCATACATAGAATAAATTCCATGGTTTAAGGTTAATTTATATTTTTCGCTCCACGATCAAATTCTACCAGGGTTTTAAGCCTCAAAGATGTACCTAAAATTATGTGGCTTCTTTTTTCTTTAGAAGTCATTATTTCCTAAGGCACTGCATACACACTTTTATATAATATTTTGAGAGTAAATTTTTGTTAGAATAGTAGAGTCAAGCTAAACTAGTTAACCTATCTAAGAAACCAACAAAATATCATAAAAGATAAGAACAAGAAAAGAAAAGGACAAGAGAACACCGATATACGTGGTTCACCTTAATGGGTTACATCCATGGGAAGGTAGTCTTCTATTATCTATAGAATGTCTTCTCCAATCTTACAAGAGAGCAAATCACAAATACCCCAAAGAATATGGATGATGTATAAGAGTGTCACAATAGTACCACTGCTACATCAAGAATACATAATATGTATAGACTCACTTGACCCTATTATATACTAAGAGATGAGGAGGAATTACTCTCACACATTGCATGTGTGATAATATAATTCTCCAAAATAACATCTCTTAATACAATACCATGGAAAAATACTCTACACAAGTAAATACAACACCATATAACTATGGTTTAAATGTATTACTCTTTTACATAAGATTGTAGACAAATTTCGACAGAATACAAATACATTATTACCTTCCAAGGAATATAATATATTCCAACACCCCCCCCTAATAATGGCTGGGAGAAGGGCCCACACTAACACTAAGGAGGGAAGGAGTCATTACTGTTTCCCCTTCATGACAACTTCCCACATTCCAAGAAAGGAACAAATATGCACAAACTTCACCTTGGTTAAGGATTTGGTGAAGATATATGCTACCTGCTGCTCGGTAGGACAATACTGAAGAGAAAGAATATCATCTACCACAAATTCGTGAATGTAATGAGCATCAAGGTCGAGATTCTTTGTCTTGGAGCGATATACTGGATTATAAGCAAGCTAGATTGCACCATGATTGTCACATTTCAATGCAGTGGATGATTTTAGAGCCAGGCCAATCTCTATAAGAACATGTTGTAACCAAACTGCTTCTTTGGCTTCTCTATATTTTGCTTCACATGAAGATAAAGAAAGAGTCTTCACCTTCTTGCTCAACCAAGAAATCGAACCTGAACCAAGTTTAAATACATAACCTGTAGTGGACCGTCGATCCGAACTATCACTTGCCCAATCAGAATCTGTGTAACCAGAGAGTGAAACTGTAGTGCCGCTCGAATAAAAAACACCATAGTGTAATTTCCCCTATAAATATCTCAGAATCCTCTTGTCTTCTTGCCAATGATTTCATGAGGGTACTGCATGAACCAAGAAACCAAAATGACAGCAAAAGAGAGATTTGGTCGAATGTGAGTTAAATATATCAAACTTTCTACAAGCTGATGATAAAGAGTGGCATCAACAGGCGGTGTGGTACACTCAACAGTTAACTTTACACCAGACTAAAATGGTGTAGGAGCAGGAGAACGTTTACAATCACTCATATGGAAACAATCCAACAGGTCTGTAGCATACTTCGACTGAGAGAGAAACATACCATCTGGCATATGCCATATTTGAAAACCTAAGAAATAATGCAATAAAGCAAGGTCAGTCATTTCAAACTACTTTTGAAAATCACTTTTTAGATTTTGAATTAATGTAAGCTGGCTGCTTGTGATGATTAGATCATCTACATATAAAACAACAATGAGAATATTAGTACCAAAGTTCTGAACATACAGATTTGGATCAGATATACAATGCTTAAAACCATTCTTCAAAAAATATGCAACAATTTTATCATACCAAGCCCTAGGTTCTTGTTTGAGACCATATAAAGACTTGTGTAATTTACATACTAAATTTGATGATTCAACATTAATAAAACCAGGAGGCTGTTCCATATAAATATCTTCATTAAGATCACCATTTAAAAAGCACTTTTAACATCCATTTGGTGTATTTCCCATTTATAAGATGACGCAATAGATAAAATGGTTCTTATTGTATTAATTTTAGCAATAGGAGCAAAAATTTCATTATAATATACACCTTCAAGTTTATTAAAACCTTTTGCAACTAACCTAGCTTTATACTTTTCAATCTGTCCTTCTGCAACGAACTTAGTTTTCTTGTAATCTTTACCAAAACTATTTAATTTCTCATTTTCCAACTAGATCTCTCTTTTGCCATAAGTTTGGTTTCTCGGTTCATGCAACAACCTCATGAAAGTCATTGGCAGGAAGCCAAGAGGATTCTGAGATATTTGTAGGGGACATTACACTATGGTGTTTTTTATTCGAGTAGTACTATAGTTTCACTCTCTAGTTACACAGATTCTGATTGGGCAGGTGACAGTTCTGATCGATGGTCCATTGCAGGTTATGTATTTCAACTCGGTTCAGGTCCAATTTCTTGGTCGAGCAAGAAGGTGAAAACTCTTTCTTTATCTTCATGTGGAGCAGAATGTAGAGATGCCAAAGAAGCATCTAAAGAAGAAGTTTGGTTATGGCATGTTCTTACAGAGCTTGGTATGGCTCCAAAATCATGTAGATCTATAGAAAAAACATCAAGAAACCCTTGAAATTTTTTTGTATAAATCTTACACAACAAGTTAGGGTTAGGGTAAAAAAAATGCAGAAATATGCCCAGATCTGAAGAGAAGCCTAATGGCTACCAGATAGAAAGAAAATTTACAACAAAATGACAATGCCTAAATGATAATCATTATTGATTGAAAGCTATAGAAGGTACTAGATCATAGCAACATGCTTTGATACCATTTTAGAATAGTAGAGTTAAGCTAAACTAGTTAACCTATCTAAGAAACCAACAACATATCATAAAAGATAAGAACAGGAAAAGAAAAGGACAAGAGAACACCGATATACGTGGTTCACCCTAATGGGTTACATCAACGAGAAGGTAGTCTTCTATTATCTCCATAATGTCTTCTCCAATCTTACAAGAGAGCAAAGCACAGATACCCCAAAAAATATAGATGATGTACAATAGTCTCACAATAGTACCACTGCTATATCAAGAATACATAATATGTAGAGACTCACTTGACCCTATGATATACTAAGAGATGAGGAGGAATTACTCTCACATATTGCATGTGGGAAAATATAAATCTCCAAAACAACACCTCTTAATACAATAGCATGGACAAATACTCTACACAAGTTTTTACAACACCATATAAATATGGGTTAAATGTATTACTCTTTTACATAAGATTGTAGACAACTTCTGACATTATACAAAGAGATTATTAACTTCTAAGGAATATAATATATTCCAACAATTTCTCTGCAAATTCTTCCTATAGATTGGTATAATTAGCGAAGCTAGGGTATGAAATACTTAACTGTTCCTTTCCAGTGATCTGAGTATGTTATAGCAGGTTTATTCATTTTTATTTCTTTAGTAATGGCGGGCGCATTGCCTAGTTTCTAACGAAGTTAGGGTATTAAATGCTTAAATGTTGTTTTCTAGTGCCCCAACTTTGTTATAGCAGGTTTCTTCTTTATTTTGCAGTAATGACATGCACGGTGTCTTTGCAAATTCTTAGCGTAGTACAGTAGAATTAACGAAGTTTGTTTTCAAGTGCCCCAACTCTGTTACAGCAGGTTTCCTCTTCTTTCCTTCTTTTTTTTTCTTCTAATTTTTTATTTTTTTTTTCAATTTTGATTGGCCTTTTGAAGTGGGAAGGTTAGAGTTTAGATTTCAATAATTTCTCACTCGGATTCATTCTGCACACTCGTCCCCAGACATTGATTCAAATATGTACATAAAATAAGTAGTTCCAACACAAAGGTTTAATTGATTTTGATGATTTAATTGTCTCGGGGCTTTGCTCTTTCATTTCCTCTATTACAACAAGTTTCTATGGCTTATTTCCTTAGTTAAAATAGTTTTCCTCTTCCTCTGTTACAACAATTTTCCTCTTCTTTCCTTCTTTGTAGCAGGTTTCATCTTTTTCCTCTGTTACAACGGGTTTCCTCTTCTTTCCTTCTTTCTTTTTTGTTCGACTTCTTAATTGATTTTGACGCTTTAATTGTCCCTGGGATTTGCATTTTCATCGATGTAAGTAAAATAAGGTACCTTTCTCTTTCTCTTTTGAGGTCATTATTTCCAAAGACGTTGTCTACACACTCTAGTGTAACGTTCTGACAGTAAATTTCAGTAATGCGGGAACTACAAACTTATTCCCTTTTCAGTAAACATTTTCTTAATTGTACTATGTTCATACATAAGAAATTTCATGGTTTCAGGTTAATTTGTCTTTTCTGGTCCACGACCAGATTCTACCCGGATTTTCAGCCTCATCCCCAAACTTTGCTTCAAAGACGTACTTAAAATAATCAATTTCGACACAAAGCTTTAATTGTTTTTTACGCTTTAATTTTCCTCGTGTTTGAACTTTCATTGATGTAAGTAAAATAAGGTAGCTTTCTCTTTTCTTTTCGAGTCATTATTTCCAAAGGCACTGTATACACACTCTTTTGTAAAGGTCTGGCATAAAATTTCAGTAATACTGGAACTACAAACCGGTTCCCTTTTTTCGTACACATTTTCTTAATTGTATGTTGTTCATACACAGAAGAAATTCCAATGTTTCAGGTTAATTTGTCTTTTCTGCTCCATGACCAGATTCTGCCAAGATTTTCATCCTCAAACATGTAGCTAAAATTGTGTGTCTTATTTTTTCTTTACAAGTCATTATTTCCTAAGGCACTACATACACACCTTTATATAATATTTTGAGAGTAAAATTCTCTACAAAATCTACCTATATATTGGTAGAATTAGCGAAGCTAGGTTATGAAATACTTAATTGTTCATTTCCAGTGCTCCGAGTTTGTGATAGTAGGTTTATTCTTTTTAATTTCTTTAGTAATGGAAGGCACGTTTCCTGGTGTCTAACTAAGTTAGTGTATGAAATGATTAAATGTTGATTTCCAGTGTCCCAACTCTGTTACATTAGGTTTCATCTATATTTTGTAGTAATGACAGACGCGTTGTCTCTACAAATTCTTAGCGTAGTTCTGTAGAATTAACTAAGTTTGTTTTCAAGTGCCCCGACTCTGTTATAGCAGGCTTCCTCTTCTTTCCTTCCTTCTTTTTTCTTCAACTTTTTTCTTTCTTTTTTTTTTTAATCTGGATTGGCCTTTTCCAGTGGGAAGGTTAGAGTTTATATTCGCTTAATCTATTACTTAGCTTCATGCAGGCACACTAGTCCCCATACTTTGCTTCATAGATGTACATAAAATAAATAGTTCCAACACAAAGCTTTCATTTCTTTTGACGCTTTAATTGTCCTCGGGATTTGCACTTTCATTTCCTCTATTACAACAGGTTTATCTGGCTTATTTCCTTTTTTTATAGAAGGTTTCCTCTGTTACAACATGTCATATTTTTATCATTTAAGAAATATGATCTTAGGATCTTATCTGAGAGAATATCATGCACAATAATCAATCACAAGAGACAATGGACACAAATATTTTTCTCGGGGAAACCATAAAGGAGAAAACCCTGAAACTTCCTTAGAGATAGAATGAGAACCAGTAGCAAAAGTAAAAACCAAAAACATAAATATGATCTCCGACAGCTGATCTCTCTCACTTGTGCCAACACTTCCTCTCTCACTCATGTGCCCCAATTGAGTGAGTGTGTGTGTCAAAATAGAGAGGCTCACTCTCTATTTATACTAGTTTCTAACTTGACAATTACTTATCAGGGCCGACTTCTCTATGAGATTCTAATAACCCTAGTGCCCCTCAACTATGGGGACTTTCCCCCCTTGATCAACAAGGAGGTGTTAACCTCAACTCAATTGTGGGGTCTATTGCCCCGAATTGCAATGGAGGGTTAACCTCATTGAATTTACATGAATTTATTATATTAATGACTCTCCCAACAGGAACATCGAGGTACAATGAAATACAAATGATTCTCTCGATAGGAATAATGGGGTACAATATAAGATATACAAGTGAATACATTCTGAAGTTACAAGTACATCAACACTCCCTCTTAACTAGGGAGGTATTCTCTTGACATAATTCATCAGCACAAGTATTCTTCTCTAGATCATCATCAAAGATGGATCATCACTGGATCATCATCAAAGCTGGATCATTACTGGATCATCATCAAAGCTGGATCATCATTGGATCATCATCATCACTACTTCCACTATATCGATCAAATGGTGCTATCTCTCATTTCTACTCGTCACAGGAATTTCTACAGAGCCTGTTGTTTTTCATGCTAGTTGTGGGCCTAGCCTCCATGTAGGTCTTCATCTTCTTCAACACTTATGTCTGACCATGGAAGGAACACATCCACCATCCATGTCAGAAAGGCCCTCCCAACACTTACATATGACCATGGGAGGAACACATCCAACATTTATGTCAGAAAGGCACGCCCAACACTCACATCTAACCATGGGAGGCCCAACCTGTCACCATCTCAGAAAGGCCCAACACTTAAATATGACCTAGTCAGAAAGGCCCAGCACTTACATCCTCTGTCATGGTATCTACCATCCGAGGAAAGGCCCACACTTACATCCTCTGGAATGGTATCTACCATCCAAGGAAAGGCCCAACACTTACATTTGACCTATTCAGAAAGGCCCAGCACTTACATTTGACCCAATCAGAAAGTCCTAGCACTTACATCCTCTGGCATGGTAGGAAACGCCATCTACCATCCGAGTAAAGGCCTAGCACTTACATCCTCCGGTATGGTATCTACCATCCAAGGAAAGGCCCAAAACTTACATCTGACCCAGTCAGAAAGGCCCAACACTTATATCTGACTAAGTCAGAAAGGATCAGCACTTACATCCTCTGGCATGGTATCTACCATCCAAGGAAAGGCCCTACACTTACATCTAACCATGGAAGGAACCAATCCTATCACAATGTCAGAAGGGCTCTGCACTTACATCTAACCATGGGAGACCCCACCTACCACCATGTTAGAAGGGCTCTGCACTTACATCTGACCATTGGAGGCCCCCCCTACCACCATGTCAGAAGGGCTCTGCACTTACATATGACCATGGGAGGCCCTGCCTACCACCATGTCAGAAGGGGTCACAGACTCATCACTTCCCCTTGGAAGAAACCTCGATCTGGAGAACACCCAGATTCTCCCTGAAGTACTCAAACTTCACTTTGGATAATGGCTTGCTCAACACATCAACTATCTGCTCATCCATCGTAACGTACTAGAGCTTCACTACTCCTCTCTTCACCATATCCTTGGTATAGTGATATTTGATCTTGATATGATTCAACTTGTCATGGAACACCGGGTTCTCTGAAAACTTCACACAACTTTGGTTGTCACAATATATACAAGTAGAATCCAACTGAAGATCAAACAATTCATATAGTAGCTTCCTTAGCCACATTGCCTCACAACTAGCTGAACAAGTTGTGACATACTCTGCCTCGGTTGTACTTAGTGCCACACAGGATTGCTTCCTGCTAAACCAAGAGATCACACCTAATCACATACTGAAGAAACACCCTGAAGTGCTCTTCCTATAAATGGCATTGCTTTCCCAGTCTGAATCAATATAACCCTCCAGGTTAATATTCTGATTCGCCTCATACTTGAGCCCATAGTTAACTGTACCCTTTAGGTACCTCATAATATGCTTTGTAGCAATCAGGTGAACATGTCTCAAATCTGCAGGAACTGGCTCAATGTGTTCATAGCAAAGCAAATATCTGGTCTCGTGTTCATCAGGTACATCAAGGAACCAATTATCTGATGATACATCATAGCATCAATCGACTCTGATGAAGCATTGCTCAATAGCTTCAGTTTGATGCCATGGGTGTGGCCATGTCCTTGCAGTCCATCATCCCAAACCTCTTTAGAATATCTACTGCATACTTCCCTTGTCCAAGGGATATTCCATTCGCACTTTGCCACACCTTCATATCTAGAAAGTAATGCACCATACCTAAGTCCTTCATCTCGAACTCGGCAACAAGTCTCCTTCTTGTAACCTTAATGATTTCCACTTTCCCTGTTAGGAACAAGTCATCGACATATAACAGTGGCATCACTGGTCTTCCACCTTCAACCTTGAAGTAAAGTTTGGAATCCACTTTACTCTTAGTAAAGCCTAGATCCATCAGTAAGCTATCCATCCTGTCGTACCATGTCGAACCTCAGGATATTTTGCAGTCACTCCACATGAAGAGGAGCATCATTCTCCCTCTGCCTTTCATACTCTATGTATTTTGTACTGGAGTGACAAGTAGCTTCCTCTACTACTAATATTCTATGTATCCATCTAGGGTCACTAGATACCAATATCCTCTGTCTTGAACCTTTTCAAAAGTTCTTCTCGCACCCATCTGTGAGGTTGTCATTCTCTATAGGTTTTCATCTTCAACCTTGTAGCAAAGGTAAAGATCTTCATTTCTCTAGGTGATCTCCAAGATCCTCATGTATGTGTTATCCCATGGGTGTCTTTTGAGCTTGTACAAGGCCTTATTTTGCACACATGATTCTGCCTATAAAACTTCCAGTGGCTACAAATGTCTCTTTGTAGTCTATGCCTTCTTTCTGTGAGAAGCCTCATGCTACAAATCTTTCCTTGTATTCTACTGCATGTTGGATATTGCAGATCCATATGGAAGATACTACGGAATTCAATTTAGGTCTTCAACATTGCATTCTAGTCATCATTCTTCATTTTGAATTATTTCTTGAACCGTCGCCCACTTGTTCTTCGGAACAGGTCTCATCCTTGTTTTCTTGTAGGAAATTGTACGGGATATTTCCTACAAGTCAAATGCAATAGTTGTATGGTTAGAAACATTTCATAAGGCATATTCATAATGGAAAATTCTTATGCATAAGGATATGATCATGCAACTATTTTAACCAATAAAACATTCATCCATATCTCACTGAAACTTTCTAGATTCCTTCCATCTCTACCATGACATCATTGAGATTCTGCACTAATCCAATATATCAGCAAATAGGTTTCATTTTAGATAAGTAGCAATGGAGAGTTATGATAGCACCATGGGATACTTACCCATCACATGCATATTAGTAGTATACTGTCATTAATGCAAACATTCTATCATGCATAACACATCAACTGAATATAAACAAATGCATAACAAAATAATATCATGAAATGACAATTGAATAATTATCTTTATTCATTTCATGGGTAGACTCCTTCTTGAGCCTTCAGCTTCATTATATTCTTCATTCATAAAAACATTATTTCTTATCCAAATGCTAAGATGGATAAGAGGTTCTTCAAGAATTGAGTCCTTCTTGTGTGAACTCTTCCTAGAGTCTGCTGAAGGTAATCCCTTCCTTTTGGCACACATTCCTCGAGTCCCATGATCTTGGGAGGCCATTCAAGGCAGATATCACAATTTTTGTATTCTCTACGTCTTCATCTGTTGCTTCAAGTTGTTCTTTGATTAGAGAGATCCTTGTAAAGTATGACTGTATGGTCTCTGCATTCTCGATATTTACATTCTTCAACTGGTTTCTCAAAGTCATCTTCCAATTTATGTTCTTCCCTTCAAATAGCTTAGTCAAGGAATACAACATCTCTTTAGGCGTATTTAGGGAAGACAATTGTGGTATAAGATGATTCTTGATTGAATCATCAATGATCTTCTTAGCCTTGACCAAGTTCTTCTTATGTAAGGCTTTAGCCTCATCTCCCTCTGGAACTAGAACCTCTCCACTTATGTAGGTGTCCAATTCATTTTCTTCAAGAACCAGTGAAAACTTATACTTCCATGCTCAGAAATTTTCAGCTTCACCAAGCTTGTCATCAAGCTGGTGTGATAGGTCATTTTGAAATGAGAACCTCAAATGTAAATAGCAAAAGATTAGATCTTACCGATTTGAGGTGTCCATTCTGGTTATGGATCTGGCTGATCTAGGGTTTGTCAAAGAAACCCTAATTTTAAAAACTTGAAATTTCAAACTTCTAATTGGTCTAATTGGATAGAAAGATGGTCCTCTTCAAGAAGAGCTGTCCAATGTAATCATTAGAGGAAATTTAAGGTCTAAAATGGGCCTTATAAGAAAACGTGCCAAAATAAGTTTTTGTGTGTTGGAATTCAAGAACCAATAGAATTTCAATAAAATAAGTCAACCATAATGGTTGAATTGACATATTTGTCATTAAAAAAAACTACTTTTTTGTTCGTATTTTCGACATATCTCATTGTGTTTTTACTCAAATTTCGATCGGGAGAGCTCGTTGGATGTAGAATTTGATTCCACATCCAACGAGTACCCGCACTGCATACTTTTGACGGACCCCGCTACCCCAAAAACAAGAAATACCTGAAAAAACATGATGATGACATCATCATCACATTTTTTTAGGTATTTCTTGTTTTTGGGGTAGTGGGGTCCATCAAAAGTATGCATTGTGGGTACTCGTTGGATGCAGAATCAAATTCTGCATCCAACAAGCTCTCCCGATCGAAATTTGAGTAAAAACACAGGGAGATATGTCGAAAATATGAACACAAAAAGTAGTTTTTTTCTTTCTTCCTCCAAAATTAATCAATATTATTTTATTATTTTAACTATTATTTTATTATTTTCCTTAGGAGGCCCATTTTAGACCCCAAAATTCCTCTAATGTCTTTTCTGGAAACAGTGGAGGGAAGCTCCTAGAATAGGAAGCCCTACTTTTCCAATTTCCTCTCCAAAAATTCCTAATATTTTTTCTGTAGTATCTATGAAATTACTACACCTTTGTGTCTGAAAGTTTGTACTGAAGTATCCTTGTATGTCCTCTTTCCAACACCATAGGTTTGAGCATAATTGGATTCACCAATTGGGACTTATGAGATTTTTCCCAAGGTGACTTATTTCAGGGCTGTTCATCAGAGCGAACTTGTACGGACTACCCCGTCTCCTTGTTTCACCATCAGGGTCTAAAACTTTTACCATAGAAATTAAATTCCATCTCCTATCTGGAAAATCTTGTGAAATTTCATTTGGACCTTTGTATCCCGAGATATACTAATTCTCGCTAGGTGTCATGTTTAGGTATGAATCCTGGAAGAGGTTGGAAACATGATTTGGAGGAATTATATCTCCCAGAATATAGCGAATTTGAGGCTGAAATTTTTACATAGGGTACATCAGAAGTTTATATTCAGCCTATAAAACTTTCAGCCCTTTGAATTCTTAAATCCCGAAATATAGCGAATGTACCAAAATTACCAGTTTTAGTATTTTAGGGTTTTTTAGGCCCGAGGTCAAACTAGGGTTTGACTTTCCTTGAGTTTTACTCAACCAAAAACTTCAACGTTGGTCTCTAAACTTTGATTTTGGTGAGGAAAGAAATCCTATGCTTGGCTCTCTGAAAAATTCCTCTTCTGTAAAAAGCCTTAGTTTCTCGCAACAAAAACTGAAAATGCCCGGAATCAAATTTTGCTTCGACATAAAGATGCCTTCATTGGAGAGTTATCTTAGCATGCTTTTGTTGATGGATTGTGGAGAGAGACTGAAAAAGTCATAAGACCTAGCTTCTATGGATGCACAGTGTCTTCTTCTCATGTTAGCTCTGATACCATGTTAGATTTTTATCATTTAAGCAATATGATCTTAGGATCTTATCTCAAAAAATAACATGCACAACAATCAATCACAAGAGACAATGGACACAAATATTTTCCTCGAGGAAACCATAAAGGAGAAAACCCCCCAACTTCCTCAGATATAGAATGAGCACCAGTAGCAAAATTAAAACCCGAAAACATAAAGATGATCTCCAACAACTGATCTTTCTCACTTGTGCCAGCACTTCCTCTCTCACTCATGCGCCCTAGTTGAGTGAGTGTGTGTGTTAAAATAGAGAGGCTCACTCTCTATTTATACTAGTTTCCAACTTGACAATTACGTACCAAGGATGAATTCTATATGAGAGTCTAATAACCCTACTTCCCCTCAACAGTGGGGACCTTCTCCCCTGATCATTAAGGAGGGTTAACTTCAACTCAATTGTGGGGACTATTAACTCGAATTACAATGGAGGGTTAACTTTGTTGAATTTACATGAATTTACTATATTAATGACTCTCTCGATAGGAACATCGGGGTACAATTAAATACATGATTCTCTCGATAGGAACATTGCGGTACAATATAAGATATACAAGTGAATACATTCTGAAGTTACAAATACATCAACACACTAGGTTTCCTCTTCCTCTGTTACAGCAAGTTTCCTCTTCTTTCCTTCTTTATAGTAGGTTTCCTCTTCTTTCCTTCTTTATAGCAGGTTTCCTCTTCTTTCCTCTATTACAATAGGTTTCCTCTTCTTTTCTTCTTTCTTTTTTCTTCGACTTCTTAATTGCTTTTGACGCTTTACTTTTCCCTGGGATTTGCACTTTCATTGATGTAAGTAAAATAAGGTAGCTTTATCTTTCTCTTTTCAGGTCATTATTTCCAAGACACTATGTACAAACTCTTGTGTAACGTTCTGATAGTAAATTTCAGCAATGAGAGAACTACAAAATGGTTACCTTTTTCGTACACATTTTCTTAATTGTGTTTTGTTCATACAAATAAGCAATTCCATGGTTTCAGGTTAATTTGTCTTTTCTGCTCCATGGTCGGATTTTACCAGTATTTTCAGCCTCAAAGTTGTACCTAAAATTTGTTCGGGTACACAGGGTATTCCCAAAATACCAAACACCTAGAGCAGCCACTCACACAAACAGATCACAGATCAACACACCGATGTTTTGACGTGGTGAAAACCCTTGAGAGGGAAACAGTCCACGGCCCGAGCCAAATAGCTACTTGGAGCAATTTATTATGCAAAAGAAATAAAATTACAGATGAGCTTTAGCATAATCGATCAACTATCCAAGGACCCTGCATGATCTTTAAATAGAGATCATGGACCAATCGGGTGTTAAGCCATAGATCAAGGATAGGTATGATCTAAGAGAAGTTGAACCGTCGGATCACTTTCTGTCTAGAACATATCGTGACCATCGGATTAGAATACTAAAGAAACACACTTCATCTAATGGATATATTACACAATTTGATCTTAACTAACTCCTAAGTGTTTAAATATCCTAACATCCCCCCTTAAGAACAACTTGGGATAGGATTGAAGGATTTACAAAAGTGACACTATTAGGAGAAGGAAGGAGGAATTAGAGCCTATCCCCCCTTCCCGAACTCCTAACATAGATCGATGTTTAGAAAACTTTGCTTCTATAAGAGACTTGGTGAAGATGTCTGCAACTTGATCATCTCTAGGGAAAAATAGCACTTCAAGAACATGATCATGACCAAGATTTATGATGAAGTGCATATGTAGCTCAATGTGTTTGTTGTGTTGATGTAGAACTGGATCTTTGACAAGCTTTATGGCACTTTGATTGTTGCACCAAAGTGGAGTAGGCTGCTGCTACTTGAATCCAAACTCTGATAGGATTTGTCAAATCCATAAGGCTTCCTGACTGGCATTAACTGGGGCTTGATATTCTGCTTCTGCTGAAGAAAGAGCAAGATATTGTTGTTTCTTACAAGCCCAAGTGACAAGTCCAGATCCCAGACTGAAAACATAACCTGCAATAGACTTTCAATCATCAGGATCACCAACCCAATCTGAGTAAGTGAAACCAACCAACAAAGGTGTCCCCCTTGTACTGTATTGAATCCCAAACTAAATTGTACCTTGAATATATCAAAGTATTCTTTTTGCTCCTTTCCAGTGAATTTCATGAGGTGTTTCATTAGAGGAAATTTCAACTCAAAATGGGTCTTCTAAGGAAAATAATAAAATAATAGTTAAAATAATAAAATAATATTTATTAATTTTGGAGGAAGAAAAGAAAAAAACTACCTTTCCTTCGTATTTTCGACATGTCTCCATGTGTTTTTACTCAAATTTTGATCGGGAGAGCTCATTGTGTAACATCCCTCCTGTATGCCCTAAATTTTTGGTAATTATGAAATGTATATTATACGTATTTCTGGTGAGGAGCTCAAGGCCAAGGCCCCACCAGAAATACCTTGTCATTTATATAAGTTAAATTCCCTAAGTTGTGGACATAGGAGACTTAAGGCATTGGCACAACCTTCGACAGGCAAGCGAATCCACTACGGGGAGATGCTAGTATATTATCAATGCCTCAGGGATATAGTGAAGTTTAATATAGTTTCTTTACATTTTTATGATGTAGCGGAGGGAATCTAGCTACCATAGTTATTGGTAGGTTTCGTTGTCACCGAATATTGGGTACAAGCGACATGAAAATAGATGTGAAACATATATATATATATATATATATATATATATATATATATATAACCTACACATGCATATGTATATTTTAAAGAAAGGCATAAAGTACACTGAGGAGGCTCCAGCCATTAAAGCAATTTCCTCCTCATTAAGGAAGCTAAATTTGGGTCTGATATTAAGGAATCCTAACAAAAAAATAGTTACACCTTCAGCAAATTTTGGGAATTTGCTACCACATGGTAACCAGGGTAGTGCTTTTATTTCAGAGATCTCCTTCAAAAGGAGGGGAGTTGAATGGAAAAGGGGGGCCGTGATTTTTATGATAGAGAAAGAAGTGGTTATGGTCAATCAGCGAGTCGATCAAAGCATATCAGGAAGAGGAGAAAATGCTTGGAGAACAGCTAGAGAAGGGAACTCCGTAATTCATCCCATTCGTTCCTTTTCCTGTAGGCCCAACCTCTGCATAGTTGCCTATGGGAAGTAATGCAGCAAGGAGGTTCTATCTGGGAGGTAACTCAAAATTTCATTACAGTTCAAATTGCTTGATATGCGAATTTCTATCTATATTGGAGGTAAGTCTGAGAAACGATAAAAATGGATTGTGTGCTAATATCTGGGAGGTCCTATCTATTATTTTATGCTAGATCCACAAACCAATGATTTTGTCTGCCAGATAAAATTTGCACCGTCTGTTTTTTAGCTTGGGCCTGTAATTTTTCTTATGACTTGATTAGTGAGTAGGTGGGGGTATGGTTGCATTTGATTTAGGGTGTATATGTGATTCCCCTATGATAGTGAATTCCCAAAGCCACCCTGTGAACAGATATGTAAAATATGGATCTTGAACTCCGTGTATAGTTGCCTCCAATCCCATCGTTATTGGTTGTTTAAATTCCAATCTCCGTGTGTGTATTTTTTATGGACACACAAGTCTGGTTAGCTAAGGATTGAGCTCTTCCTGCATCTGGGAATTTATTATGATATATTTGATCCATTTTTTTTTCTATATTTGATCTCTGATCTAAACCATACTGAGTTGCATCCTTAGATCCAATCTAAAACCATGAGCACCTGCGTTTTATGTTTACAATTTGGGTAAAGAATCGTTGTAAGGTTTATCCTTAATCACCTCCAATATTTGTAGATCTGAAATTTTGACAGATCTGGAAAGTTGTGCCATTCCACCCACGTCATATCCTCTGTCCATTATCCACTCAGCCCTTGCTTGACTTGTTAGCTTACTTCCTAAGGTGAATTGCAAATCATGTAGTTCCCTTTTGTTGGGATATGTCCCTTTGGAGAATTTACACATGAAACTTCTAATATATTGACTTCATATTTATTTGTAGAGGGTGTGGTCCCATTTATGCTGGGAAAACTCCCTTTTTGGGGAATCAACCCTTGATCCCCTTCAGTTGACTATGTTGAGTGATTTTTTTTTTAAAGACCGACCCTTGAATTTTCTGGACTGTGTATTATTTTTTAGAAAAACATACAACATTTATCTCAGCATGGTTGTTATATCAAAATGGGATTGATTGATTTAATTTTTTAACACTCGACCTTGAGGTTTTAAAGACTCACTATCAACTAGTTAACATTTGCGGGCATTAATCCTCATGATTCGTTTAGTGATAGGACAAGGAATCCATTTTGTACCCTAAATTAATAAATCCACGACCATCCAAAGTCTAAAATATAGTTGAAGGGATTTTCTAAAGTATCACCACGGTTGGTTAAAGAGGTAGTCATTCCAGAGTTGAGAAGCGAAGGTTAAAAGAGGACATTAAGAGTAATAAAAGACATACACTCCTGAAAATTATATCAACCACTGATTCTATCAAATGAACATATGACTTATATAATGTATCGTAAAGAGTCCATAATATATCCATATATATAATTAGAGTTCATAAACTTGAAATTACAGTTCATAAACTTTCCTATACCCCGTGAGAAGATCCTGTAGATTTTTTATATTATGCAATAATTATTTCCTTTAATTCGGTGGATCGTTTTCTTTACTCAAGCCTGATGGTGTATTTATTTATTTTTTAGATCTAGCGTTTCTAGGTTTATATTGGGATGTCATTTTTGATCTAAAACCAATCATAGTTGCGGGTTACCCAAAACATCTAACTGTGTGTTTTATCCTTTTGGTTACTTTTTATGCATGGGTTGAACCATGATTCCGGATCCACCACTATACCAAGGATCAATTCAAAAGATAAAAGAATATTTGACTAAATTATTTAAACCCTCTTTCGTCATTCTAACAGAGATGGAACGTTTGGGGATCGTTGTCCTATATTATTAAGAGAAATCTACTCCACTAAGGGTTATGGGAACTTCCGTTGCTAAATGATATATTATCTTTATGAACTAGGAATTATCTAGACAAAGTAGTAAGATATTATAAAGGTGTGGAGTGTATAGGAGGATGAAGGAAGGTAAATGTAGCAATTATATTTGTTGTGGTCATAAATTTAATTAGAATAAAAGGTGCCTAATTAATATGTGCATAAAAGGTTATATAGTTATGTGGTGATGGAGTTTTGGTTTCATTAGCGACCTTTTGTATATAAGGAGACCATATTTTGTTGAATTAGGTCTCAATTTCATGATAGTTGGGACTATATGATTATGTGGGTCTCGGGTTGTTAATGTAAGGGTTCCCTTTGATTATATGAGGAACTGAGAGTAAGTGAAAAGAATGACACATCATTTATGATGTAGTTTGATGATACTTCTTATGTGGTTTTATAAATAAAGAAGTGGCTAACTTTTGGTGGACGTAACCCCTGGTTAGGGGCGAACCACATATATCGGTGTCTCTTCTTATTTGTGGATATGTGATCCTTACATGTTTTAAGAAATATTCATGTTCTTACTTGCACCTAATTAAGTGAACTGTGGGTCATGTTAGTAAAATACAAATTTAATGCTTTACATACATATGTGTTATGAGAGGAATTAAAGTAAGAGAACGGTGTTGTCCTAAATGAATGATGGACACTATGTATAGTTTTCACAATAAGCATCCATCTACTTCCTATGTAGGAAACTCAAAGATTTGACGAGGAATCACATTTATTTGTAATGATTTGTAAACTTTTGAGACTAATGTTTTGGTGTCTGAATAGGAAGCGACTGGAAAGAAAAGAATCACCTCATCACTTAAATGGTTGATTTTAATATGTGTTGACTTATGCGGATTTGGAAATAGAAATATTCTTCAAAATAACCAACACACTTTCAGTAATTGTTCTTTTTACAATGTGTTTAGTGTAAAATTACCAAAGGTATAAGTAGCTTTCGAAAGGAAATTACTATTTTTCTTTGGGGTATATTACAGTAATTTTAAAGGACCCACATGTTAGCTAAAAGGTTGCAAGTCATTTTATGTTGAAATATGGTTAAAGAAATTTGGGTATGTTACAAAATGATAGTTGAAGCTACATATACGTATTACTCTATTGAGAAGAAAACATATTTCTGTAAAATTAAAATGCGTTGTATGTATGATAGATCACAAAGTTTATGTTATGATTAGAATTTGTAGTGCAAATGAAGGTATACTATGTTATAGTTACAAGGAAAAGCTTTCATTAAAAATATATATTCTAAATGACTCTTAGAGAGATGAAAATGCATAAAATATTTTAGCAAGTATTTTTAATTTTACTATTACGAGTTTGTTACAAAGGGTATCAGAGCTGAAGTAACAACAATTGGGCCTATTTAGGCTCAACATCAAGTTAGAAAGCATGAAGATGTTAAGACTAACCAATAAAATGATTTTTTTTGTGGATGCATGGCAATGATGGATGAGGGAAAAGTTATCTGAGTGGGCCTTCAAAGAGTGAAGGAGGAAACTAAAGAGGATAAAGAAAAGGAATATCATGACAAGGTATGATTCACATTTAACGACAGATTAAATACAAAATCGGATGAGTAATTCCTGCATGTTGTCTTAAAAGTTATGTTTATGTTTACACCCCCAAAATGGGAGGTTAGGCTATAAATTTTACTGATACATTAAGGAATAATTGTCATCATTTTCTTAGAATCGCCTCTAGCAATGGATATACATGGAAAAGCATAGGAGACCTTTTAAACATAGGGAACCAAATAAAGGGGTAACCAACTATTGGTTCCTTAGGAAAAGAAAACACATGGGTGCTAGCAATAAAAGTTAAAGGCTATATGAAGGAATAAATGGTAATAACTATTACTAGGAAATTTTGGAAGCTATGTGGATACTATGCTTATGAAAAGAATTTGATATTGTTAAATATTTGCAAAGAGTCCCAAAACCCTAAGTATTGGGTAACGTAGAAATCATCACTGCTTGAGGAAAATTGGAAGACACCCTTCATATGTAAGGAAGGTTGTAGGCATGAGAAATGTTAGGCTTATCTTAAGTTTTGGTTAAAACTAATTAGTAGTTGTTCAATGTAATGTTAAGAACAATTCTTACACACAGAATGTAATTTAAAGAGAAGTATAAATTAAAAATTTATTTTAGTCCAACCTGATGCTAGATTGTTAACCGCAGAAGTAGAGTGGGTAACCTAGCAAAACAATACTCCTTAGGGTATTGGTGTATTCCATGTAATGTGTGATAACACAAGTGTAGTATCTAACACTGAAATTAGAGGATTGGGCATATTAAGTAAAGTATCAATATGTACTCTTTTATGATTATGTTCTTGTATTAAAAGGTGAGCTAGAAAAATTATGTACTCATATGTAAGTAACACGATCTAATATATTGAATCATAATCCCATCGTGTTAAAACATTTTGGCTATTTTGACACATGTGGGATTACAAGTGTGCTACATCAACGTTGAACTTCTTGTGAAAAGCATGGGTTGATTTAGGAGAAATGGTGTTCTAAACCTATTGTTACCTGTGATGAACATTATCAATTATTGTTTTATGAAAGTTTTAACATGTGGGTATTCATGGCTTGCAGAGGGTTAATCAAAGTACAAGAGTCCCAACAAAGAGTATATTGTTCCTCCAAAGACACTAATGGAAAGATAGAACTAAATATCACTTGAGACTTCTGCATCACTAGCTTACCACATATTAATATTGTGTAAAGTTGGAATGTCCCTTCACTCGTAAATATCCAAAGATAAATGAGTAAAGAGGTTTAGGGATATTAGTATTTGAAAATGATAAGTGAATGAATGTTGTATAAATTTATGTGCTAACATTGCAAGAGTATGCTAGGAAAACTATCAATCGAAATTGACTGTAGAAAACATATTCAATGGATCAAATAATAAAGTTAAGAATGAGTGAGATTTTAACTTATTATATATTGTTGGATTTCGAGGTTTCTAAGAATGAAGGAGTAATTGTGGATTATGTCATTTATGCACTGGCATTGGAGGTTTTTACCAGGTATATGACCATTGTCATGATCAACATACATTATGGAATATAAATTCACTTGCGTAAACAAGTTGTGCTCAATTGCTCAAAAATGAGTAAGGATCTATTTTTGGATGGTTTATAGGTTTGTATGAATCATGAATTATGGTGGAGTTACAAATCAATAAAACTTATGAAAGGTTGATGATTAAATTGATTTAATGATTGTTTATCAATTGATGTTAATTATATTTTAACTAACCATGAAGCCGATTCACGAATCGGAAGAATGATAGTGAAGACACGTTAAGCACCAAAGTGTGTGTGTCACAAATAGTCAAAGGTTGTAATTAACATTAAATAAGAACAACGAAAAATTTATGCTGCGAGAGCACAATGGTGTTAGGAAAAATATTGTCGTGTGAGAACATTGATGCTAGGCATATATGCTGTGGGAGCACAATGGTGTTAGGCAAATGATTTTCATGTGAGACATTGGTGTTACGCATATGAAGTGGCAAGAAAATTGATGATTTAACTCTACCTTGCTTTTCCTAGACTCCAGCAGGGGGCTGGGTGGAAAAAGAATTCCTGGACTCAAGCGAGGAGGCTTGAGGGGGATCGTGAAGGAGTTATGACATCAATATGAATGCCTAGGTAAAGCTCGACATCTAGAAGACAGGACATTGTTTGATGTCATTGAGGAGAAAATTTTTGACTAGCGGTCAAAAGGGAGAGTAACCTCGAATATAGCTATAAGTCCACACGGGAATTGGAAAAAGAACTCAAGGGACAGTTTGAAAAATAACGAACAAAAAAAAATATGTTATCAAATTTTCCAAGTAACTAGACCGTCACATGACTTAATGTGTAAATGAGAAGAAAAACTTGAGTGGAAATTTTTTTTCCCTCGAAGGTAGGGAAGAATGAGGAATTTTAAAGTTTTTGATTAAGATTTTGTGAAATAGATGATGAATGAAAGTTTTTGATTAATATTTTCTGAAATAGATGATAAATGAAAGAAAGGTTTACCTTAGGTGAATGACTAGTTAAGTATCCAAGTGGATTACTTATGAATCAATTACATTATTGAGAAATAATTATGTATTATGATGATAAAAAATACAATTAAAGACTAGAAGATGTTCCATAATTTGCAAATTATGATGCTAAAAAAGACCTGTTGTTTATGTTTTAAGTTGAATTATAGAATTTTGACATGTGTAAATTCGGGTAGACCCAATCGTTGAGGAGGCTCCAGCCATTAAAGCAATTTCTTCCTCATTAAGGAAGCTAAATTTGGGCTTGATATTAAGGAATCCTGAAAAAAAAACAAGTTACACCTTCAATGAATTTTGGGAAGTCGCTGCCACATGGTAACCAGGGTAGCTCTTTTATTTCGGAGATCTCCTTCAAAAGGAGGGGAACCGAATGGAAAAGGGGGGCCATGATTTTTATCATAGAGAAAGAAGTGGTTATGGTCAATCAGCGAGTCGATTGAAGCATAACAAGAAGAGGAAAAAACGCTTGGAGCGCAACTGGAGAAGGGAACTCCGCAATTCATCCCATTCGTTCTGTTTCCTGTAGGCCCAACCTCTGCATAGTTGGCTTTCGGAAGTAACGCAACAAGGAGGTTCTATCTGGGAGGTAACTCGACATTTCATTATGGTTTGAATTGCTCTCTATATTGGAGGTAAGTTTGCAAAATGATAATGCTGGACTATGTGCTAATATCTGGGAGGTCCTATCTATTATTTTATGCTAGTTATGCAAACCAATGATTTTTTCTGCCAGATAAAATTTGCACCATCCGTTTGTGAGCTTGGGTCTATATTTTTCCTTGTGACTTGATTAGTGAGTAGGTGGGGGTATGGTTGCGTTCAATTTTGGGTGTATATGCGATTCCCCTATGAAAGTGAATTTCCAAATCCACCCTGTGAAAAAATCCATAAAATATGGATCTTGAACTCCGTGGATAGTTGCAGCCAATCCCATCATTATTTGTTGTTAAAATTCCAATCTTTGCGCGCGTATTTTTTATGGACACATGAGTATGGTTAGCTAAGGATTGAGCTCTAACTACATGTGGGAATTTATTATGATATATGCAATCCATTTTTTTTCTTAGATCTGATCTCTGATCTAAACCATACTGAGCTACGTCCTTAGATCGAATCTAAAACCATCAGCACCTGCATTTTATGTTTACAATTTGGGTAAATAATCAGTGTAAGGTTTATCCTTAACCATCTCCAATCCTTGTAGATCTGAAATTTTGATAGATCTGGAATTTTGTGCCATTCTACCTGCGTCAAATCCTCTATCCATTGTCCACTCATCCCTTGCTTGACTTGTTAGCTTACTTCCTAAGGAGAATTGCAGAGCGTGTAGTTCCCTTTTGTTGGGATATCCCTTTGGAGAATCGACCCATGAAAATTTTAATATATTGTCTGCATATTTATTTGTAGAGGATGTGGTCCCATTTATGGTGGGAAAACTCCCTTTTTGGGGAATCAACCCTTGGTCCCCTTCTATTGACTATGTTGAGCAATTTATTTGTTTTAAAGACTGACCCTTGAATTTTCTGGACTGTGTATTATTTTTTAGAAAAACATACAACATTTATCTCAGCATGGTTTTCATATCAAAACAGGGTTGATTGATTTAATTTTTTAACACTCGACCTTGAGGTTTTAAAGACCCACTATCAATTGGTTAATCCTCATGATTTGTTCAATGATAGGACAAGGAATCCATTCTGTACCCTAAATTAATAAATCCGTGACCATCCAAAGTCTCAAAGATAGTTGAGGGGATTTTGTAAAGTATCACCATGGTTGGATAAAGCGGTAGTCATTCCAGAGTTGAGAAGCGAAGGTTAAAAGAGGACATTAAGAGTAATAAAAGACATACACTCTCGAAAATTATATCAACCACTGTGTCTATAAAAGGAACATATGACTTATATAATGTATTGTAAAGAGTCCATAATATAGCCATATATATAATTAGAGTTCATAAACTAGGAATTATAGTTTATAAAATTTCCTGTACCCTGTGAGAAGATCCTATAGAGTTTTTATATTATGCAATAATGCTTTCCTTTAATTCGGTGGATTGTTTGCTTTACTCAAGCCTGATTGTGTATTTATTTATTGTTTGTATCTACTGTTTCCAGGTTTATATTGGGATGTCATTTCCGATCATAGATGGAGGTTACCCAAAACATATGACTGTGCGTTTTATCCTTTTGGTTACTCCTTATGCATGGGTCGAACCATGATTCTGTATCCACCACTATACCAAGGATCAATTCAAAAGATAAAAGATTGTTTGAATAAATTAGTTAAACCCTCTTCCGTCATTCTAGCAGAAATGGAATGTTTTGGGATTGTTGTCCTATATTATTAAGAGCAATCTACTCCACTAAGGGTTATGGGAACTTCCGTTGCTAAATGATATATTATCTTTATGAACTAGGAATTATCTAGACAAAGTAGCAAGATATTATAAAGGTATAGAGTGTATAGGAGGATGAAGGAAGGTAAATGTGGCTATTATATTTGTTGTGGTCATAAATGTTAATTAGAATAAAAGGTGGCTAATTAATATGTGCATAAAAGGTTATATAGTTATGTGGTGATGCATTTTTGGTTCCATTAGTGACCTTTTGTATATAAGGAGACCATATTTTGTTGCATTAGGTCTCAATTTCATGATAGTTGGGACTATATGATTATGTGGGTCCTGGGTTGTTAATGTAAGGGTTCCCTCTGATTATACGAGGAATTGAGAGAAAGTGAAAAGAATGACACATCATTTATGATATAGGTTGTATACTTCTTATGTGGTTTTATAAATAAAGAAGTGGCTAACTTTTGGTGGATGTAACCCCTGGTTAGGGGTGAACCACGTATATCGGTGGCTCTTCTTATTTCTGGCTATGTGATCCTTACATGTTTTAAGAAATATTCATGTTCTTACTTGCACCTAATTAAGTGAACTGTGGGTCATGTTAGTAAAATACACAGTTAAGGATTTACATACATATGTGTTATGAGAGGAATTAAAGTAAGAGAATGGTGTTGTCCTAAATGAATGATAGACACTATGTATAGTTTTCATAATAAGCATCCATCTACTTCCTATGTAGGAAACTCAAAGACTTGATGAGGAATCACATTTATTTGCAATGCTTTGTAAACTTTTGAGACTAATGTTTTGGTATCTGAAAAGGAAGCGAATGGAAAGAAAAGAATCACCTCATCACTCAAATGGTTTATTTTAATATGTGTTGAATTATGTGGATTCAGAAATAACAAGATTCTTCAAAACGACCAAAACATTTTCAGTAATTGTTCTTTTTACAATGTGTTTAGTGTTAAATTACCAAAGGTATAAGTAGTTTTCAAAAGGAAATTACTATTTTTGTTTGGGGTATGTTACAGTAATTTTAAAGGACCCACATGTTAGCTAAAACATCGCAAGTCATTGTATGTTGATATATGGTTAACAAAATTTGGGTATGTTACAAAACGATAGTTGAAGCTGCATATACGTATTACTCTATTGAGAAGAAAGCATATTTATATAAAATTAAAATGCATTGTATGTATGATAGATCATGGAGTTTATGTTATGATTAGCATTTGTAGTGCAAATGAAGGTATACTATGTTATAGTTACAAGGCAAAGATTTCACTAAAAATCTATATTCTAAATGACTCTTAGAAAGATGAAAAATCATAAAAGTTTTTACCAAGTCTTTTTTATTTTACTATTATGGGTTTGTTACACGTTGGATGTGAAATCAAATTCTGCATCCAACGAGTACTTTCTCGACTTACTTTTGACGGACGCCACTACCCCAAAAGCAAGAAATGCTTGAAAAAACATCATGATGACATCATCTTCACATTTTTCAGGTATTTTTTGTTTTTGGGGTAGCAGGGTCCATCAAAAGTATGCCGAGTGGATACTCATTCGATGTGGAATTCAATTATGCATCCAACGAGCTCTCTCGATCAAAATTTGAGTAAAAACACAGGGAGATATGTTGAAAATATGAAAAAAAGAGTAGTCTTTTTATGATACCTATCTCCAAATTTATTTTAAAATTTTTTTTAAGACCTATACAGTATTTCAAATTTAAAGCAATTTCATTAGCTAACATATATTGACATGGAATTTGAATTAGGGTTGAAAGGCCCATTTTGAGTTGAAATTTCCTCTAATGGCATAGAATGGGCAACACGACCAACAACAAAGGAAAGTTTAGGACGTGAATGAGTCAAGTATAAGAGACTACCAACAAGCTGACGATACAAGGTGGCATCTATTTCAGGGGAAGTATAAGTGGCAGAAAGTTTGACTCCAGACTAGAAGGGAGAAGGGGCTGGTTTACAATCTTCCATGTGAAAGCGACGAAGAAGGTCACAAGCATACTTAGACTGGGAAAGAAAGATTCCTTCTTTGGTTTGCAAGACTTGGAGACCAAGAAAATAATGCAAATGTCCTAAGTGTGACATTTCAAAATTTTTCTTAAGACTGGATTTCACATGGGTTAAAAGCTTAGGGTTACCACCAATAAGGATAAGATCATAAACATAAAGGACAGGTATGATGAGATGGTTTCCTTCTTTCTTGGTATAAATTTTGGGGTTAGAATGACATCTAGAAAAAATATTGTCAAGTAGAAATCTATCCATTTTGGCATACCAAGATCTAGGAGCTTGCTTAAGGTGACATACAAGGATAGATTTATTCTGAACATATCCAGGAGGTTAGTCCATGTAAATTTCCTCCTATAAATCACCATATAAGAATGCAAACTTGACATCCATTTGATGGAATTCCCATTTATGTAAGGCTGCAAGGGAAAGAACAAGGCGGATGGGGTTCATTTTTGCGATAGGGGAAAAGGTTTCATTGTAGTCAATCCCTTCAACTTGGGAAAAACCTTTGGAAACTAACCTTGCCTTAAGTCTTTCAACTCTTCCATATGATGCATACTTAGTTCTATAGACTCTTTACATCTAACAAGTTTTCTTCGTTTTGGAATAGGTACAAGATCCCAAGTATCGTTCGCCATTAAGGAACGATATTCTTCATCCATAGCTGCATGCCAATCTGGATTTCCTGAAGCTTCTGCAAAAATTTTTGGATCATGATTCTCGTAAACTTGAGCCAAAATAGAACATGCTCTCTGAAAGTGGAGACGTGTTCGAAGTTGATCTCTAGGATCACTGGCAAGATCACTAGCTGCTTCACATGTTGAACGAACCCATCGAGGAACCAATGGTGTAGGTGAAACTAGAGGAATATGAGCAGGCGAAGGTGGATTTTCATCCTTACTATCATCATCAGAAACTGGAATTGGAAATATGTCAAGGAAGTTGGAAGTAGAAGAAGGCACAATCGTCGAATCAGGCTCGCAAGCCAAAGATGGCACAACCGCCGAGTTAGGCTCGCAGGCCAAGAGATTTTCATCAAATTTAACATCTGATTACATCATTTGAATGTGCTTGAATAATTATATAACCTTTTACATCGTCAGAATATCCAACAAATATGCACTTTTCACTTTTAGGTTGCGATTCTTTTCATTTTTCATCCGGAATGTGAGCCCATGCTTCACTACCAAACAAACGGAAATGACTTACATCTGGTTGAATTTTAATCCATGCTTATTTTGATGTTATACCTTGTAAATATTTAGAGGGGGTGTGATTTACTATGTAATTTGCACAATTTATGGCCTCAGCCCAAAATTGAAGACGTAGTCCCTTAGATTGGATCATACAATTAGCCATTTTTTTTAAAGTGCAGTTCTTCCGTTCAACTACACTATTTTGGTGTGGTGTATATGGAACAATGGGTTGTTGGTGGATTCCTTGTTTAGTGTAGAAAGTAGTGAACTTTTTGTTAAGATATTCTCCTCCATTGTCGTATATTAACTTAATAATTTGATGACCAGATTTTTTTTCAACAAGGGCCTTGTAGGCCAAGAACATGTTAAATACTTCTCTCTTAAGTTTTAGGAAATAAACCCAAGTGCATATGGAATAATCATCAATGAAATTCAAGAAATATTTGAAACCAGAAAAGGAAACAGATGGAATAGAACCACACAAGTCACTATGTACAAGCGACAAGGGAACCGAGGCGTGCCAAGAGGCATGTTTGTCAAAAATGTCTTGATGATGTTTTTCGAGTACACAACCGGAACAAACACCATCCCTGCAAGATACCATCGGAAGACATGTTACCATATTGTCTTTATATAGTTGTTGCAGTGAGCGATAACTTAAGTGACCAAATGGCTCATGCCAAAGTTTGCTCAAGTTATCACTATGAGAAACAAAAACTGAAGGAAAATGTGATGACCCAAATTTGTTAAATTTGTACAACCTGGTAATATCATCCACAATTCCAGTAGCTAGGACATGTTGAGGATCTTTAAAATCCTTGATTACAACTTGGTGAGGTGTAAACATTACAGTTTTACCTTCACCAGAATGAGTGATTTGATAGACTAACAACAAATTGCAGGAAATTCTTGGAACACATAGTACATCACTAAAATGACAATTTTCTACTGGAACTGTTCCATATCCTACAACACTTAGAGATCTATCATCACCAACAAATATTTTTTTGGTGTTACACTCATGCATAGTAGAAAACATGGCTTGATCCTCAGCCATATGATAAGATGCTCGAGAATCAATGAGCCATTCATTTTGAGTAGAAGAAGAAGATGCAGTATAAGAATAACCAGAATCACAAAGTGCATGTCCATGAGAGGTATATTCTGAAGATGAATATAGGATGATGTGGTGCTTCTTCATTGTTGCTTCCAAGGCTGTCATCTTCTTGAAACACTTAGATTCATAATGATTATCTTTCCTAAATAGTTGCAATGATGCTCAGTCTTTTTTCCTTTTGGCTTGGATCCTTTGTCATTTTTTAAATATGGAGCTAACTGAAAGGGTTTTGGAACCTTGTTTGGATTATTATTGTGAAAAATTTGTTTCGTCGGAGCCTTGGAATTTTCTTTCTATCGGGACAATAAGGCTTTCCTAGATGTATCTACATTGTTAATTATTCCAAGATGAATGAGCTTATCTTTCTCTATAATTAAGGAATCACAAAAGGATTCAAGACTAGGCTCTTGATAGCTAGATGTATTCAAGGATTCTTTCATGGAGTAAAATGTAGATACAAAAACAAAATATGCAGGTCCAAGTTTGGAAACAATATGATAAATGCATTGTTTGTCTTCTCTCTTAATATTGCATTCTTCACATAAGAGTCTAAGAGTTTTTTACTTAGATAAATAATCTTGAATGCATGAAAAATCATTTGGATTCAAAGAAATCAACTCATTCTCAAGTTGATGACCTCAAATTTCATTGTGTTTACCAAACATATATTCCAACTTTTCCCAAGCTTTATCGGGTTCATCAATTCCAGATATATGGAATCGCAAATCAGTAGAGATTGACATCCCAATCAATCCACGAGCTTCATCACATATATTTTTCCATTTTATTTTCTTATCATCCTTAGTGGGCTCTTTTTCTTTCACTGAGGTAATTATGAAAAGTACCCTAGTTCATAGAACATCCTCCATACGAGATTTCCATGAAAAATAGTTAGAACTGGTAAGTACAATATCACAAGGGCGGCCATACTATAAATACTGGTTGAAAAAATAGAAACCAACTATCTGGATGCAAAGAGCTTGAGAAACCAAGTTGTTTAAAAAAACGGCACTAAAAACTGATTCTGTATGATAAAGTTATGCTTGATCAAATAAAATGTTGAAGATGTCCCTAATAGTGACGTGGCAGATATAAAATTGACCAATTAAAAAAAGAACCCCCTCCTTCCCAAGATGAACCTTTGACAATTACTTTACAATAAATTTGCTTTTAAGTGAACCATGTTTGTAAAATAAGTGATTTTCACTTTTACAATAATGTTACTTTAAATAGTGCGGCAATAAACTAAAAGACTTAAGTGACTCACTTTTTTATTTTATTTTATTTTTAAGTGAGATGCACTTTTACAATAAAGTAACTTAAAATTATAAATTGCATGTACTATTAAAAAAGTAACTTAATAAGACTTGAACTCAAGACCTATTAAGGAATAAAGAAACTTTTAACCAAGTGAGGCAAGTTTAAAAGGTACACAAAAGAAGAGAATAAGGAAGGGGTTTTTTTTTTAACTCTTCTTTCTTGGTCTCCATGCTTTCTTCTTTTTTCTGCAAATCACACCACAAACCAAAAAACAAAAAAAAATTCCCTGCTTGTGGGGTTAGATCTCGTTAGCTTCCCGAAAAATATACGTTTTCTCTCTGTTTCTGATTCGCTGTGATCGCACAAGGTGCATGACAAAAAGCACACACAGCTGAGAAAAACTCTTTCCCTTTCTAGATCTGATTTGCCGTGATCGTGCAAGGTGCACGACAAAGAGCATACACAGCCAGGGAAGGCAATAATCTGAGACTATAAAAAATAAAGATCTAAAAATTGATTAAAAAAATGAGAGATTTGTTTAAAAAAAATAAAACAAAACCATCACTGTAACATTATACCTTCAGATCTGCTGAAATGGGTGTTTTTGGAGCAAATGGAAATGGTTTTTGATGAAATGAAAACTATTTCCCAATGGAAATAGCGCTCCAGATGCAATGGAACACCTCCCATAGGACACAAATGCATAGAAATTCTAGAATCAGAAACCCTTTCAAAGTTTTGGCAACACCAGTTCAAGAACTAGATCATAATCGAAAGTGACTCTTCATAAATGCTCTAATACCATGTTTGGGTACACATGGTACTCCTGAAAGATAAAAAAACATAGAGGATCCACTCACACAAATAGATCACAGATCAACACATCGATGTTTTGACGTGGTTAAAACTCTCGAGAGGGAAACAGTCCACGACCCCAACCAAATAGCTACTTGAAGCAATTTATTATGCAAAAGAAATAAAGTTAGAAATGAGATTCTCATAATCGATCAACTAGCCAAGGACCCTCCATGCTCTTTAAATAGATATCATGTACCAATCGGGTGTTAAGCCACAAATCAAGGGTAGGTATGATCTAAGAGAAGTTGAACCGTCGGATCACTTTATGTTTAGAACATATCACAACCATCATATTAGAATATTTACAAATGCATACTATTACATACTAAAGAAACAAACTTTACCTAACAGATATATTACACAAGTTGATCTTAACTAACCCCTAAGTGTCTAAATATCCTAACAAAATTATGTGTTTTTTTTTCATTACAAGTCATTATTTCCTAAGGCATTACATACACACCTTTATATAATATTTTGAGAGTAAATTTCTCTACAAAATCTGCCTATAGATTGGTAGAATTAGTGAAGCTAGGGTATGGAATACTTAAATGATCCTTTGCAGTGCTTCGAGTCTGTTATAGCAGGTTTATTCCCTTTATTTCTTCAGTAATGGCAGGCACATCGACTAGTGTCTAAAGAAGTTAGGGTATGAAATGCTTAAATGTTTCTTTCTAGTTCCCCTACTCTGTTACAACAGGTTTCTTCTTTATTTTACAATAATGACAAGCACGGTGTCTCTGCAAATTCTTAGCGTAGTTCTGTAGAATTAACGAAGTTTGTTTTCAAGTGCCCCGACTTTGTTACAACACGTTTCCTCTTCTTTCTTTCTTTATTTTTCTTCGACTTTTTTCTTTCTTTTTTCAATTTTTATTGACCTTTTGCAGTAGGAAGGTTAGAGTTTATATTCAATTAATCTCTAACTTGACTTCATTTTTCACACTCGCCCCATACTTTGCTTCAAAGACATATGTAAAATAAGCAGTTCCAACACAAAGATTTAATTGCTTTTGACGCTTTAATTGTCATTGGGATTTGCACTTTCATTTCCTCTATTACATCAGGTTTCTCTGTATTATTTCCTCTGGACATATGTAAAATAAGCAGTTCCAACACAAAGATTTAATTGCTTTTGACGCTTTAATTGTCATTGGGATTTGCACTTTCATTTCCTCTATTACATCAGGTTTCTCTGGATTATTTCCTCTGTTACAAGAGGTTTCCTCTGTTATAGCAAGTTTCTTCTTCCTCTGTTACAACATCTTTCCTCTTCTTTCCTTATTTAAAGTAGGTTTCTTCTTCTTTGTTACAACAATTTTCCTCTTCTTAACTTTTTTCTTTTTTCTTCTACTTCTTAATTTCTTTTGATGCTTTGATTGTCCCCAGGATTTGCACTTTCATTTATGTAAGTAAAATAAGGTAGCTTTCTCTTTCTCTTTTCAGGTGATTATTTCCAAAGACACTGTCTACACACTGATGTGTAATGTTTTGATAGTAAATTTCAGTAATGTCGAAACTACAAACTGGTTCCCTTTTGCTTTCTCTTTCTCTTTTCAGGTGATTATTTCCAAAGACACTGTCTACACACTGATGTGTAATGTTTTGATAGTAAATTTCAGTAATGTCGAAAATACAAACTGGTTCCCTTTTTCGTACATATTTTCTTAATTGTATTTTGTTCAAACATAGAATCAATTCCATGGTTTCAAGTTAATTTGTCTTTTTCAATCCATGGCCAGATTCTACCAGGATTTTCAGAATCAAATATGTACCTAAAATTATGTGGCTTCTTTTTTCTTTACAAGTCATTATTTCCTAAGCCACTGCATACACGCCTTTATATAATATTTTGAGAGTAAATTCTCTAAAAACTCTCCCTATAGATTGGTAGAATTAACTAAGCTAGTGTATAAAATACTTAACTATCATTTCATACACGCCTTTATATAATATTTTGAGAGTAAATTCTCTAAAAACTCTCCCTATAGATTGGTAGAATTAACTAAGCTAGTTTATAAAATACTTAACTATCATTTCCAGTGCTCCGAATCTATTATAGCAGGTTTATTCTTTTTTATTTCTTCAGTAATGGCAGGCTCGCCGCCCGGTGTCTAACGGAGTTAGGGTATGAAATGCTTAAATGTTTCTTTACAGTGCCCCAACTCTATTACAACAAGTTTCTTCTTTATTTTTCAGTAATGATGGGTGCGGTGTCTCTGTAAATTCTTGTCCTAGTTTTGTAGAATTAACGAAGTTTGTTTTTAAGTGCCCCGACTATGTTACAACATGTTTCCTCTTCTTTCCTTCTTTCTTTTTTCTTAGAATTTTTTCTTTGTTTTTTTAATATTGAATGGATATTTGCATTGGAAAGGTTAGAGTTTATATTCACTTAATCTCTAACTCGACTTCATTCTACACACTCCTCCCCAGACTTTGTTTCAAAGACGTACGTAATGGCAGGTTCCGGTGCTTCGAATCTATTATAGCAGGTTTATTATTTTTTATTTCTTTAGTAATGGCAGGCACGCTGCTCGGTTTCTAATGAATTTAGGGTATGAAATGCTTAAATGTTTCTTTCCAGTGCCCCAAATCTATTACAACAGGTTTCTTCTTTATTTTTCAGTAATGACAGGTTCGGTGTCTCTGTAAATTCTTATCTTAGTTTTGTAGAATTAGCGAAGTTTGTTTTTAAGTGCCCCGACTATGTTACAGCAGGTTTCCTCTTCTTTACTTCTTTCTTTTTTCTTAGACTTTTTTCTTTGTTTTTTTAATCTTGATTGGATTTTTGCAGTGGGAAGGTTAGAGTTTATATTCACTTAATCTCTAACTCGAATTCATTCTGCACACTCCTCCCTAGACTTTGCTTCAAAGAAGTACGTAAAATAAGTAGTTCCAACACAAATCTTTAATTGCTTTTGATGCTTCAATTTTCCCCGCGCTTTTCACTTTCATTTTCTTGGTTATAGTAGGTTTCTTTGGCTTCAGTAGTACAAAATACAAAATTAGCTACTAGGTGACTAAAAATTCTAGTAACCATAGGATTTTCAAGTGATTTACTATCAAATATGAGAAATTTTGATTGACCCAACTATAAATGACTAAAATTAACAACTAATTTAGTCACTAGTTAACAAATATGACTAGATA